>JAJPUD010003115.1:77673-254029 GCA_023553655.1 Myrmecobius fasciatus | reverse complement strand
CTCTCTCTCTCTCTCTCTCTCTCTCTCTCTCTCTCTCTCTCTCTCTCCCCCCAAAGTCACATCCTAGACTTTCTAGGCTCCTTCAAGGCTTAGTTCAAGTGCTATTTCCTGATTTCTTGATCCCTCAAGTGGTTTGAGCACACACACACTTTGTATTTACTGTGTACATACATGTATTATGTGTGTAAATATGTATATATACATATATGTGGAATACATATATGAAATAAAATATCATTAAATTAAATACAAGGCTTTTAAGAAGAGAAAGCACTAGCAGTTACAATCAAGTGATATAATATTTGTAAAGCATTTAACACAATGCCTGACACACAGAAAGAGCTTTATAAATGCTTTTCCCCTTCCCTTCTATCCTCCAACTTAGAGCATTAGGAAAGGCACCATGTAGAAGGTAGGATTTGAGCTTTGTCTTAAAGAAAGTTAGATTGTGAGACAGTAGATGAGAAAGGCATGCATTTCACATATAAGGGAAGGCAAGAACAAAGTCACAGAGGTAAGACACTGAATGCCATGTATGAATACCAGAAAGAAGTTCAGTTTGATTGGACCATAGAGTGCAGAAGATCTTGGACAAGTCCTTGGGCCTGTTTTCTACATTGCATACTCGTAATTCACATTAATCCTCTTTACTGTAGTTGTTCCCCATGGTTCTATCTTGGTAACTTCATTACCTTCCAAGAATTTAATTATCATTTCTATGCAAATCTCACAGATCTCTCTATATATATTGCCAATCTTTCCCTCCAGATTTTAATCCTGAATCACTAAATACCTATTGGACACATCAAACTGGATATCTCAGAAATATCTTAAACTCTATTTCACTAAAACTGAACTCATTATCTTTCTCTCAAACCCTCCCCTCCTCCAAATATGCATGCTTCTGTCAAATGTACCATTTTGCTTTCATTGTCTCAAGTTCGTAATTTTAGCATTATTCTGAAATTCTTGGGCTTTTTCCCCACACAAAGCTAATCAATTGCCAAATCTTTTCATTTTTATCTTCAATCTCAGCTGACCACTTCTGCCCACTTATATAGCTACCATCTTAGTTCAGGTCTGATCACCTCTTGCCTAGTTTATGGCAAAAACCTTGCATTTTTCTGCTTTCCCATCTATTCTACAAACTACTGCCAAATTAATTTTCCTTAAGCACAAATCTGTCTTTGTGGCCCCTCTACTCAATAAATTTCAGTGGCTTAATATTGCCTTTAGCATCAGATATAAATTCATCTATTTAGTTTTAAAGCAGTATACAATCTGGCCCAAATATATTATTCTAGCCTCAATGGACTTTATCACTACCATCCCCATATCCTGCACTCTATAATCTAATCAAACCAGCTTTCTATTCCTCAAATACAATTCTCCTCTTCCCATCTGTGTACTTTTTTCACCAGTCATCTTTTAAGCCTAAAATTCAAAGCCTGATTACCTCGACCTCAGACTCCCTTACTTCCTTTCATGTTAGAAGGATGAGATACTTCATATGACAAAGAAGTGTATTTGATAAGTATTTTCTTTCTCTTGTCTGTACAAATGCATTTTAAATATAAATAGAACACATTATAAGTTTACTTTAAATTAAAATGTTTCGTCCTACTTTTAATTGGCACAGTCTAGTCCTTCAAGGTATTATTAAATTTTAGTTCTTCTAGTTAAGACAAAGCACCATCCTCTACATTAGGGATGTTAAATTCTTGTCCCAAAAATCCCCCAGTGTGATTTGAACTAGATTAAAATGCAATTAGTTAATATATAACACAAGAAATAATATAATGCAACATAGATAATATTAATTTGTGGTTTTCTAATGAAATATGAAGCCTGCAGAGATCCATTTCTTTTTGAATTTGGTACCACTGCTTCATATGAAGTCTTTCCTGATTTCCTCTTAAATGCTAATACCTCTTTCCTCCCAGATTATTTTAAATTTTTAAAAAATCCTGAATCACTAACAGACTTTTGTCTATAAGGTAGAATTTTTTATGGTCTGAGTTTATAGTAATTATGACCTTAAATTATGAGTTATGAGGTGATCTGTACTTATCCCTTCGGTTAGAGACTAAAACTTTTCTAGCAATGATCTTGATATTTGACACCTGTATCATGCATTAGGGAAAGTCACTCTCATGTAATGTCCCTTATGCCATTTACAAAGAGACATGAGGAAATGTAAAGCAAAGTCAATTATATCTATTTACAGAAAAATAAAATTAGATTTCCCATCAAATGCAATCCTTAGCAAAAAAAATTAAGGCATAATTATAATAAGATGACAATCAGACCAGATAAAGAAAAATAAGGCATGAAGAGAGCATCACCATTTCCTTTTCTGTCAGCACCCCAATATTAAAACTAATGTCCATTTGCAGGGAAAAGAACTAAATATCTATCATATTCCTCTCTGCTCAGAGATCACCTCTAAACAGAGTTCCATTTCTAGGGTGGAGAGATCACCTATAGACACATACATATCTCCCTCATCTCTTCTTCAAAAGATCTTCAAAACTAGCCATCCAGGAAGAAATCTCACCTTCCAGTATTGCATTCTAGCAAGCTTGCCTTAACTTTTTCCCTAGCTGGAAATAAATATAGCTCTGATGTTGCAAGGATATATAACTATATGTGTGCATGTATGTGTGTATCTAAAATACATGCGTATATATACATATGTATGCATATATACACATATATATGCCCACATATAAATATGTGTGTATTGTATGTTTATATTTACATATATATGCACTTCATATTTATGCTGCATATATTTTTGTATGAACTGGTCTCCTTCATTAGAATGCAGACTCATTGAAAATAGACAACCTGAATGACTTCACAAAGATGCTTAATAGATATTGCCTGACTTCATGCCTTCTTGGTTGATTGACTGATTTTGTTGGCTTCAAGCTCCTTGGAAAGTCCCATTAAGAAATGTTATTAAACTGAAAAAGAAAATAAAAAGTCTAAGCCAAGCAGAGGACCTTGGCCACTCCATCTACTCCCCTAGTAAACCAGGGATAAGAGAGATTCATTGGGAAAGCGACAGCATTTAAAGATGTAAAGTACAGACTAGGTAAAGGAGAGCAAGTTGATGGATGATGAATAAAAGTAAAATATAGGAATGAATGTAATTTCAGTGGAACAGGAAATTTTATGGGGAGTTATTGCCCAGAACCAAAGATTCAGAAGCAGTAGGGAAAAAGAAATCACACACCCCAATAAACCTGCAAGAGAGCAGTTTATTATTTTAAGGAGTTTGAGCTGAAGAACAACATCTTCAGCGGCCTGCTGGATGAATGTTCCCTCCCAGTCTAGATTGCCTCAAGAGTGACAAGATCCTCAAGGGCAAAGTTTTTGTCTTAATTATGACAATGTGAGGTCACCTACCCCATACCTAGTACAAAGCTCTACTTATAGTGGACACTGGACAAATGTCCCAGACTGATAGATTGACAAAGTGGTTGATACCTCATTGCCAAACTGACTACCTACCTGCCATCCTGTCTCGTTCAATTCAGTAAGTTTTAATTAATCCCCTACAAGGCTCTGTGGTAAACACTGGGAATACAAAGATTAAAAAAATAACATGTGTTCTGTTTACCAAGAATAATAATTTCATAAGTGGTATAGTGGATAGAATTCTAGACTGAGAGAATATACTTATTAGCTATTTGATTCTGAGCATGTCACCTAAACTTTCTATACCTGTTTCCTCATCTGTGAAATGGAAAGAATAGGCTTATTATTAGCTTCAAATGAAATAACAAGTGTAAAGCATTTTTCAAATTTTAGAGCTATATGTAAATTATATATATTATTAATTATTATTATGGAGGATTAAATCAATACATAAATAATTGTACTACCAAATAAAAAATTATGGTGTGATCGGTTATCTCTTTGATCCCTGGTTTCCTCATTTGTAAAATTGGGGGGGAAAGGGTTAAAGTTCCTCTAAATTTAGGATCCTATCATATTTTCTGGACTGAACCTATGAGTTCATAAGTACAAGGAACTCCCAGTGAGAGAACTCTTTTTCAATGCAGATCAATAGATGTTTTCAAGTTCCAATTTTAGAGAGTTATCTGAAACAATGAGAAATGTCAGACTTGTCTAAAGCCACACAGCTAATGAATGGGGATTGAAAGCTAGGGCCTTCCTGACTACAAATTCAAGACCCCTTTCCCCATGCCTTTGAAATGAAAAGGGACAAAGTGTTGTGATAGACTTGAGGAAGGAAAATTCCATCCTGGCTCTGATACTTTCTACCAATTTTACCTTGAGCCTGCCATTTCTCTTTTCTGGTCCTCTTTTTTCCTTTTTATAAAATAAGGCAGACTTGAAGATCTCAGGGGTTCCTCAGAACAGATCTGGCAACACATTCAGCACTCCAGTTGTAAATGAAAAATATCTAATAAAATCAATAAAAAGACTATAATACAAAATAGTATCTCATTTTAAAACTGTAATTCTAAAGAAAGTACAGATCCTTACGCACAAATTAATGGCTCCAGATTGTTTTTGAACTTGACACTACTGCCTTAAAGCAGTATGATGCTTTCAGATCACCTCCAGCTACAGGTGCCACAGAAAACTTCACAACCTAGGTAGCACCAAAGTTAGATTTAAAAGAGAAGAAATTTCAACAGCCTTCTCCTCATTTCCCACCCACCTGCACTCCTTCAGATTTCTTCATCTGCCTCCCTCCCCAGAATGTCATCATCCTGCAAGATCACTTCAACCTTGGTAGCCATCTCATCACCCTGGGATCACTCAGAATAGAGTGGAGTAGAAAATCCCTTCCAAAACCTCCATTTAAGGAAGGTACCTGGAAAGTCATCTCATTGCAGTACTTTGTACTTTTTCATCAAGGCTCTCATATGAGAATTCTTCCCTTCTCTCCTCCCCTTCTTCATCTTTCAGTTTCCTTTTGTATGTTGCTTCTCCCTTAGATTGTAAGCTCCTTGAGAACAAGGATCATCTTTATAGAATTTGTATCCCTGGCATTTTAGCATAGCACCTAGCACAAATGTTTATTGACAAACTGACTCAGTTGAGATGATGGCTCGGAGTGGAATGGGAGTCCTTTCATGGCATATGGCAAGGGGAAAAGTATGAGCAAAGGCACAGACATGGAAAAGAAAGAAAAGGGAATGTGGAAAGGTAAATTGTCTAATTTGACTGTAATACTGAGGAGCTGAAGGAATGTATGATGAGCTAAGACTCAAAAAGCAGTGTAGAATCAGATTATGGGGGTGAGAAGGGGTCTTGAAAGTCAGACTTTATGTAGGAGGTAATAGGGAATCACTGAAGGGTTTTTAGAAGGAGAATAATTTGATCACACTATAAAAATAAAACAAAAACACTAGGAAGCAAACTCCAGATCTAAGCAGAGAATAAATTCCAATTCTAAGGTAAATTTTCTAAAATAATGATAATCAACAGGTCTGCTTATTCCTCAAAGCTGAGGATGGAGGTAGTAATGTCAAAAATAAAGCAGGGACATCAATTAGCAAATTATTATAATAGTTCAGGTCAGCAGTAAATAAAGTTCTGAACCAGAGTGGGAAGAGTAGGAGTGGAAGGATGAGAGGACTGTGAGAGAAACTTTAGAAAATTCAATAGGATTTGGTCATATGGGGTGATCAAGAAGGGGAAAGAATTAAAAACGCCAAAATCAAAAATAATTCAGAGGGTTTAAGGGTATATGGCTGAGAGTTTGGTGGTACCAATGGAAATGAGAAAATTAGAAAGAAGGGGACTTTTGAAGGTAAGAAATTATTTTGGAACATGTTAGGGTTGATGTGTCAACTTGACATTTCCACACAGATGAAAAAGGAGAAGGGAATGGAAAAAGGTAAATTGTGGAGGTAGAGATATTTAATAGCCAGATAGAAATGTGAAAGTGGAGCTTTGGAGAGAAGTCGGTACCATAGATAAAACTTGGGAGGTGATAAAATCATTAGAGTGGATAAACTCATCAGGCAAAAAGGCATGTATAGAAAAGATCAAAGACAACATTTTTAAAAATTTTTCTGGTATTTCAAATATCAAAAAGTTGGCACTTAATTTGTATTCTATTTAAACATTTTTAATTTATTAGTATTCACAAATAATTCTATACCTGAAGAAAAGAGAAGGAAATTGAATATGAAATCACAGCTCTGTTGTACATACATCTTTTTCTGTCAACTAAACTTTTTGGGATATCTTGTACTTACAAGGTATCCCAAAAGTCAAACAATACTTTCAAGCTTTTGAATCCACAGCTTAAAACTGTCCTAAGATTTTTGTGACACCCTATATTGGGGTAGGGGGGGAAGAGGATTCAAAATGCAATTTATAATATGTCCTACTTGTCCACTGAGAAATAACAGCAGAAGGGAGAGCCAGCAGAGTAAAAGATATACAGTGAATTCTCAAATGGAAAAGAGAGCCCCTAATCTATATAGCAAGATCCCTGTGGTTTGCATATTGACTTCATTTTAAAATGCAATGTTATCTCTGTTAAGGTTACCTATGTCCTGGGGCAGCAAGGTGAAACAAACAGTGGAGAGAGCCAGGCTCTGAGTCTGGAAGACCTATATTAGAGAGGACCTAAATCTGACCTCCAACACTTATAAGCATTAGCCTAAACAAGTCATTTTTCTTCTGTTTTTTTCTTCGTCAGTAAAATAGAGATAATAGTAGCACCTATCACCCAGGATTGTTGCAAGGTCAAATGAGATAATATTTGTGAAACAATTACTTATCACAGTGCCTGGAATATAATTAGCTCTAAGTGCTAGCTATTGTTATTGTGTTTTACTGTATTTTTATTTATTCTGTTTAAATATTTCTCAATTATGCCTTAATCTGGTTTGGGCCAAACTCTAGAGTGTTGGGAGCTAAAACAGCTTACCCTGTGTTTAACACTTCTTACTTGAGACAGGACAACAGGAAGCAGATGCTGGTTGACAGCTGTCAGGTAATGAAGAGAGGTCAAGGAGGATGAGAAATGAAAAAAAGTTGATAGATTTAAAGTTGGTCAGTAATGATCTGGGAAAGATGGTAGGGAGAAAAAACAAATTTTCACAAGTTTTGGCATGAGAAGGTGAAGAGGCAGTCATGGCAGCAAGTGTAAGTGACTCTAGAAATGTAGAATCAAAGGAGAAAGGCAAGATCAGTGGAATATGTATATAAAATATATTGTATATTTGGTCAGAACTAAGTATGTATGTGTTTATGTATATATGTATACACACACATACATATAGGCATTCTATTCCACTATTTTAGAATCAGGAAAGTGAAACTGAGGACCAGAAAAGTTAAGGAATTTACCTAGAGTCACACAGCTCATGAGTATCTGAGGTGGGATTTGAAGTCTAAGTCCCCTTTCACCAATCCAGAACTCCATCCACTACATCACCAGGCTTCTCTTCATTGTTTTCTATCATCCCAATATAGGCCACACTTGAAAGAGAGAAGGGCCATCCTCATTGTCATTTGGAAATCTGAGGCCAGGGTAGAGATAACGGATCATTCATTCCACTCCTCCTGGGATAGAATATAACAGTATTTGACTGAGGAGGGATTGAAAAGTCAAAGGGAATGATAACCATAGGCAGGGCCCCTAGGAGGCCATAATTTGAAACATATAACCTGGACCACAGCTCCCTGATATATGACTTAGGTAAAAGCCATTACCACCGTAATTTTTTAATTGATTTGTACCTGTGGGGGATTGCCCATGTGGTCATTCTCTGGACCTGGGAAAGCGTGGAGAAATGTGTTAAATATGCAGGCCACATTCCCAAGCACATAAACACACACACACACACACACACACACACACACACACACACACACACATTTTCTCTTTTAACCAAATGTCCTCATCATGTTCACTTCCCCTAGAAGTCTGACCCTGCTGAGTGTCTCCACACTGATGAATAGCTGTAACACATCACCACTACAGTGGCATTCTGATTATGAGTTGCTGTGATCGATGGCTTACTCACATCACTCCCATTATGAGCTCCTGGCAATCAATCATGGGAGAGACGGGTGGACAATAAAGCAATGTTATACATCAACCTTAGAATGCCCACTGCTGGGATGGGTGAAAATTTGTAACTCAAAGGAATAGGGTGCCGCTGTTGGCCACAGAACCACAGCCTTTGAGAAGCGAAGGAAGCTTAGAGATATTCTGATACAACTTTCTCGTTTTACATATGGAGAAACTGAGGCACAGAGAAATGAAGTAGTACACAGAGCATGCACACTCCAGATTTCTAGGCCTGTCAGAGATTTAGAACCTTTCCTGTTGATAAGAGTTAGAAGCTCCCTACCAAGGTGTAACTTCAGAATGTGGGGAAGTTCAAATGCATCTCTCCTCTTTCAGGACTATCATCATCTTCTAAATCTGTTAATCAATCAATATATAGGAGGTACTTAATGAGTACAGGCTACTAGGCTGTAAGGAATGGTATAAGAGACAGTCCCTACCCTTAAAAGGCACAAAAATGTATTAAAGTAAAGATGAAATATGCAATATAAAACAAAATAATTATGAATGATCTGCACAACCAAGATACTATTGCCTTAGACTATGAAGATATGATGAGAATGTCTCGATACACCTAAATTTAGTCCATTCTTCTGGATCATATGGCCATGAGGAGACAGTGGAAACATAGCAGGGTGGCCTGAAGTGAGGTGGCTGATTGTCCTTCAGCATTTGGGACAATCTCAGATCCTCAAGCTCATCAGAAAGGGCCTTGGGGTTTTTCTGAGTTTAATTTTCTAAGTAGGGCTGCAAGAAGAGAGAAAGGAAAACTCCCAATGATCCTTCTGGTCAGGCAGGATTACTCAGGACCCCAGGAGTCTTCCTCCTGCCCCTCCCCATGCCATGGGAATGCAGTGCCCAACCAAGAGGTCTACAGCAAAGTCAGAAGTGACTGCTCAATGATCTGCTTCTGCTCCAAGGTGCCTTTTTCCTTCTCCCTCCCAAATGCCAGAGAGTGAGACCAAGTGTACAGTAGAAACCCAGCATTGATATAGGATTGGCATTAGCACTGTAAGGTTTCCGTATGGTATCACCTGTAATCCTAACAGCAATCTGGAAGTAAATGCTATTATTACCCTCATTTTATCAATGAGGAAACTGAAGGTGAAAAAGGTTAAGTAGCATATACAGCCAGAGGCAGAATTTAAGCTTGGATCTTCCTATTTCCAAGTCCTGTAAGTCCACTTACACTAGATATCTCAAGCACTATGTTTGAAATCTCAGCAACAGTACATTTAGATTTGGAATCACACATTTTTCTTCCATTCTCTGATGCTTGAGCAGGAAGGGACTAGAAGCAGAAGGTATCACCTTCAGGGAGGCAGCTAGATGACACAAATGGATAAAGGGCTGAGCCTGAGTCAGGAAGATCTGAGTTTAAACCTAGCTGGATGATCCTAAACAAATCATTTAACCCTTTTTGTCTCAGTTCTTCATCTGAAAACTGGCTGAAGAAGGAAATGGCAAACCATTCCAGTATCTTTGCCAAGAAAACCCCAAATGGAATCACAAAGAATTGGATGTGACTGAAAATGTCTGAACAACAAATAAGGAACTGTTGAGAGGCAGTCTGGCTTAAACTGGCCCTTGACACATGCTAACTGTGTCACCACAGGGAAGTCACTTCAACTCCCAGCACTCTAGATGTACATTCTCCAAACTTTTTTCATAATGTGCAAATATCAAGAAAAAACCCTATTTACAAGTTACATGAATTTACTACTGTAATGAATCAAATGAGATCATATTTATGTTTAATATTCATGTATTAAATCAAATGAGATCATTATTCAACTCTTCCGTATTAACATGTTACATACTTAAGAAGAGATATTTTAGAAGGTGATAAAGATTAAATGAACAATATTATATATTTTTGTTGATAAAAATATTTTTGTTCTCATTAAAATATTAATTTTAATATCTAGTATTTATATTAGTAGCATGGTCCACATGCTGAGAAATTAACTGCTTTTGATGTCCTATTTTCAATTATTACAATTTCTAATATGTAGCATATTGGCCATCTAAAAATTCTGGGTGCATTACTAAATTCTTTAATAACTCATAAGATGTCACTATTTCTTCAAACTTGATTTTAAATTATGTCAGAATCATTAATATTGTGACTGTGACTGTAATAATTATAAAATTTAAAATTTCCCTGTCTAAAGAAGGTATAGGAAACTAGGGGGCACAATGGATAGAGTATTGGACCTGGAATCAGGAAGATTGAGCCTCAGACACTTACTAATTGTGTGATGCTAGACAAGTCACTTAATCCTGTTTGCCTCAGTTTTTTCATTTGTAAAATTATCTAGAGTAGGAAATGGCAATCTATTCCAATGTTTTTGTCAAGAAAATACTAAATGGGATCTCAAAGAGTCAGATACATCTAAAATGATTAAACAAGCAAAAAAGGGGTAAATGGTTGATTATCATCAAAATGAGAATGTGCACTAGCTCATCATATTGTGTAGGACAGTGTCTTCTATTATGTGACTTTATCCTAAAGACTGGATAGTTTATGAATAAGTCAGATAATTTTGTATTTTTATGTTTGTATAATATTAATGTTACAAACTATAATGTAAAAAATCAATTCTAATGTGAAAGTATTGTTACAAGTTTGTATCATCAAATAGAATGTAAGTCCCCTTTGGTTTCTTAAACTATAATCTTTGTGTATATTGTATATTTAATACAAAATGGTTATTTTAATTTTGAGAAAGACAAGAGTTCTTATATATCTAAAGTTTAAAAAAAGGTCCTATGAGCGCTTACATTAGTCTCTGGTTTATTTGTATTGCCAAAACAACAAATAACATTTAATAATAACAATTTAAATTTTAGTTTTAGAACCCATCAAAAAATTGTCATTAAAATTATCTGATCTTGAAAACGAGTAACATCATTCAGGGCTTTATATAAAGGGCTTTTTTTTCATGACAAAACCATTCTAATCTATGATAAAGATTTTACTGTCTTTGACAGTAAACATTTGAAGTTGCATTAAATGCATTAAGTTGCAGTAACATTTGCACAGTTTTTCTTAGAATATGTATTATTGCAGATTGATAGCAGATCATTCAATGTGTTCTAACTTCTGAACATCAACTACTGAATTGTGTTGAAAATTCTTTCTGAAAATGAAACTATGGATATCTGTGACATGTTGAAGGCAACCAAGCAGCTAGAAGGACTTGAGTTGATATAGATTGTTTTCCTGGAACATATGACAAATAATGTTGTAGGGAGACCAGTGAAATGCAGTGAGGTAAGGGGGATTTACTCTTTAATTGTCAGAAGTCTCCCACTCTGAATAGAACTGCAACACAAATGGGTAGTCCAATGAACTCTAATAGTAATCCAAATTTAGACAATTCATTTTGGCTCTGTATAATTGAGTGTTCTAAATCACAATTCTTCTTAGTAAAAAGCAAATGCTGTAAAAATAATTATTCTAAATCTTCATCAATACATAGTAGAACTCAGATGGGCAATGAATTTTAGATTACATTTTTAATCAAATTCTTTTCTATAAATGGGGTCCCTACAAAAAGTATTCATCTAGGGCCCCATACACTATAGGGGTAACCTTGGCAGGGACCATTCCACTTTTTTGTCTCTATAGCCTCAGTGCTTGGTACAGTGCCTCATGTTTAGTAAATGCTTAATAAATGCTTGTTAATCATGGTAGTGCTGGTAGTCGTGCAAATCAATTGGTAGACAGCTAAGTAAATAGTGTGCTGAAACTGGAATCAGGAAGACATAAGTTCAAATGTAACCTCAAATACTTATTAACTGTATGACTTTGGACTAGTTACTTCACCTCTGTCTGCTTCTATTTCCCCATCTATAAAATAAAGATAAATATGAGCACCTACCTCACAGAGTTGTGAAAACAAGATCATTGTGAAATTTTTGCAATCCTTAAAAAACTATATAAAAGTTATATCATCATTATTATAACATTTGAGCTAATTTAGGGTTTGTCGCAGGATTACTTATATCCAAATATTTGAGAAAATAGTTCTTCATCTCAGAGGATTTTTTTACATGCGCTCTTTTATTCACTTAAAGTTCTAGATCTTTAGGTCTAAAGAAAGAGAAAAGCAGCAAATCTGAAGCAAAGATGAATGCCAAAGAATATACAAAGCAAGGGTATATCTTAGTCAATGGGAGTATTTGACTATCAATGTCTCCAATTCTCCTTAAAATGCTAATTAATAAATATTTTATTGTATGTGCCTAAAATGTTATCTATTCATATATATATACATATATGAATATATATGTAAAAAACTTAAATCTTCAGCTAGATATAAACCTCTTGATGAATCATCAGTTCAGAGTTCAGAGGGAATTTAGAAACAATATTTGCCAACTCCATTTTAGAGGTAAAAAAAACTGAGACAAGAGTGGTTAACAATTAATTAAGCTATGATTTGAAACCAAATCATTGTTTCTATAATGCATGCCTCCAGTGGAGAGTCATATCAACTAGATATGGCTGGGTATTGAAATGCATAATTCATTAAGGCATTATCCATGTATGTCCACATAAAACAAATTTACATTCTATGTCCAATCAATGCAAAGATACTTTGGTCCAGAAGTGCCATATATTAAGGGAAAAAATTACATACTCTAAAAGAAGCAATAAAATAAATAGGGGGAAATTTGGTGTAATGGAAGGAGTTCTGGTCTTTGAGTTGCTAGACCTGACATATATTACAGGTTCTTTCACTGAATAGCTATTAGAAAGACATGAACAGTATTTGGCAAAAATTTCTGAGAATACTGGAAAATAATATGGCAGAAACTAGGCATTGAGCAAGACCTAACGCCCTATACAAGATCGAAATAGGTTTGTGGTTTAGACATAAAGGGTGATACCATAAGCAATTAGGAGAACAAGGGATAATCTACTTCTTATATCTGTGAAAAAGGAAGGAATTTTTGGCCAAAGAAGAACTAGATAACATTATGAAATGCAAAATTGATAATTTTGATTATATTAAAATTTTTTGTGCAAACAAAACCAATGCAGCCAACATTAGAAAACTGGGGGGAAATTTTTACATCCAAGACCTCTGATAAAGGCCTTGTTTCTTTTTTTTTATTATTAAAGCTTTTTATTTGTATAACATATATATGGGTAGTTCCCCAACATTGATCTTTACAAAGCTTTCCATTACAAATTTTACCCCCAGTCCCCTCCCCTCCCCTAGATGGCAGGAAGTCCACTACATGTTAATAATGTTGAAATGCTTGAGAAGTTATGCAAGAAAAATCCTATCTACAAGAAAAAAAAAAGAATCAGAGAAAGGCAACACAATGCAAGCAAATGTCAATAGAGATCATGAAAATGTTACGTTGCGGTCCATATTTCATTTCCCTCTCTCTGGGTGTATATGGTTTTCTTCAGTGAACAATTGGAACTGGCTTGAGACAATTCTTTGTTGCAGAGAGCCATGTCCATCAGAATTGATCATCATGTAATATTGTTGTTGCTGTGTATGATGATCTCCTGGTTCTGCTCGTTTCACTCAGCATCAGTTCATGCAAGTCCCTCCAGGCCTCTCTGAAATCGTCCTGCTGGTCGTTTCTTGCAGAGCAATAATATTCCATAACATTCATATACCATAATTTATTCAGCCACTCTCCAATTGATGGGCATCCCTTCAGTTTCCAGTTTCTAGCCACTACAAAAAGGGCTGCCAGAAACATTCTTGCACAGGTGGGTCCCTTTCCCTCCTCTAAGATCTCTTTAGGATATAGGCCCAGTAGAAACACTGCTGGGTCAAAGGGTATGCACAGTTTGACAACTTTTTGAGCATAGCTCCAAATTGCTCTCCAGAATGGTTGGATCCGTTCACAGTTCCACCAACAATGTATTAGTGTCCCAGTTTTCCCACATCCCCTCCAACATTCATCGTTATCTTTTCCTGTCATTTTAGCTAATCTGACAGGTGTGTAGTGGTACCTCAGAGTTGTCTTAATTTGCATTTCTCTGATCAGTAGTGATTTGGAGCAACTTTTCATATGACTAGAGATGGTTTTAATTTCATCATCTGAAAATTGTCTGTTCATATCCCTTGACCACTTATCTATTGAAGAGTGGCTTGAATTCTTATATATGAGACAATTCTCTATATATTTTGGAAATGAGGCCTTTATCAGAACCATTAAATGTAAAGATGATTTCCCAATTTGATGCTTCCCTCCTAATCTTGTCTGCATTTGTTTTGTTTGTACAGAAACTTTTTAACTTAATATAATCAAAATTATCCATCTGGTGTTCAATTAGGAGTTCCAGGTCTTCTTTGGACATAAATTTATTCCATCAACACAGGTCTGAGAGGTAAACTATATTACGTTCCTCTAACTTGCTTAAGAAGTCCCTCTTTATATCTAGATCATGAACCCAGTTAGATCTTATCTTGGTATGTGGTGTTAGTATGGGTCAAGCCCTAATTTCTTCCACACTAGTTTCCAATTTTCCCAGCAGTTTTTGCAGAATAGTGAGTATTTATCCCAAAAGCTGGGGTCTTTGGGTTTATCGAATACTAGATTGTTAAGGTTATTGCCTAGATTGTCCTGATATCCTATCCTGTGCCACTGATCGACTGCTCTATTTCTTAACCAGTACCAAATGGTTTTGATGACCACTGCTTTATAATATAGTTTTAGATCTGGTACAGCAAGGCCACCTTCATCTGCCTTTTTTTTTTCATTAATCCCCTTGAGATCCTTGACCTTTTGTTCTTCCAAATGAACTTTGCTACTATTTTTTCTAGATCTGTAAAATAATTTCTTGGGAGTTTGATTGGTATGGCACTAAATAAGTAGATTAGTTTGGGTAGTATTGTCATTTTTATTATGTTTGCTCTGCCTACCCATGAGCACTTAATATTTTTCCAATTGATTAGGTCTGATTTTATTTTTGTGGGAAGTGTTTTGTAATTTAGTTCGTATAGTTTCTGACTTTTCCTTGGCAGATAGATTGCCAAATATTTTATCCTATCATCTGCTATTTGGAATAGAATTTCTTTTTGCATCTCTTGCTGCTGAACTTTGTTGGTAATATATAAAAATGCTGATGATTTATGTGGATTAATTTTGAATCCTGCCACTTTGCTAAAGTTGTGAATTGTTTCTAGTAGTTTTTTAGTTGAGTCTCTAGGGTTCTCTAAGTATACCATCATGTCATCTGCAAAGAGTGATAATTTGGTTTCTTCATTACCTACTCTGATTCCTTTTATCTCTTTTTCTTCTCTTATTGCTAAAGCTAACATTTCTAATACAATATTAAATAGTAATGGTTACAATGGACAGCCTTGTTTCACTCCTGATCTTACTGGGAATGGTTGTAGTTTGTCTCCATTACATATGATGCTTGCTGATGGTTTTAAATAGATGCTACTGATCATTTTAAGGAAAAGCCCATTTATTCCTATACTCCCTAGTGTTTTTAATAGGAAAAAGTGTTGGATTTTATCAAAGGCTTTTTCTGCATCTATTGAGATAATCATATGGTTTTTGTTAGTTTGGTTATTAATATAATTAATGATGCTGATAGTTTCCCTAATATTGAACCAGCCCTGCATCACTGGTATAAATCCTACTTGGTCATAGTGTATTATCTTGGGGATGACTTTCTGTAATCTCATTGCTAATATCTTATTTAAAATTTTTGCATCAATATTCATTAGGGAAATTGGTCTATAGTTTTCTTTCTCTGTTTTCACCCTACCTGGTTTAGCTATCAGCACCATATTGGTCTCATAGAAGGATTCTGGCAGTATACCTTCTGTCCCTATTTTCTCGAATAGTTTGTGTAGTATTGGAATTAATTGTTCTTTGAATGTTTGGTAGAATTCACATTTAAATCCATCTGGCCCTGGAGATTTTTTCTTAGGGAGTTGGTTAATAGCTTGTTCTATTTCTTTTTCTGATATGGGGCTATTTAAATAATTTATATCCTCTTCTGTTAACCTGGGCAATCTATATTTTTGTAGATATTCCTCCATTTCATTTAGATTATCAAACTTACTGGCATAAAGTTGGGCAAAGTAACTCCTAATTATTGCTCTAATTTCCTCTTCATTGGAGGAAAGTTCTCCCTTATCATTCTTGAGACTAACAATTTGATTTTCCTCTTTCCTTTTTCTTATCAAATTAACTAAAGGCTTATCTATTTTGTTGGTTTTTTCATAGAAGCAACTCTTAGTTTTATTTATTAACTCAAGAGTTTTCTTATTTTCAATTTTATTAATTTCTCCTTTTACTTTTAGAATTTCCAATTTGGTATTTAATTGAGGGTTTTTAATTTGTTCTTTTTCTAGTTTTTTTTAATAATAAGCCCAATTCGTTGATCTTTTCTTTCTCTATTTTATGCAATTAAGCATCTAGAGATATAAAATTGCCCCTTAAAACCGCTTTGGCCGTATCCCACAAATTTTGGTATGTTGTCTCCTTATTGTCATTCTCCTAGATGAAATTATTGATTGTGTCTATGATTTGCTCTTTCACCCATTCATTCTTCAGGATTAGATTATTTAATTTCCAATTACCTTTTGGTTTATTTTCTCCTGGCCTTATATTGCATGTGATTTTTAGTGCATCATGATCTGAAAAAGATGCATTTACTATTTCTGCCTTTCTGCATGTGATTTTGAGGTTTTTATGCCCTAACACATGGTCAATTTTTGTATAGGTTCCATTGACTGCTGAGAAAAAAGTAAACTCCCTACTGTCTCCATTCAACTTTCTCCATAGATCTATCATACCTAACTTTTCTAACAATTGGTTTATCTCCCTAGTTTCTTTCTTATTTTGTGGTTTGATTTATCTAATTCTGAGAGAGCAAGGTTGAGATCCCCCACTAGTATCGTTTGGCTGTCTATTTCTTCTTGCATCTCTCTTAATTTCTCCCCTAGGAATTTGTGTGCTATTGCACTTGGTGCATATATATTTAGTATTGATATTGCTACATTATCTATGGTACCCTTTAATAAAATATAGTTTCCTTCCTTATCTCTTTTGATTAGATCTATCTTGGCTTTTACTTGATCTGAGATAAGGATTGCTACCCCTGCTTTTTTTTGTTCACCTGAAGCATAATATTTTCTGCTCCAGCCTTTTACCTTCATCCTATATGTGTCACTATGTTTTCGATGTGTTTCTTGTAGACAACATATTGTGGGATTCTGGTTTTTAATCCAGTCTGATATCCGCTTCCGCTTCATGGGAGAGTTCATCCCATTCACATTCACAGATAGAATAACTAATTCTTTATTTCCTGCCATCTTATTTACCCAAGTTATGTTTTCCCCTTTCCTTCCCCCTTTCTCCCTTCCCCCCTCCTCAGTACTTTGCTTTTGATGACCCCCTCCTCCAAACAATACTCCACCCTTTAGATCCCTTCCCCCTGTTTTTACTCCTTTCCCCTGATTCTTCTATTTTCCCTTCTATTAGTTTATCCCTTTCTTTTCCTCCTTTACCTCCCACTTCCCTCTAGCAACAGACAAGTTTCTATGTGAAATCAAGTGTCTGATATACACTTTTAGAGCCCAACCTGATGAGAGTAAGATTTACACAATGCTCAACTCCCTCCCCTCTTTCTCTCAATTATATTTGCCTCTTCAAGAGATTTTACCTTGTTTTTACCTCCTTTTTTTTTAAGATCTTATTTTTACCACTTTTCCCCTCTTTTCCCCAGTATGACAACCTTTCCCCCTCTAGTTCTCTTTTTCATATTATCAAAGTAATATCTAGTTAATTATACCCCCAAACTTTAAGCATCCCCCTAGTAGAAATAAAGTTCTCAAGAGTCCTTTCCTTTTTACCTTTTTATGCTTCTCTTGAGTTCTGTGTTTGGAGGTCAAATTTTTTGTTCAGATCTCATCTTTTCATTAGAAATAGGTGAAATTCACCTATATCATTGAATGACCATCTTCTTCCCTGGAGGATAATGCTCATTCTAGCTGGGTAAGTTATTCTTGGCTGTAATCCAAGTTCCTTTGCCCTTCGGAATATATGGTTCCAGGCCCTTCGATCCTCCAGTGTGGAGGCTGACAGATCCTGTGTGATTCTAATTATTGATCCTCGGTATTTGAATTGTTTCTTTCTAGCTGCTAGCAGAATCTGTTCCTTGGTGCTATTGTCCTGAAATTTAGCCATGATATTCCTTGGGGTTTTAATTTTGGGCTCTCTTTCAGGAGGTGATCAGTGAATTCTTTCAATGGTGATTTTGCCCTTTGATTCTACAATCTCAGGGCAGTTTTCTTTCAGGATTTCCTGGAAGATAGTGTTTAGATTCTTTTTTCCATCCTGGCTTTCAGGAAGTCCAATAATCCTTAGATTGTCTCTCCTAGATCTATTTTCCAAGTCAGTTGTCTTTCCTAGGAGATATTTCATATTTTCTTCTAATTTTTCATTTTTTTGTTTTTGTTTGACTGATTCTTGAAGTCTTATTGAGTCATTCACTTGCATTTGTTCAATTCTTATTTTTAAAGTGTTGTTTTCTTCAGTTACCTTTTTAAGCTCCATTTGTAACTGGCCAATTGAATTTTTTTGTTCATTGCACTCTTTTTCCACTTCACTAATTTTATTTTTCAATAGATTGGTGTTTTTTTCAAATCTATTTTGCAGGGCATCATATCCTTCTTGCAAGATATTGTATCCTTCTTGCACTAATTTCAATTTATTTTCCCATTTATCCTCCAGCTCTTTTATTAGGTTCTTTAAGCAATCTTCCAGAAAGGCCTTTTGAAAAGGAGACCAGGGATGGTCTTTGCTGATTTCCTTTGGAGTTTTGTCTAAAGGAACCTCTGGATCTGGGGTCTTCTCTTATTTCTCTTTATAAAAGCTGTCTATGGTGAGAGCTCTCTTTTGCCTCTTCATTTTTTTTTAGACAGCATAGATATCTCTTTAAGGTAGGGAAAAAAAAAACGGCGGCTGAAACAGCCGGCTGAATATTTTGCCCTGGGGCGCTTCGGCGAATTAAGGTGCTGGGCCGGTGGGGGCTAGGACTAAGTCCGAATTACTCCTTAAACAAGGCAAGTTTGCCAGAACACCTGCCTCCAATCAGGGCAGAGTGTCCCGAGTGCCTCAGATAAACTCCAGGTGTTTGGAATTTGGAGTTTGGAGTTCAGAGTTTTTTGCCAGGATGAGCTGAGCTGAGCTGAGTCCCACCCTCACTTCCGGCCTCCACCAGAGTTCTCTGACACCGGAGTCCCCTGTTTATCCCTCTGTCCGAGCTAGACAAACCTGATGTGAAGTTTTTCAGAGATATCTGCAAGCAGTATCCAAATATTTCCTGATTCGTTGACTTGAAGATCAGTTCAGAGGCTTATTTTATTGTTGATTTGAGAGAAGTTCAGAGGAGGACACAGAGAGTCACCTTTTCACTCCGCCATCTTGGCTCCGCCCCCACAAAAGTCCAGGCCTTATTTCTAAAATATATAGAGAATTGACTCCAATTTAAAAGAGTACAAAGCATTCTCAGTTGTTAAATGGTCAAAGGATATGAATAGACAATTTTCAGGAGAAAAAATTAAAGTCATTTACAATCATATGAAAAAATGCTTTAAATTACTATTAGAGAAATGCAAATTAAGACAACTCTGAAGTACCATTTCACACCTCTCAGACTGACTAAGAAGACAGGATAATGAAAAATGTTAGAGGAGATGTGGGAAAACTGGGACACTAATACATTATTGGTGGAGTTGTGAACTGATCCTGCAACTCTGGAGAGCAAATCGGAGCTAAGACCAAAGTTATTATCAAACTGTGCATATTGACCCAGCAGTGTCTTTACTGGGTTTATATCCCAAAGATATCATTAAAAAAGAGAAAACAAACCACATGTGCAAAAATGTGTATACCAGCTCTTTTTATAGTGGCAAGAAACTAGAAACTGAGTGGATGCTTATCAGTTGGGGAATGGCTGAATAAGTTATGGTATATGAATGTAATGGAATATTATTGTACTATAAGAAATGATGAGCAAGCTGATTTCAGAAAAGCCAGAAAAGACTTACATGAATTGATGCTGAGTGAAGTAAGTAGAACCAAAAGAATATTGTATACAGCAACAAGAAGATTATGTGATGATCAATTCTGATGGACATGGCTTTTTTCAACAATGAGGTGATTCAGGACAATTCCAATAGAGTTGTGATGGAAAGAGCCATCCTCATTCAGAGAGAAGACTATGGAGACTGAATGTGGATCATAGCATAGTATTTTCACCTTTTTCTTATTGTTTGCTTGCTTGTTTTTTCCTCATTTTTTCATTTTTGATCTGATTTTTCTTGTACTGCATAATAAATGTAGAAATATATTTAGAAGAATTGAACATGTTTAACCTATATTGGATTACTTGCTCTTCAGGGGAAGGGGGAGAAGAGAAAGGAGAAAAATATTGGAACACAAGGTTTTGCAAGGGTGAATATTGAAAATTATCTTTTCATGAATTTTGAAAAATAAAAAAGCTATTATTTTTAAATAAAATGAAATCTTTTCAAAAAAAAGAGAAAGAAAAGAAAGACATGACCAAACCCCTTTGTCATGAACACTGCCCCTATTTTCTCACCACTTCTACTACAAAGAGATATTTCTTGAGGGTTTTTTGTTCTACCTTCTCTACCAACTCTGCTTTTTACTTAGATGGAAGTAAATTTCCACAACAGGAAATAGAATCTTTGGTAGAGTGAAGTATACTGAATAAACTAATGATTTTGCTTAAGAGAGAGGTATTTAATGAGAAAGCTAGGTGGTATAGTGGATGCCTGGAGCTGAAGACAAGAAGACTTGAATCCTGATTCAGACATTTACTACCTGTTATGATCCTGGGAAAGTCATTTGATTTCCTAGCCTCAATTTCCTCAAGTATAAAATGAGGCAATAATAGCACAAACCTCCCAGTTGCTGTGAGGATCAAAAGATTAAATTCTTTTTTAAACTTAGTAATTATCATCATCATCATCATCAATGAATTAGTCATTGAGGCAGTAGTAGAAAACAATATAGAATATAGGCATTCGAGTAGTAAGCATGCAAAATCTGGACAGAACTTCTAGATCAGTGACAAATATATAAATCCAACAAAATATGTTTTCTATAAACTGAGACTATAATTGCTAACCATAGCCCTGAAGATTTAAGGCCTGTGAGCATTTCTGAAAGGGGATGGAAATGAACTTCCAATTAATACCTATTATGAGTCTAGTGGGACTTCCTGCACAGCCACCTGTTCTCTGACCATCTGCCTTACAGAAAGGGAGCCAAGGGAATGGATGATTAAAAAGAGCACAAAATAATTCTCAGGAAGCCTATTTCTTCTTTCCCTTCCCACTTAGAATCATTTATTTGGAGCCAGAAGGGAGCTATTTAACTATCATCTCCCTTTTAAAGAGGGGGAACCTGAAACCCAGAAAGTTGCCTGTGTGACCTGCCCAAGGTCACTCAGGTAATAATTTCTGGGGATTGAGCCCATTTAGATGACTCAAAATCCATCAGTTTTTGTACTGGCCAAAGGTCATGTACAATTACTGTTCTTACAAAAGTCCATGCCTATTCTTCAGTAAAGTTTGTCAGCATTATCATACCTTCCCTAGTCTAATATTTAAGGCAAAATTTAGAACTACCCTGAAGGGCTATAAAACTGTGAGTACTCTTTGATCCTGGTCTGTATCCCAAAGAAATCATAAAAGAAGAAAAAGGACACACATGTGCAAAAATGTTTGTAGCAGATCTTTTTGTAGTGGCAAGGAATTGGAAATTGAGTGGATTATCGTCAGTTGGAGAATGACTAAATAAGTCATGTTATACATGAAATAATATTGCTCTATAAGAAATGGGGAGCAGATTGATTTCAGAAAAGCCTAGAAAGACATACAGTGAACCAGGAGAATATTGTACACCAAAACAAAAAGATTAGTTGATGATCAACTGTGATGGACTTGGCTCTTCTCAACAATGGAGTGATTCAAGACAATTCCAATAGATTTGGGATGGAAAATGCCAATCACATCTAGAGATTGAATATGGATTGTAGCATAGTATTTTCATCTTTTTGTTTGTTTTCTTTCTCATCAGACTCCCTTTTTGGTCTGATTTTTCTTGTACAATATATGACAAATATGGAAATATGTTTAAAAGGATTGAACATATTTAATCTATATCAGATTGTTTGCTGTCTTGGGGTGGAGAGAAGAAAAGGGAGGGAGGAGGGAAAAATTTAGAACACTAAGTCTTACAAAAATGAATGTTGGAAAAATATACTGTTGAAAAAATAAAATTTAAGGCATATTTTAGGCTTAGTAAAAATTAGTTAGTGCCCCCCCTTTTTTTCAAGAAAAAAATCCATTTTCAAAGAGAGACAGCCCTGTTAACAATGTAAAATACCTTCCTTAATCCAGACAACTGATTTTGAACCCAGTTTTCTGGGGTCTACTATTCCAGCTAGATCTCAGTGGACAAAGGATATAGCCCTTACTCTAAATAGCTAGAAAATAACTCAGTTCACTTCACAACTCTGACATTGCTAAAGACTGATAAGTCACATTTATAATAAAATAAACTAGATAATCCATAATATATTTAGCTCAAACATTATTATTCTTAGACTCTAGTCAAGTTATCCCTAAAAGAATACAAAATAGATGGTGCCCATCTTTCTTCTGATCATACTTTCCTCTGAACATTTCAGGTCTATCAATTATTACAGAATCTCTCCTCCCTGATTCCTACTAATTCCTTTCTGGGATTACTCACTTGTTTCAATTTGATGGAAATAGACAAGTGTATATATACATCAAGATGTGGCCTCATAATATGTATTCTAAACATTAATATAATTAGTGAAAAGGAAGCACTGGGTGGTTAAGTAGTATGAATGGGCTTCTAATGTGAATGAGTTTAGATTTTGAACAGTGGCTTTGTTTCCTTGTCTTTCTGAGTATGCCAGGCTAGATGTCATCCAATTTTATGGGTGCTTAATCAATTTTATTAGCCATGGAATTTGATTGATCTTGTTAGACCTGACAAGAAATCAATTGTTAAAAAATATACGTACTTTACCGGAATGGGCTTGCCACCTTGAAGAAAAAGAACAATCTAACAAATATGGGAGAAGTGCCAAAGAACAGCCTATTTACAATAACACAATTCACACAGCCAGAGAAAAAGGTAGAAATCTGGTCATAAAATGAATTGATAAGAGATGAGGCAATGGTAGTGGGAGAGAGGTCAAGCGTTAGAAACAAAGGAGCAGCTTGTAGAACTTCCAGGTCATCTCCCAGCCATAATGACAGGTCAGAGAAAAATATCAGTGTAAAATTAATATGGATATTCAATATTTAAAAGCATCTCAAATTGTTTCTTTTGTATCATCAAAAAATTAGCTGATATGGTGAAAAATCACAATGGTTGAAATTTATTTACAATTTTTATATACATCATCAGTCTCAATAGCTCTCTGAAATATGTACTACAAATATTATTATCCCTGTTTAATAAATGAGAATAGCAAGGCTTACTTTCACACCTTTTCCTCATATTTTTTCTCAACTCTTTGAAGTCTATCTTCTGTCCAAATTGTTCAGCTGAGACTTTTTTCATCAAAGTTACCAATGATCTCATAATCATCAAATCTAATGTTTTTTTTTTCCTCAGTCCTAATTCCTTCTTGAATTCTCTGTAGCATTTGACCCTATTGGCCACCCTCTCTTCCTAGATATTCTTTCTTCAGTAAGTTTTCATGATATTGCTCTCTTGTGGTTCTTTCCCCACCTTCCTGATGGCTTCTTCTCACCCTTCTTTGAAGTATGTAGGTCATGCTCACTAACTAGAGGTGTCTCCAAGGCTCCTTCCTGGCCCTATTTGCTTCTATTCATGTCTTTGAAATGTCAGGATAAGGAAGCCCCCCCCAAAAAAAAAAATAAAACATGGCAAACTTATAGAAGGAACTTAGGCAAAAAACACAGAGGATAAGTAGACATAGATATATTGGGATCCCAATGCCTAAAAGGAAGGTCCAAATCACTGAGCTCATAGATATGCTTGAAGATGAGCGACATCTACATTGCTGAGTTGTTATGGAGAAAGAACTCTGTCAACTTTAAGGATTTGGAATATGTTGAATCATGTTGGCCAGTTGATAGAGCTATTATTGTTTAAAGGGTTAAACTGCTTCACTGAAATGAGCCCTCCCCATATCTGAGTAGATGGGACTCCACTGATGGATGGGGAGAAACAGATTGGTGGGAACAGAAAAATAACATAGCATGTGCCCAACAGAGCAGAAAGATTCAGGCAAATGTAGTTATCATAGCAAACAGTACAGTTCCTTTTTTTTATATGACATACATATGGAAGCCAACTCAGAGCTAGAAATTAAGAGCATGATAAATGAGAAAGATTTAGGGGCCAAGAACATTCAAAGCTGTCAGCAAGATACATTCTATTTAATTAGCAAAGTGTGACAAAATGCCTGTTCAGATTCCTGGATTTGATGGAAAGGAGGAGGAGGGACTCCACAGCAGCACAATAAAACGGACGTGATAATGATTGAGATGCCTGCTGATGAGAGTCCATAGATTTTAGTGCCAACTCATCTTTCTTCTAACCAAAATGAAAACAAACATATATCCAATCCCAACCAATAAAATACATAGCCATTTCATTGAGTCTGACATGCTGGCTTCAAACCTTCTTGTGGACAAATGAACCAGATATATTTTCTAGGGATATGACAGAGTAATGTATCCTGCTCCTCTCATCTATATCTCAAATACAAAAGAGCACTGGATTTAAAGGCAAAAGGTCTCAGTCCATCCTATTCTGATAATACCCATAAGTCCCTAAGTAAATCCTTGGTACACTACTTATCATTTCTGGATCTGTTTTCTCCTCCTCAATATGAGAGCAATAAATTACATGTCCTTTGAGGTCCTTTCCTGTTATAAATCTATAAAGGCAATGTAATTTCTTAAACACTCTCTTTAGAATTTGGTATATAAGTATATAAGGAGAACTCATCAGGGGAACCTGATTCTAATTATAAGGCAAAGTTATCAGTCTTTTTCTAATTCATAAAATATATCACATCCCCTAACTACAAGAGAACCCAAAATTCTATCCTCATATTTACCTCAATATCTATATCTTTATCTATAGGCCTCCCTATCTTGAGCACTACTTTCTTCTCTCATTCAGCGTTCCTATCAGTTACCATGGGTTCAATTATTACCTCTTCTGCTTATTTCCAGATCTATAAATGCAACACTAGTCTTCATCTATAACATCTACTGAGTATTTGAAGGTGGATACCCCAGTCATCTGAAACTCAACACGTACAGAGCAAAATTCATTATCTTACACCTCCAAAAACCTTTTGCCTCTTCCAAACTTTGCCATTTCTATCATTAGCACCTCTATCCTTCCTTTCAGTTCAATTGGTAAATTTGGCATTATCCCTTATTTCTCACTCCCATTCACTCCACATATCTAATCAATTGCCACATCTTTGTGTGGCATAATGCAGGGAAATAAATACACAGTTATCGAGGATTTAATATAGCTCATCCAGAAAAGGATATATCACCCAGTATTTTTTTTTTACTTCTAATGTCTCCTTTCTCTATCCCTTCTCTCCATTCATAGTCTCCACTTTAGTTCAAGACATCATCACTTCTCACCTAATGCACTGCAACAGCTTCTTAATTGATCTCCCAATTAAAGTTTTTTTTAAATTCACGTTTCCATCTTCCATAAATCTGCAGTGATTTTCCTAAAATGCAAGTCTGCATTTTAGTCCCCTATTCAGATTCTAATGATTCCCTATTTCCTTTAGGCATGACATATTCTGTTTGGCTTTTAAAGCCTAGACCCAACCTACCTCTCTATTCTTGTAAATGCAAAGATACATTATATCTTTCCTACATTCAGCAATTCAGTCAGATTGACTTCTTACTGATTCTCCCATGTGACATACCATCTCTTTCTCCCTATTTTTGCAATGGCTATCTACCTTCATCTTCACTTCTTCCTCTTAAAATCCTTGGTTATCTTCAAAATTCAGGCCATCTATTACTTCTAAGAGAAATCTGTCTTGTTCCTTTCAGTTTTTCATGACCTTACTCCTCAAATTGCCTTCTATTTATCTTATTTTGTAATATATTTTGTATTATATATTTTGTAATATAATATATTGTAATATATTTTACATATACTTACACATATATGTGTTGTCTCTCCAGTAGAATGGAAGATCTTTGGGGAGCAGGAAGGCTTGCATTTTTTGTTGCCATGTCTCTACTGCTACCATAAAACTGCAAGGTATCAGGATATCTGTGGGAGATGCAGACACCTCCCATTCACATTGTTCCTCAAGATTATTTTTATCCATATGAAATCATGTTGGAATTACTATCAAGAAGAATCTTCAAAGGAAAAAATCTCAAAAGGGCAGCCTAAGTAAGGGGCTTTCCATGTGGAAAGAGAGATGAATCCTTTCATGTTACCCTAGCTATAGTAAGAGTTGAATAATTGCCAGCTTCATCTCTTTTTAACTAAACCGATGAAGTCATCCCCTTCTCTACATGTTGCCTTCCCATATCGGCAGACAAACAATCCCTAGGGCTATTCCCAATTTCCCATACTCCAGGGATAGCTCTACACAAACCACCAGACAATGTGTATGTTTGACTAGAACAGCTGATTGCATCTGTGGCAACTCTTTTCACCCACAGTGCTGGCCCTCAGAAAAGCTGCAGGAGTATACCTCTATCACTCAGTCCCCAAAGCTCTAAATCAGCTGGGATGGCCAACATGACAAACTTGGGTTTCTCTCCACCTGTTTCAGTGATGCTGATTTGCCTTTAATATACTGCACAGTATATTTCATTTTTCAGGTGATATATTCTGCCCCAACAATATTTTTCACAGAATGGCGATGTATTTCAGTCAGGGGATGGTAACTGATTTAGTACATTAGTGCTTGGATCTAAATCAGTTGCAATGTGTCTCTGTGAGGAGGTGATATGTCAGATTCAATAGGTCCTATATCTGGTTCAGTGGGTGATGTATTTGAGCCAAGTTGATGAATCTAGTTTAACAGGTGATCTATTTCTATTTCCAGTGAGTAATTATGTTTTAATGGGTGATATATCCTTTTCTGGATGAGCTATATTAAATCCTCGATAACTGTGTATTTATTTCCCTGCATTATGCATGCACTTGGCCATTAATATACATTTCGGCATTTAATGCACCCACTTTAACATGCCATATATATCTTCAGCTCTTCCTGAAGTTTGGGACTGAATGACACCTCATAAAATGCCACTTCATTAGGAATCAACAGGAAGAACCCAACCAGAACAATTTTTATTGATAAAGGTTGAACAGAGAAATATCAAGTTCACTTATCACTTCTTACATGGGAGAGAGACAATGAAATCTTCATTGGAAAATTTTGTATGTCAAGAGGGCACTTAATCTTGTCAGTGATAAGAGCAGAGGGGAAATATACAGTCTGATGTGAATCATCGCCACAGGAGGTGGTCCTCACCAAATATGCTGTGTCAGCGGCTTTATTGGCTTTATGTCAAAATAGACTGGAAGGTTTCATTCCACCAGGGGCTTCTTTTGGCTGGTCAGGTTGCACTTCCCTTGCCCCTTTCTGAGCTCCCTGCTAGGGAACTTATCCTCAGAGGAGTTTGTCCCACCTCCAAAATGTCAGTGAGGGACTTTCAGCCATAAAATTTCCAGTGGCAAGGAGGAGTGCTTTGCCAGGAATTCCCAGAGCAAGCCACAGACCATTTCACCTCTAATTAAGTGTCCTTTGAATATAGATCTAATGGAGGGGGAGAAGATCTAGCACCTGCACAGATTCCATCACTTTGCTAAGGTAGTGCCATTTATATGGGATGCTAGGAGAGATGGTTCCAATAGAATCACAAGGACCAAAACAAACATGCACATTCTGTAATGTGTTCCAGTTCACCCACCATGTAGAAGAGAGGATTCTTTTCCCATTGGCTATGGAACTAGAAATCTGTGTCTTCAGAGGGACTGAGTCAGCATTGATACTGGCGTTTTTGTCTTCAAGTCTGAAAAACTATAGCGCTTCCTTTGCCAACAGCTTCTGGTTAGAAAACCATGCTATAAAGGGAAATATTACAGATTCTTCCCCTGTGGAACCATACAACTCCCAGGAAAGTATCAAGGGTCCTTGGCTTTTTCATATCTTCTTTTTACATTCCAGTTACAAATAGCAGGGAATCTGATACAGGCAGTAGAATCTCCACTCTGGGCTGAAAGCTTGAGCCAACGGGATCCATCCATGATACCAGGAATATAAAACCAGGTGTTACAGATCTCCTAGCACTGATGCCCTAAGGAGCATGGGTCTGAGACTCCAGTCCAGCAGAACCAGCAACAATGCTGCCTCTGGACCTTAATTGAGCATAACCAATGTGATGGAGAAATTGAGCTAAATGTTGAGCCTAATTTTCCTATAAGCCAAGGTGGATGTCCCTAGAGTATTAGGGGAGGAGGGGTGTAAAAGTCAATTGATGTTAAATGGTTAAATGGAAGTGAGGTGCTAAACCCTGGCCCTTTAAAAAGGGATACCAGTCTATGGGTTTTCAAGCCAATGACAAGGAAAAGAGATACCTTTATATCCTCAGTATGACTAAGAACCTTGAGGGGAAGAGATGTAATCATCCTAATCCTGGAGAGTAGGACCAGAATCAACCATCCTACATTAATGTCACTGCACAGGATAGCAGAAACAGATTTAAAGCTGTTAGGGACCTTAGTAGACAACTCCAACATCCTTATTTTATAAATGAGGAACTGAAGTCAAGAGGAGTTAAGGGACTGGCCAGGGTCACATAGCTGCTAAGTATTTAAGACTAAAATTAAAATGGCAAACTTGGATCTTCACTAGGGATCAGTTTCCTCTACCTCTCAGGCACTCAGTATTCTCTTATTCTGCCCCAGGTCCTTGGGTTGAGCAAAAGGTAAGTTGATAAAATGCTAATAGCCACTCAGAAGTATTTGTATTTTAAAAGAGGATAAGGTAAAAATAAATAAGGTTTTCTAATAAGATTTTAAGAATTTAGATAAAAAAGATTTTTGACCAGGAAAGAGTTCTACCAAAAGCTTCTCAAATTCTACCATAAAGAAACCTTTACCCACTCCCAGGACTAGTTTATGCAATAATAAGGACCTGTGAAAATTCCTTTCTCACTTTTCCTCCAAAAATCCAAGTTACTATGCCTACAAGGTCATGCCAGTGGCCTTAATAAATTTTGAGGCACTTGGGGGGAATGTTTTTATAGAATATTGGACCTGGAGACAGGAAAATCTGAATTCAAATCCAGCCTCAGAAACCTATCTCAGCGTCCTCATCTGTAAAATGGGGATAATAATAGCACATGGGGCTGTTATGAGGATTAAATGAGATATTTGTAAAATAAATGTTTTACAAATGTTTTGAAAATCTTAAAGTACTATAGAAATTTTAGCTATCATTATTACTATTGTTATTATTATTATTATTATTAAATCCCACCTCCAGGATATAGGAAAATAGTTGTTATTGTTCATCCTTTGTTTTTAAAAAAAGATGCAGTGACATCCTAGCTGATGTCTTGATTTGCCTATGAATTGAATTTAAGTGAGGCAGAATCAGACAAAATAGTCAGCCTTACTCTCTCTTCCAGAGTCCTGTGGAGAATAAAAGTTGAAGGGACTGGTATGGCCCAGGAGGCAATGGATGACCGTGACATTTTCAATGTCTGACCAACTTTTCCTTGATCAGGAATCCATGGTGTCTGCTTCAGATGTCTTCTTGGCTTTTGGAACAAATTGTTCTCATCTACCCTTTATACCAGGGGAAGTCTTCACATGTTTTGGATAGACATCCCCCTAATTCACCAATAGGTTTGAGGCCTGTCAAATTACCTTTGATTTAGCAGTCTGTCAAGATGATTTACCAGAGTGTAGTCACTGAACAAAATAGAAAGTGATGCATCTGGTGTGTTTTAGATCTCCCTTTATCTCCAGAGGTACAATCCCATCTTCTTCTCTATTTCCACACTCTCAAAAATTTCCACGAAAACTACTGTGGCCTATAACTACAGAGAAGAGAATGAAAGAGACTTAGAAAAAGAATTTTTTTTCCTTTTTGTTGAGCACTTAAAATTATAAGAGCCCATGTTCTACAACTGCAAAGAATCTTAAAGGTAATATAATCTAACTTTTTCATTTTACAAATGAGAAAACTAAGACCCAGAAGGTTAAGAGACTTGCCTAACCAAGGTCATAAAGGTAATCGGTGGCAGAGCCAGGATTCAAATGCATACAGTCTGCAGTTCAGAAATTATACTAATATTATCTCTTAGTTAATTAACATATAAAATTTTATGTTTTCTAGAAGTTAGACATATATGTGAAATGCTTCAAAGGATTTCAGAATCCAACTGATATGCATATTTCCTCCTTCAATGCAATTCACAGTCCTTTGTATTTTGGGTAACTTTTATCCTAGTTCTTCCATAAATCCTTCATAGCAATTTTATTCAACATCCTCAAGGCCTTCCAAAGGTCAAGGGTTCTTATGCTGGAGTACAGTAGTAAAATTCAAAGGAGCTGTAAATTTGGATGGGAAAAAAATGCTTCTTTATTTTCACTAACCTCTAGCTAAAATTTAACATTTCCTTCAATTATTTTTAAAAAACATTATTCTGAGAAGGGATTTCATAGGATTCATTAGATAGACAAAGGTATCCATGATCAGAAAAAAAAAAAGGTTAAGACCTCTGCTCTAAGTCATTGGTATGAAACCTTGATCCAAAACTAGCCTGCTTCCATTTTTTGGTCATTTGTATTCTTGATGATATATATTATTGCCAATTCTACTTTTATACATGTAAGTTATCATTGCTGCTATGCCATATTATTTAAACAATATTTGTTAAAAAACCTACTACATGCCAGACACTACGTATTAGACAAAAATAAAAGTCTCTTCCTTCAAGAAGCTTATATTTTTTAGGGGTCATTAATAATAAATAGGAGATTTGTATACAATAAAATTCTTTCAGAAGAGAGAGAGGTTTCAAAGATGGGAAGAAGATGGGGCAGCTAGGTGGCGCAGGGGATGGAGCACCAGCCCTGAAGTCAGGAGTACCTGAGTTCAAATCTGATCTCAGACACTTAACATTCCCTAGCTGTGTGACCCTGGGCAAGTCACTTAACCCCAATTGCCTCAGCAAAAAGAAAAAAAAAGATGGGAAGAAGAAAGAAGGGGTGGCACTAGAACTGAGCCTTGAAAGAAGCTGAGGGCTGTAAGAGATTAAGGTGAGAAAGAAGAGTATCCCAGATACACGACCTCTTTTGATATACTCCAACTCATTCTGGCAGGTTGGTTCTTCCAGAGAGGTGCTAACTACTTACTCTTTCAGGAATCTAACTTTCACCTTGAAGAGTTGTGTTTTTAGATTGTGAACCCCTTTCAGTCAGTATGCTTCCTATTAACAATCAGTCAGGCAGACTTAAATTTTTAGAAAGGATATTTACTAAGACAATATAGTAAGAATATAGTTGATGCCAAATTCTGGACTGTACTCTACCACAAAGACACATAGAGTCTATGCAGAGTGAATAAAGAGTAGAGTTATGCTTAAGAGTACACTGGGGAGTAAGCCACATTTGTAAAAAAAAACAAAACAAAACAAAAAAAAAAAAAAAACATAAAGCAAAATGGTACCTGGCAACTCTTCAACTGAAGAATCTCTTTGTAGGATCCTCATAAAGTCCTCCCCAGAAACACTTAGGTGTTGCTTTCTATTGGGATCTGAGAGTCAGTGCCTTTATACTTTTCTCTACCACAAAGGGGTCAAACCCTCTGGAGTAATCTTTCCTCAGATGATATTACTTTTTGTCTTATCACTTTCAATGAAATTATTTCCCAGTGCTATAACTTATTACTGCTCCAGTGGCTACTGCTAGCACCAACTCTTACCACCAGTGGGTCTAATAGGACCTCTGGATCTCCCCAACATAAAAAAGTCACCCAGAACCTTCCATCTCAAAAGAAATATTCACCTAAGATCAGTAAAAGAACAAATACAAAGAGATAGATGAAGTCAGGGACAGGTGGGAGACCAGACAATTTCCTTATCCACTCTATCTAGCTGTTGGGAGCAACTCAAAATTGTTCTTCCTCACAGCCTAAGAGAAAGAGAATAACAAAGGGACAGGTTGCCTTTTTTGTAGTATACCCAGTGAATTCCAGCTTAGTAACCTTTCTTTTTTCAGCTCTTCCACCTCAGCAACCAATTAAAGAACTCATCATACTCATTGCAAACTCTTGTGCAAACATGGCCTCAAGTAATCTTACCCCAAACTTCCATGTCAGTGTTTAGACTGTAACTGGACTGGGAATGCTTGTGAATATTCAAAAGAGTAACCCCTATAGACCAGCCTATCCCCATGACATGAATATATCAAATTGCTCATCCAAAGGCCTAAAAATGGAAGAAGAAATGACTTATGTAGTGATTACTAAATAAACCAGTTTGGCTGAAATAGAGGGTCTTATGAGAAGGAATCATGCATAATTAGCCTGGAAAGATAGGTTGAAACAACATTGTGAAAGACTTCAATTTCCCAAAGAGAGTAGTTTGTATTTTATCCTAGAAGTGAAAGGTAAGCCAATGAAATTTCTTAATCAGTGAAATGACAAAGTCAGAATTACACTTTAGGAAAATCACTTTGGAGATTGTATGTAGGATGAACTAAAGAGCAGAGACTAGATCAAAAAGACCATTTAAGAGGATATGTCACTAGTCCAGGCAAGAAGTAATGAGGGCTTGAACCAGATTGCTAGTTATATGAGTGAATAAAAAGGAACAAAGATAGATGTTTTGAAAATGCAATCAGTAAGACTTGGCAACTGGCTGATTATTTTGAAGGGTGAAGAGAGAAAAGAATTGAGTCAAGGATAACTTCTAGGTTATAAATCTAGGTACCTAAAAGAATGATAATACCTTTTACACATATAGGAAAAATAGAAGGGAGATAATTGAGAGGAAAAGATAATGAGCTTTATTTTGGATAGATTGAACTTGTAATATATAGAGAACATCCTGGTGAAAATTTGCTTACAGTTGGATATGTAAGATTGAAGTTCAAGAGAGATATAAGAACAAGATATGGAGTCCCAGGCATTATATACATAGAGGTAATGGAACAGAAAGAAAGCAGGAAGGAAGGAGAGAAACAGGAAGATGACCAATATGCTGACCTGGCAGGGAAAGTAAGAATTCCATTCTAAGTGACACATTTGAAAAATGATAAGCTGAAAGCTCTCTTGACATGGATATATGGGGATGGGGAGAAGAACTAGAGTTAAAGTCTGGATGCAAACTTAGGGCAAGGATGATTAATCTTTTCTATGTCATGGACCCCTTTGGCAATTTAGGAAAGCCTTTCTCAGAATACTGTTTTTAAATGAATAAAATAAGACTTCAGATTACAAATAAAGCCAATTATATCAAAATTCAGCTAACATTTTTTTAAATGTTCACAAGCCTCTAAGTTAAGGACTTTCAACTAAAGGGATACATGATACATGTCTTTGAAAAACCTTCTCTTAGAAGAGGGATCAAACTTGGTTTGTTTGGCCCCAAACAAATCCAAGGATTGATCATAATAAGAAAGAATTTTCATATTCTATTTCCAGGAGCCAACATGGTAAAGTAAGCAGTGAATTGCTATAACCTTCCCATGTTCACCAAGTAACCATAAAATAATGGCCCAAGATTGGTCCTAAAGTGGCAGAACCAACAAGGAAACAGGATGAAATAATTTTTTAACGCAGGAAACTTGGAGGTCCAAGAGGAGGGATCCATCTTACTCAAGTAAGGGCAGGGCACAGTCCAAGAAAAAAAGTAAGCTCACAGTGAGCTGGCAACAAGTCCCACCTTAGCAAATTGGAAATAGATCTTGAGTTCCAGTGGGGCATATCAGGTAAATTCCAATGCCAGGGTCTTCTCCATGCCTTGGCAAAATCAGGGAAACTAGCAATCTCCAGTTCAATGAATTTCCACCTGTTTCAGTGTAGTCTCAGGAAAATAAACATCCTCCAAAGGCCAGACCACCATGCGCTTCTCAGCACTAGGTATACAGTGGCTTTCAGGTAGTCCAACAGCACCAACCAACATCCACTCCACCCTGTCAGTCAACACCAGATTTTGAGGGTCCCCCATAGGCCTTAGGGCAATATTAGTACAGCACCAGGTAAACAGCCCTGGTCTAAAACCACTGGCAAAATAAGCCTGAGACAGTATTCTTTCCAACCTGTGAGCAGAGGTCAAATTTAAAAGAAAAGAAAAAGGTAAGAGGAAAGAGAGGAAGAGACAGAGAGAAACACAGGGGGAGATGGGGAGGGGAAGAGGGAGAGGAAGAGAGAGAATATATTCTGGTGAAGAGGAACACCAAGACACAATTTCAGAAGAGGAAAACAATGTCAAAATACTTATGGGCAAAACCCCAAAGATGTAAGAGATGAAGAAGAAAAATTGGGAAAGAAATGAAGCAAGAGAATTGGCAGGGGCAGGGGCAAGGGGGGGCATGGGGGGAGGGAGGGAAGTCAACATCTTGTAAAATTACTTTAAAAGTAGAATTGGCCAAATGAAAAAGGATACAAAAATACACTGAAGAAAATAACCCCTTAAAGAGTACAATTGTGCAAATGGAAAAGAAAGTACAAAAGTTAATTGAGAAAAACAACCCCTTAAAAGCAAAAATGGACCTGAAGTCAGGAGGACCTGAGTTCAAATCTGGTCTCAGACACTTAACATTTCCTAACTGTGTGACCCTGGGCAAGTCACTTAACCTCAATTGCCTCAGCAAAAAAAAAAAAAAAGCAAAAATGGGCAACTGGAAGCTAATGACTCTAAAAGATACCAAAAATCAATCCAACAAATTCAAAAGAATGGAAAAATGGAAGAAAATATAAAATATCTCATAGGAAAAACAACTGATCTGGAAAATAGATCCAGGAGAGACAATGTCATAATCATTGGACTACCTGAAAGCCATAATCAAAAGAAGGAGCTGGACAGCATCTTTCAAGAAATTATCAAGAAAAACTTCCCAAATTCCCTGGAACCAGAGAACAAAATGAGAATTGAAAGAATCCACTGATCACCTCAGGAAAGGAGATCTCAAAATAAAAACTCCAAGAAACATTATAATCAAATTTCATAACTATCAGGTCAAGGAACAAATACAAGTGACTAGAAAGAAACAATTCAAATATCAGAGCATCACAGTGAGAATTACAGCTGCAACATTAAAGAACCAGAGTCTGTAAAACACGATATTCTGAAAAATAAAGGAGCTGGGACTAAAACCAAAAATTGTCTACCTGGCAAAATTAAGGGAAAATGAACTCAATGAAGAAGAAGGATTTCAAGCTTTCATAAGGAGAAGACCAGAACTAAACTAAAAATTTGACCTCCAATACCAAGACTCAAGAAAAGAATAAACAGGTAAAAAGGGGGGTAAATCATAGATTTAATAGAACTAAATTTTTTACATCCCTACATGGGTAAATGATATTTGTAATTCTAAAAATTGTATCACCAATAGCACAACTAGAAAGAATATACATAGATAGAGGGTACAAATATAAGGTGAATTTGAGGGGATGACAAAAAAATTAAGGGATGAAAGAGAGGACTTCACTAGATGCAGAAAGAAGGGAGAAATGGAATTTGTGTAAATTATTTCACAAAATACCTATTCCAATATGTATAGAAGAATTGCACATTTAACATATATTGAATTACTTGCCATCTAGGGGTGGGGGTGGGGAGAAGGGAGGGAAGAAATTTGGAACACAAGATTTGGAAGGGTGAATGATGAAAATTATCCATGCATGTGTTTTGAAAATAAAAAGCTTTAATTTTAAAAAGACCTATTCCAGTGGAGGGAAAAATGTGAAAATGAGCAATAAGCATCACTTGAACCTTACTCTCATCAATATTGGCTCAAAGTGAGAATAATATTGGGGTGGGTAGATGGAGTCAGGAGTACCTGAGTTCATAACTGACCTCAGATACTTAACAATTACTAGCTGTGTGACTCTGGGCAAGTCACTTAACCCTGATTGTCTCCCAAAAAAAGAGAGGAAAAGAAAGAGGGAGGGAGAGAGAAGGAAGGAGGAGAGGAGAAAGAATAATATACACAATCAGTTGAATATAAATATCTATCTTACCTAACAAGGAAATAGAAGGGAAGGAGTAAGTATATTAGGTAGGGGAGTTGATAGAAGGGAGGGCAGATAAGGGGAAGGGGTAGGCAAAAGGAAAACACTTATGAAGAGGTAAAAGGAAAAGAGGACAAATAGGAGAAAGAATAGGATGGTGAAAATCATAGGTAGTAATCATAACTCTTCATGTGAATGGGATGAACTCTCCCATATAATAGAAATGAATAGCACAGTGATTCAAAGAACAGAAACACACCTAATGCAAAGAGATACACAGAGTAAAGTGATAGGGCTGGAGCAGAATCTATTGTGTTTCAGTTGAAGTAAAATATGAAAAAAATTTCCAATAATCACAGGACAGAAAAAGAATTCTGGGAAGATGGTGGAGTTAGAAAACTTTCAGCTCTCCAAATTTCCTCCACAAAAAAAAAAGAATATTACCTCACAGCAACAAAATAAATATGGGGTAAAGGAGTTGTTCTCCTAAAACAATCTAAGAAAACCCCAATAAATACACAACTTCCAGGGGTAAAGATTTAGCTTGACTGAAAACAACAAATTGTGTGGTCAGCTAAGTTGAGAGACAGTATCAGTTCTAGAAACTTTCATCTCAAAGACAATGTGGAGATCTGATGGCTGAGTAGGACAAGATTGAAGAACTTCACAGTGTTAAGAAATACCAAAAACAGCTCTGCTGACATATGACATCCAGGAGAAATACAAGGTAAATATTAAATACTAATTATAAGGGACTCAATAAATGTTAAATACTAATTACAAGTGACTCAAATTGTTCCTTTTGTATATGTAAAAATATTAGCTTTACTCATGATTGTCATCATTATTTGGGTAATTTGAAAGAAAGGTTTGGGCTGAGTTGAGTATGATGTGATGATTCTTTAAAAAAATAAAACTAGGGAGAGAAAGTAGTGATTATCTCATACAAATGAGGCATAAAAAGGAAAAATTTATATAGAAGAAGCTAATGGGGGAAGGGCAGGTAATTCTGGAAACTTACTCTAATAAGAAATGAGTTTTTAAAAAAGGAATAACATATCTAGAAGGGTATTAACAACTTTTAAATTCAGATAGAAATAAGAGAGCAAGGAGATAGGATTGGGGAAGAGTATAAGTGAGGGATACCTAGAGGGGCAGGTAGGTGAAGGAATAGAAGGCACAGTAGTGAGGAGAAGTAAAGCAGAGAAGTGGGGAGGGAAAGAGTAAATAGGGTGAGAAACATAGTGAGGAAAAATAGGAATGAGGACAATATACAACAAGTAATTATATTTTAGAATATGAATAAGACAAATTTCTTCATAAAACAGAAAGGGATAGCAGATTAAAAATGAATTTAACAATAGTTTGCTTTCAGGAAACATTTTTTTTAAATGAGAGATTTGCACAAAGATAAAATAAAGAGAAATAGAATTTAATATGTTAAAAAAAATACCCAGGGATAGTAATTGTGACCTCAAACAAAATATATGTAATCAAAAGTGAAAAATAAAGAAACTATACTGTGTCAGCTAAATATTATTCATTATTGTTTTAGACCATTTAAAATACCTAGGTAGCATATAATATCTGAAAGTTTATCTACAAAAACAGACATAGAAACTATACAAATATAAACATAAAACAAAACTTAGGTCTAGATAATTGAATTATTATTTATTGTTCATAGCTAAGTAAAGCCAATATAATTTTAAAATGACAATTACCTAACTATTCTATTTATTAAATGAGATCCCAATTAAATTATTAAAAAATTAGTTTACTGAGTTAGAGAAATAACAACAAAGCTCATTTGGAAGAACAAAAGGTCAAGAACTTAAAATAAACCAGAGGGAAAAAATTGTTAGAAAAATGCAGATTCTTGGGGGGGGGAAAATTTGTAACGGAAAACTATGTAAGGGTTATTGTTGAAGAATTAACCACACATATGTTATGCAAATAAAATAAAATTTAAAAAAAAAAAAGAAAAATGCAGATTCAACAGTATCAGACCTTAAATTATATTAGAAGACAAGAGCATTGTTGAAGTATAAAAAGGATAATTTTTATTATTTTAAATTAAAATTTTCTTGTATAAATAAAACCTATATAGGAAGAATAGAAGGAATAAAGAAAACTGGGGAGAAAACTTTCATAGACAATCTCTCATGGAACATGATTGGATTGGCATATTGTTGTGGTGTAGGGAATGATGAACTGGTTGGTTTATAAAAACATAGTAAGACTTGGACTTGTGAAGGAAGATGCTATCCACCTTCAGAAGGACAGATGATAAGGGAAAATAAGCATAGTACAGTCTTATATATTTATGTATGAGTGTTAATGTATGTATATATATGTATATATTTATTGATATCCATGTGTATGTTTTGTGCATATGTATATATATATATATATATATTCATGTTTAATTATAGCCTTCTTTGGGGTAGAGGGAAGGGTGAAAAAATAAAAAGCACACAGCAGAGAACAAAAGAAAACCAACAAGGAAACAAAGAAAAGTTCACCAACTTTGAAAATACTGTGAAGTATCAACTATATAGACTTTTTCTGAAAAGGCAATTTCTGTTTCATATTGAATTTTTCTCTTATGGTTTGCTGTCTACATGGCAATGTTTTTTTTCTTGTCTTTTCCCATTTTGTATTTAAGTTTAAAACAAAAAAATTTACCAAAAAAAAAAAACCAGAAGCTTGCTCAAAATTGGAATGGACTATCTCTGATCACAGTGGATACCACATCCCTATTAGTGAGATAACTGCTTGTTAATCCTTTATTTAAAAAAAAAAAAGTTTCCTGCTCAGCATAAGTCTACCATCTAAGGTCCCTTCCAAAGATGAGTTTCTACAATTCCTAAAAGAAGTGAGGAAGAACATGCTGATGAAATTTCTGTGCAATGGTGAATTTTGGTCTGGGTTTGCTAAGCAACATTAGAATCTCTCATCCAAAGCCCTCTGAAAATTCTACAAAGGACCCATGAGGTCGTCTCCAACAGAGCAACTCTACTAGCTTCCCAGCTGTCGGGAATTCACAAGCACCAACGCTTCTCTGATGATGTAATTGCTCCCCAGAGACTCGAATGGCAGTGGTGTGATGTATGGAAGAAGCAGCCAAGAAAACATAGATGATTTACTTTGTGCACAGAGCTAGCCTTGGCACCAGATGCTCTGTGGTTGCTTCTATATAGTTTCAACTCAAAATAAATCATCCCCTCCAAACAGCTTGAGACCAAAAACACACCTTCTGTAACTCTAAACTATAAAATTTAGGCAGGTAATTTGATTTTTTTTAAAAACTGTCTGGCTCATACTGCCAGATGGTTTCCAAATTGCAAAAAAGAGAGAGAGAAAGAGAGAAAATTAATTTGCAAACATATTTCTGAAACATGACTGACTGGGTTTTTTTTTTGCCTTTTCCAACTCTGCTATGCAGGAAACTCTCTAGATTCTTTCCTTCAATGAGTCATAAAGATAACAAATCATTACTGAGCACCCACTATGAGTCCAGTACTGTGCTAGGCACTTTTAAGGGGATAGTGAAGATGACAAAACAGATATACATATATATACATATACATATGTATATGTATATGTATATATGTATATATATAATTTGTTGACTCTCATTTACCAGATGCAATAGCTTAGCAAAGTCTTTTCTGATAGAATCTCTAAAAAATAAAGATGCTCAAGTTAAGTGAGAGTTCCTGAAAGCTGCCAAGGGTTAGCTCTTAGAAACCAAAGGATAGAGCAAAGCGAATGTGTGGTGCACTTCCACACTTAGAGATTAACAAATGATCAAGACAAAACATTTTCCACAGGGAAAAAGTCAGTGTGAGCAAACAAACCAGATGAATTATAAGAATAGCTAAAGTAAAGGCCAGAAACAATAAGCCAAACTAAGCTACAGAAAAAAGATCTGAGCTAAGAAAGTTAGAAAATAACCTGATATCATTTCTGTGCAATATACTTGCAAAATAAGGAAACCGGCTTCCATACCTCATTTCAAAAAGCACTTACTACATCACTATATATAAGCACAATGTGTGCTTGGCACTGGACTTAAATATGGTTGAATATGGCCTAGAGTTTACAGTCTGGAAGGAGGTATCAAAGGACCACAGTTTTAACATCAGAAAGGACCTTGAAAGCTTCAGGTCTAATCCCCACACTTTGCAGATAAGGAATCTGAAATCCAGGGAGATTTTGACTAACCTAGCATCACACAGTAGCAGGGACAAGATTTGAATCCAAAGCCATTCAGTAGACTATAAATCCAATACTCTTCCCCCTTATCACACATATGATATAAGCCTGAGAAGAAACTAAATCTGGGATTTTTTAGTACAGGGAACTTCCTGGTGAGGAAATTCCCTCCACCAATGTAATTCAGTACCTTTTCTCCCATTTATAATTTAATAGAGTTGCCTAGAGCAATGAGAGATTAAATGACTTGCCCACAGTGACCCAAAAGGTATATGTCAAGGCAGACTTGGCCCTCATTCTTCCTGGTCATCTACCTCTCTGTGACAGTTACATCCTGCTGCCTCTCACACGGGATCACAAGATATTGTATGCAATAGAATTCGAGGTACAAGCAATGTGAAGTCCTAGAGAAAAAAAGGTCATTATTAATAAGGGTGACTAGTATTTGATGTGAACTTGCCATCTTCCCTCCTCCTCCACTAATTTAGATTTTAAGTGCCTTCAAGGAAGAGTCTATTTCCTTAAATCTTTCTATCCCTGATATTTAGTACAATACTAGGAACACAGTAAATGTTTAATAATGCTGGTTAATTGATTAATATTTGAATTGTACTATGGGTGAGAATTCAAAAGACCAAAAGAAGGCATCTCAAGCATAGAGATAATGTCTATATAAAGGCATGGAAGTAGGAAAGGTATTGTTTTATAGTTAGATTTTATGTTTTTGCTCCATTTTTTGTAGGCCATTTCTTATATTGAATTGTTTTATTTATGTATCAATTTGAAGGGTAGCTTTTTTTCTCAACTTTTTATGAATGCCTGGTTTGACCTACCTCTGAAGCAGAAAAAAAAATTACACAAAACAATAAAGAACAATAAAACACTAAGGCAGAAATAAGCCTTACCTAATTTGCTCACAAGTGCAATCAAGGGTTACAAGGTCTGCCAAAGCTAGCTCCTATGGAAGAGTCAATTGTTAAATTATCAGTATGAGCATTTATACCAAAGAAATTGATAAATACTACAAAATAGGGCTGGCTTTATTGCTCTGTTGATTATCTAGACTTAAAAGTGATAAAAATTTCAATAATGCAGATTAAGCTTATAATTGTTATGCTTATATATGTATAGTATATACACATCTATACATTATATGTATATATGCATGTGTATATTTGTGTGTATATGTACATATATTGTATTTGTTATTATAATATATTTATTACATATACATATTTTTAGCAATTTAGTTGTTAAACATTTAACAGCACACTCCTGGTTGCACTTAAGGGCTAATGGTCAAAATACTGGAATGGGATACATCAAAACAAAATAGGCCATTTTTATAATCAAATAATGAATTATGTATTATCAAACATCACTGTGAGTTACAGTAATAGAGTAAGCACTTATGAAAGTCTTGCTCTATGTCCAAGCAGTATGTAGGAAAAAGGAAAGGAGAAAAGAGGAAATAAAAGGGGGTGAAGAAGGAGAGGAAGGAGGAAGAGAAGCAGAAATAGATGACATATGCTTTAAGGCTTAAAGAAGGATTTTACATACATTATTTCATTTGAATCTCATAATATTCCTAAAGAGTAATAAAGTAAAATTTTACACATAAGAAAACTGAGTGATTAAATATCATGCCCTTGATTACACAGTATCATAAAGAGGATTTGAATTCAGATGTTTTTGGAGTCTAAGTTCAGTGCTTTTTCCACTATCCCCAAAGGACATACCCAACTGTTATATCATTGGGCACCAATACACAATATTCTCAGTTTGAAGAACTTGGCAGATGTTTGTATTAGAGTACACAGAGGAAGATGATAGGGAAGGAATAGGAACCAATCTCAAGAGTTGTCAGTGAAGTACAATAATTCTATTGTGCCAATTCTGGCAGACCCATTATGAGGATACTGGGAGATTTAAAATAGAAGAATAATTCATTAGAGAGAGTGTCAGGCCTCAGAAGACCTCAAACAATTGAACTTCCTGTCAAGAATTCCAAAAACTTGGTTAAGTTACCCATCACCCAGATTGATTTCCTGACAAATTTCTTGATTTTCCTCGCCTTCAGGCAGTTTCTACTGAGATCCTGTTTTTGGAATCCTCTCCCAGCAGCTTGGTTCATCTGGAGCAGATGAAAAATTCCCAATTGGTTTTCCAATGTTATATTTCAGTGTCACACTTGGCATATGGGGTTGTCAACTCAACCTCTCTAGAGTCTCCATACCAATTCCAGGAAAGAGTTATTATGTGCCTCTTGATGTAGGTTGGAAATCTGATGGATAGGGCAAAAAATGTTGTCTATCCACATTCTGCAGGCCTGATGATAAACACAATCCCAGAAACCTGACTCCTGGGAGTAGAATCCTCATGGACCTCAGAACCCTAGGAAAGCGCTTTCACACTATAGGCTTATGCCATCAATAAAATGGCCAGGAGCACTATTGATTTAGACCTAGAAGGGACCTGAAAAATTTATCCAACCCAAGGGAGGTGAATACTTGAGGTCACAAACTGATAAATGACAGAATTTGAATTCAAATACTCTGATAAACAAAATACAAATGATACCATTTATATAGCAATATCAATAACATTTATATAACAGCATGTGGAGGGGCAGCTAGGTGTCTTGGTGGATAGTATTCTGAGTCTAGAGTCAAGAAGGCCTGAGTTCAAATGTGGCCATGGATACTTACTAGCTGTATGACCCTAGGCAAGCCACTTGCCCCTGTTTGCCTCAGTTTCCTCATTTATGAAATGAGCTGGAGACAGAAATGGCAAACCACTTTCACTATCTTTGCCAAGAAAACCCCAAATGGTATCATAGTTGAACATGACTGAAACAATTTAATGACAGCAAACATTATATATACATGTAAAATAATAAAGTCAGATTCAAGTTACAAGATCTCACAACAACTTTGTACCAGTCTTAAATTAATATTATTTTTTATTCCTTAATCTATTATTCTTTCTCTTTCCCACCCTTCCTCTCTTACCCTCCTAGTTCCTCTCCTTTCTTTTTATTCTTTCTCTTCAACTTTCTCTTTTCTTCTCTTTTCTCTCATTCATTCATTCATTCAAATAAGTACCAAGTCATAATAGGTCCTCTAATTTCTAGAGGAACATAAATATAGCCACAAATCCCAATAAACCAGCCTTTAGCCAAATTATGAAAATAGCAAGTGGCTTTAAGAAAATGTGTAATTTAGGAACTTCTAAGAAATACCCTTTCACATCAGACATCAATTATCCCACCTATTAAGAAAAGTAAGCTAGGGAACAACTAAGGTGCTTTTGCTATCCTCTAAATTAATGAAGAGATCTTTTATCATAGGATGACATACTATTCTAATGAAGAGAAATACAAAGCCTATAAGGACTGGAATGAGATTTCAGTCATTTATTCAAGTGGGACTTCTTTGTAGTTAGAAAGGGCAGGAGTTCAGCTCTAAGAGAATGAAGGTTTAACTCAAATCTTGTTGTCAAGTGGAACTTTTAAGTGAAAGGAGAAATTCCTAGTTGGACTATTTATGGATTGAGCCATGAGCTCTATAGGAAAGAACTGGGATAACAAGAGTTGGGTCACTGGAATTTTTCTCTAGAGTTCACTGACAACAATGTCCTGAAGTACATTTTCTCTTCTTACCCCAAGGCTCTGAAGGTAGCAGATGCCTGTCTATGTTTTTCCCCCCTTTCAGCAAAACAATAACAAAATAAATGACAAAATAAAAATAAAATAAACATCAGCATCCTGAAACTCTCTTCTTTCCTATGGCTTCACCAAAACTGACCCTTCTTACCATAATTCCACTTCTTGACACCTGCACAAATCACTAATCAAACCAGAAGGGAAATTCTTATATTTCTCTTTCTCATAGTCTTGATATCCTACTGACACCAATGACAAGCCAATCCAGAGAGAGCCTCAGCTTTTCCCAATGGCCAAGTGAGAAATAGAGATGCTAGCAGAGCAATGGGCAGAATGGGAGACCGAGCCAATCAAAAGCAGAAGTCTCCAAGGGAACTACTGCCTGGGAGAGATTTATAGAGAACCTATGAGGAAAGAGCCAGGGATTGTAAGTGATGCTTTGAAAGGCTTAGTGTGGGACTCAGAGTCACTATAATTCAGTACCTGTTAAGTAAAAAGATGCTCATGGATTCTTTCATTTTAGAAAAACTTCAACCCAAATTTCATGGAAGTGAAATCATGAAGTTTGGGTCTGAATCCTGGCTTTGCAACTTGCCAATTATTTGAAGTTGGATTCATATTTAACTTGTGGGAATCTCAGTATTCCCATTTGAATGAGGATATAGAAAATTAGATGATTTCTAAGGTCCCTTTCTTTTCTGAAATAACACAACTATGTTTCTAACCTGGAAAGTCTCTTATTAACTTAATACCATTTATTTTTCATGCATGAAAAGTTCCAGGGGCTCCACCCTTATTACGGTCCCACCTACAAATCCCATCTATAGAGCTCATTGCTTAATCTAAACATGGTCAATCCAGGAATTTCTCCTTGTTGAGCTGAATAAAGAGGCTGAATGACCCTCTGATGAGCGACAATAAAGTAATTATTGTCCAATTAAAGTAATTGGAATCTTTTGCTTAGGAATAGATGATCTTTTCAACCCTATGAATCTGTAATACTATAGTGAGTATGCTTACAAATGTCTGTCAGTGTCATTCTATTAGGTTGCTCAAGGGAGAGATTTTTCCAGGTTTTTAAATCGGAGCTTAATACAAGCATGATGTACACAAAGTAAACCAAGGTTTTCTCAGACACAAAATATGCACTCAGATAACTATGACAAGACAACTTACAAACTAGTATTACAAATATTATCAATGAAATCATCACAAATAAATAGAGCAAACATTCAGCTTCAAATTATATAACCATAATTCACAAAAAAGATCCTCTTTGGCTTCAACATCTTTTCTTTCCCCTCTATCCTCTGGCTCTCCTCTTTGATTTCACACTCTCTCTCCCCCTTCTCTCATCCTCATTATGTATGTATGTCAGGGGGAGCTATGGTGACCTTCAAGTGATTTTATTCCCATTGAGACCTTATAGCGTTGGTTTTTGGTTTTTTTTTTTTTTTTTAGTTCCTGTAGATGTATGCTACAAGGATTTTTGTAATAGGTTTTTATCCAGAGTACTTTTGCTGAAATAAACAGATAACCATGTGAAAACCTACTGGTCCCTTTCCTGTTTATGGATCCTTTACGTTATACAGCTTCTCAATCGCCCTATCCTTCCTCCCAGTAATTTTCCTTTCCTTTCTTTCCTTCTCTCCTGCCTATACTCAAAACATATCGCTTAGCAAACTGGGATGAATGGAAGTTGCTATTCCCCTTCTAGAATAAGGCAGTCAGTTGTGATATCAGCAGAGAAATCAATACATTGGCCACTTCTGGCTCACCACTAAATTCCTGAGTAACTTTAGACAGGATGCCTCTGGAGTCCAGTTATCTCACCCACCAAATAAAGGCATTGAACTAATGATTGCAATGTGCCTTCCAATTGTCAAATTATATGAAATTTGCTAAATTTCTAACCAACCACTTTATGTATCTCCTATCAATCTGCTTCTGAGGCGATGATAGATTAGATTATATAAAAGCCTCTATGTCTTTAGCTGGACAGTCAGTTCAAGGAAGTAGAATGAAAGGGCCTTCCTCTAGGCCAAATCTTTTTTTCCCTGCCTTACAAGATTTAAAGTAGTTAGCAATAAATCCAAGTATTTTCCAGTTTTCCCCAGAAACCAGAAAAATAAAAAAAGGAACTCACTCTTCTATGCTCAAAATCAAGGGCAGAGTGCCCTCTAGCTTCCTCTCTTATTACCTACCTGTAACAGCCTCAGCAAGAGAAAAGTTGAAATGAAACTGGTCCTCAGAAAATCACATAAGTAGATCACAAAAATGACCCACTATGAACATTTTCATGGTATTATAAAATCATAAAATGTTAAAGTTGGATAGAATCTTGGAGATTATCTAGTTCATGATTTTTTTTTATCTTCCAATTTATTTTTACAGATGAGGAGACATCCATGCCAGTGGATGTCATAGAGCTAGTGTGACATGTTTTCCCACAACAAAATCCTTAATTTTTTGTCCCCAGCCCCAGATCCTCCCTCATGCATACAGGATCCTAAAATCCTTAGATCCTATAAAAACCTACATTGACCCCATGAACATTTATCAAATCTAACTGGCCATAACATGCCAGAGCTGGGCCCTCCGTAAGTTCTTTTGTTTTGTTTTGTTTTGTTTTTTGTTTTTGTTTTTGTTTTTTGCTGAGGCAATTGGGGTTAAGTGACTTGCCTAAAGGTCACACAGCTAGGAAGTGTTAAGTATCTGAGACCCGATTTGAACTCAGGTTTTCCTGACTTCAGGGCTGGTACACTACCTAAGGTCTTAATAATGAAGACCCACATAGGATTCCACTCAATATATTTCTCTGTGTCCCTGTGAGAAACAGTAGGAATACTAAACAAAGCAAGCTGTGGGTTTAAACTAGTATGAAAAAGTCACAGGATTTGGAGGGAGAAGGGCAAAAACCAAAGGGAAAAACTATGAAAAATCATTAAGTATATGGGGAAACAGTGTCCAGAAAGAAATGAAATTGTGTTTTTGAGGGTCAAGAGGAAAGATGTTCCCCAGTCTTCATATGGAGTACATATAGTCTAGCTCTCTGATTTTACAGATGAGTAAGCCAAGGAAGAAAGAGATGAAATGATTTGCCTGAGATCATACAGTTATTACTAAGAAATAAACCCAAGTCCTCAGACTTCAGATCCAGAATTTTTCCTCTTCTGTGATTCTGATTTGTGTACTTATTTTTGTTCTTGAATACTACTAAAGATTAGTGGTACTGCATTTTCTTTCTGTGCACATTCTCCGGGATGTTTCAGAAATGACTGCTTAGGTTCAATGAGTGCATGAGCCAATTCCCTTAATGCTTCAAATGTATGTATCTTGTCTTGTTGATATACAGTGCTTCAGACCTAGCAAGAATTCCCTTATCTGCCTTTGGCAATAAGCTCTTCTTGCTGGGTCTTCATTACTTCCTAATTGTCCAAATTTATTTGCTTCATTTTTCTTATTAGAAGACACTTTAAGAATGAATTCCCCATCTTGGGCATTTTAGGGCTGCCATTAATTTTAAAGACCCTCCTCATTTATTAATCATCCTAATTGTTCATCTTAATATGGCTTCTCCACACAGTGTGTCAACCTCCCTCCCCCAGCTCTCCCAAACTTCTGTGGATATTTTCCAAGTCCATCCCCAAAGAATTATTGGGACAGTTACCACTAAGATATATGGGATGACTAAAAGCAGAAGGATAAAAAACCATAGGAAGGACTTTTTAAAACATCTATGTAGTTGAGGTGGGGACAATGTATAGTAGCAGGGGAGAGGGGATTGGATTGTGGATTGTGAGGTGAATAGAGAGTTATATTATTACCATCAAGAGAACTGTCCTTCCAACTCTCACTACTCCACCACTCATCCTTCTCTTCACTAACCTCTCTGGATATCTTCAAGTCATTGCTAATTTTTTCCTCTTTTGATTAGGGGGCTATCCCTTCTATTTTAATTCTTTTTTCTATTTTAGTGTCCATATCATTATAATACCAAATTGCCTTGAAAACTTATGTTTTTATTATAAGCAGTACAAAGATGAATGAAGAACCTTTACTTTTGCTATCATCCCTAAACAACTCTGAAACAACACTACAGAAATTCATAATTATCCCTAATGTAACTTTCTAGTCTTGCCCTCTTTCTAGCCTTATCATAAGCAACTTACAAAATAAACATTTATTAAGCATCTCCTATATGCAAGACTGGGGGTCCAAAGATAGACATAATACTCCCTGGTATCAGGGAACTTTTATTCTACCAAAAGGGCTGCAACATGTATACAAATAAATGCAAAGTATATTCAGAGGAATACAAAGTTATTTCAAGAGGTAAAGCAAGTGTCAATACTTTGAGATGATTAATAAAGGGCTTATGTAGAAGGTGGTACACAAGTTCTATTTTAAAGAAAGTGAGGTGAAAGTGAAGATGGAGTGCATTCCAGCCACCAATTGCCTCAGCAAAAATAAAATAAAATAAAATAAAATCATTTTGGCAGCTGGGTGGAGGACTGATTAAAGGTGTAAAACAATGAGGCAAGGGGGCTAATTAGGAAATGATTTCAACAAACTAAACAATAGGTGATGAGAGACTTGGCTGAAGCAGAAACTGACACAGTGAAAAGGGGATGAATGTGAGGGATGCAACAACATCAATAAGAGGTGGCAATGAATGGTGATAGTATGAAAAAATAGAGAAGTATGAAAAAGGAATAGGTTTAGAGGAAAACAGGAATTCTATTCTGCAAATGTAGTATCTGAGATGCTTACAAGACATCAAGATAAAGATGTCCAACAATATTGGTAAGATGTGTCAAATGTTCCCTTAAGTTGTGTTGATCCCATAATAAGCTTCACCTGCGATGGTCAGTACAGCTATAGAAAACTCTTAGGAATTACCTGTTCCTGACATATTTCAATTTATTCCTGAAAGCAATATAAAATAAACAATGGCTTCTATAGTATGTTGTAATGCCATAAGTTTAGGAGAACTGGAATTATTTTTCATGCGGTTCTGACCATGGAATTGAATTAGAATATATTCAAGGTGCCTAGGGGACTTCTAAATTATATTTAATCTATTCATCTATATTGGCAGCCTTTATTTTAGCATTTTTAACATCAGGAGACTCTTTCCTTCCCTTGTTATTGAGGAGGGGGAAAGGAGGGCAGGAAAAAAAAGAGAAAGAATGAAGGTTGGTATCCTATATGCACTAATAGTTTAATAAGCTGAAACTAATTGATTTTCCATTAAAGGCCAAAAGGCAAGTTAGAATGGAAATGGCTTCTCTCACTTATAGCCTGTATGCACAGTAATGTATAGATGCAATAAAGAAGTTAATTGGTTTTGTGTTGCTGTTGTTGGGACCGCACAGGGGGAAAAAAAATTACGGAATCCAATTGCTGCCACTAATTAGAATTTCTCAGGAACACCATTGTTAAAATGGATTGCTCATTTCCCCAGTCATTTTCTAGTATTCCTGGTCAAATTTACACACCTCACTTCTCTCCTGTTAGTTTCCTAATATACCCTTCCATCAAGTCTACATAATACATTTAGCCTTGGCAAGATTCGAAGATAGCCAGCCCATGACTAATGGTGTTAAGCAGGAATATATTTCTTAGTATATGTACTGGGTCCTCTTTTGAGCCCCACATTTTTTTCAAAGTCCAAGTCAAGTACTATCTTTACCAGGGATCTTTTATAAGCTATTCAGTAACCTCTCTCTATCCCCTAAACTATGAAATCATAGGGTCCCATATTTGCTTAAAAAGAAAAAAAAAGGGGAAAAAAAGCTACTTACTATACATAGCTTGAAATTATTATCTTTTTTGTTCTGTTCTACCTCCATGCCTAAACTATCATTAATCAATTAATCAACAAGTATCTACTAAGTACCTGTTATTTGCCTGGAACTGTGTGAAGTATACAAAATAAATAGTCCCTTCTGTCAAGAGGCTTGCATTGCAATACCAATTTTTATCTGTTCAAAGGAGATGCCTTTATATTATAATGAAGACATAGCTTTGCCATTATTCCATCAGGACCATCAGGCTTTTCCTTCCTCTCTTCTGCAGTACTCATAGAAACTTAGGCCTTGATGTCCACATTGCTGATGCACTTTTGACAGATGTTTTCTCCCCCCCAATTAAATTGCAAGTTTCTTGAGGTTGAGAAATATATTATTTCCTATCTGTAACCCCAGCATTTAGAATACTGTGTCATAGAGTAAGTCCTCATTAAATGTGTTTTTTATTCATTAATTTATTAGAGAATGCAAGTTGACTTGGATTGGGGAATTACAGTCCCTGTCCTTATGACTCCTATCAAGCTGTTAACATGCACATCTATGCAAGATAAAAATGCTTTCATAAACATCTTCTATTTTTCCACATGCTATTGGAAGTAACCAGGGCTAGTCTTCTACAAGAAGGTGAAATGGGCAAATCTAGCCTCTAATGTCCTACACATTCCTACCTGTAATTTAGAAATTTAGTAATGGATAAACCTCTTCTTTCAAGCAATGTGTCCTTCTGTCCTGATTGACTTCCTCAATAAAAATTAATAGTAATAATAACATTTACATATTGCTTAAATGTTTGCAAAAACTTTGCATTTGTCATCTCAGTTGATCCTCACAACCATCCTAGAAATTTTATATCTAAGGTGCTTTGCAAACTTCATGTTACTATGTAGATATTAGCTATTATTATTACTGTGTTGCTTTGTCTGACATTTGCCTTAAACCAGTGAAAAATATAGGCTGTGTATACCCATGGTTTTTTTTGTTGTTAAAGCTTTTTATTTTCAAAGCATTTGCATGGATAATTTTTCAGCACTGACCCTTGCAAAACCTTGTGCTCCAAAATTTCCCCCCTTCTCCCTATCCCCTTCCCTCATTGGCAAATAATCCAATATATGTTAAATCCAATATACGTATACATATTTATATAACTATTGTGCTGCACAAGAAAAATCAGATCAAAAATATACCCATATTTTAAAGACAGAGTCCTAAAGAGACAAACTCTACTACCCCTACTTTATAGATAAGGAAACTGAAAGAAATATTTACATTTGTAAGTAGATAGATTCCTCTTTACTGTGAACATGTTTCAATCCTGGTGTTGCCTCACCCAGGCTTTTTCATTTTAAATATTTCATCTCTAACTTTGAATGAAAGATTTGTCCCTTTTTAAAGGAATTCTAAGTATCAGCAAGAAACTAAGCAGAAATGAGGAGAGCCTCTCAAATCATATCATCTAAAAGGTTGATTCTCAAGATAATATTCACCTATTTTCCTCATCTAAAAAAAATGACTGAATTAGATGATCACCTAAGTTCATTTCAACTCTGAAAACTTATGATCTACATTCTCATGGTTAAAGAGGGTTGGGATTTTGCTAGAACATTTTCCCTTCAGTCTGACACTGAGTAAGAATCACCTTCTTCTTGATATATTAATCCCACTTGTGTAAAATCAAGTTATTTCTTCCCTTTTTCTTCCCCTTTTTTCCATTCTTCTCCTTCTCTCCCTCCTTTCCCCTCTTCCTCTTTCTTTTCCTCCCTTTTCCTCCTCTTATCTCTTCTTCCTCCTCCTTCTTCCTCTTCCTACTTCCTCTCCTCTGCTTCCTCTCTCTTAACCACATTGATATTTGAAGCAAGAGGTTAGACAGAGAAAATAAAAGGAAGTGAAGCTTATATTAGTCCTTCTGCTCTTTATTGATAAACCTATTGAACAGGGGGAAATAGTTCAAACTGAAATTAAAGGGATTTTTACAATTATTCATGTTTTTTCCTATTCCCATCCATTCATGGATAACCAGAAGCTGATGAATGTTGGTGACAAATAGAAAGACATTCTAATTCTGCCAGCTGAGATAAGGGAGAAACAACAATGAAAGCTCCATCAGTGAATCTTAGGGCCTTACACTTTTAAGTTAATTGGACTGGCACATGTGAAATGAAGTTTTATGTAGAGGCATGTAGCAGGGATAAGTCATAAAAGGAAATAGGGAGTGTACATTAAACCAAACAGCCCTGCAGAGCACAGGCCAAGAAAGGGAACCAGGCTTCATTACAGACAGGTCCTTGAAATTATTGATGCATAAAATGGCTGTACTGAAAAAAAAAGGAAGAAAAAAAGATGAGAAAAAAGGAGGAAATGATATTCTGTTATACTATACATTCAATCCCACAGAATAAAATAAAAAATCCTAAACAATGCTTCTATTGTACTCAGGATAGATTTATTTATCAGACCTGGTCAGAGAAGCAAAGAGGGCCATAGACAAAATGGCACAATTAAATACCAGCAAAGCTTACAAAGTATCCAAGATGAGATGTTTCCTGATGAGAATATGCTAAACTGAGGCCATTATAGCTCTTGTAACTCAGCTCAAAAGTCACCTCCTCCATGAAGCCTACCCTGAAGAAAACTATAGTTCTCCCAAGGGCATCCTTTTCCTGTGGTCCATTTGCTTGTGGTGATCATTGTTCCCCTTCAATATCCCATGGTTCTAGTCTAACCATCTTCTACCCTGTTTCTTATCCCAAGCCAAACCCTAACTATTGTCTCTACCCCCACAGTATGACTCTCTCTCCACAATTCAGCTCTCTAGCAAATGATATTTGTTACCTCCTCTTGAAGGATACAACTCTTGAGCAGCTTACCCATAGAGCTCTTTCTTGCCTAGAGACCAGAACTCCTTTAGCCTTCTGAGTGTTTTTAATACCTTTTCCCCAGAGTTCCACATAAAATATCTCTTCAGGAGGTCTGTAATAGTCAAATGAATCCATTTTCTACACCAGATTAACTCAGGGTGACTCAGTTCCATTTGCCTCCTAATTCTCCTAGCTTCTAGGTGAGCATGGCAGCACCTCCCACAGAGGCTTGAGGCTCAGAAGGGTGATCCTATTCTTTCTCCATTTGCCTTCCCATCTCCATCTTTCCCAGGTCAGCTGAGACATATTATGCAAATCATTCCAGACTAGTTCTTGAAGAGAAAAGGGGCAGAGTCAGAGGGTCCTGGGAATTGCTCCCTAAGTGGGCTCATAAGGAAAAAAGATTACAACTAACCAAAGATTTTTGTCTGGACTAATTATCAATGAGGGAACTTCGAAAACCTTTTAAATTAGTAGCTTAGGGGAAGCAAACTTAAAGCGAAAACATAGTAACATGTTACAATTTCAAATAGCCTAATTAATCATCTCCCAAGTAACATTGTTTCTAACAGTGCAATGAGTGAAGCTTTGAAGTTAAATACAATTCAGCAAACATTTGAGAAATAACTGCTACTTCAATAGCACTGTTAGTTGATACAAAAAGATAAATGAAACAATTCCTGACCTTAAGAAATTTACATTCTATGGGAAATCACCATTCTAAATAAGCCATAGCTGAACAATCTCAACAAAAGGCAGGAGAAAGGACTTTCAAAATAACAATAAAAATGTTTAAAAATTACTTTTAAAAACAGAAGTTCTAGCACCAGCCCTGAAGTCAGGAAGACCTGAGTTCAAATCTGGTCTCAGACACTTCCTAGCTGTGTGACCTTGGGCAAGTCACTTAACCCCAATTGCCTCAGCAAAAAGCAAAAAAAAAAAAAAAAAAAAAAAACCGAAGTTCTTTGGACAGATTAAGGGAAAATGAGAACAAGCCTCCCCACCATTTTCTTTCTTTTTTTATTTTTATTTCAATATTTTATTTTATTTTTTATTTATTTATCCTTAATTACTAATTGAGGATAGATTTATTCTATCCTTAGAAAGTGTTTACAAATTAGGATTGGAATTAAAAATTACTTGTTATAATCTATATTAAGTGGATTAACTATCCTCCTTTCACTTATTCCTCTTACCTATCTGGCAGAAATATTGCTTGCTCTGGAAGAAACTTTAGTGATTACTAGCCAATGTTTTAAATCAGTAGTATTCAACACTTAGCCCATGGGCTACTGAAACCAAATTCAACTATAGTCAAGAAGTATTTAAAAACAGCAGCAGCAGCAGTAACAACAACAACAAAATATAAATAATATTACATTTTAAAACTTTATATTTCAATGATGAGGATCCTTTTGTATTATTTAGTGGCCTCCAGTTCTATTCAACACCACTTATTTAAATCATTTCAGTGGACTTTTCATTATCCTGACTCTATTATACTTTCTATATTATCCAAAAGATGGGATGACACTGATGGATTATATTGCCCTTGACAGTTTCAACTCCTGGTTTCCCATCCCTAGCACCCCACAGTTGTAGCTCCGAATGATGGAGGAGATAATAACATTATGATTATCTAAAAATACCTCAAGAATTTAGAGTTCTATTTTTTTTTAAATTTCACTTTAACTAAATTTGGGACCAGAGTATATCACCATGTTCCTTTACAAAGAAGACAGGTGGGCCCAGCTCCTTCTTTCCCACACAATTTATTTTTTCCCTCAGCTCTTTTGTCCTTCTATAAAATATTCAGACTATTCTTGACTTTATGACTAATTCCTTAAAATTCCCAACTGAGTGCTGTGACAACCTCACTTAATGCATGTGATGAAGTCAAGCAAGGATTTTGTTTGCTTTAATTGCAGACGGGCCCGAATAACAGTTCCACAACTAAGGGTCTCCACCATAAATTCCCCAACACAGTCATATTATTATACTTTTGTTCCTATATTATTAACTTCCCCCATCTATGATAGAACATAGCCAGCCAAAATAGTGTATAGATAGTGGGATTTGTTGTCAGGAAAACATGAGTTTAAATTCTGCCCAAAGAATTCAGTAGCTATGTGATTCTGGGAAAGTTATTTAACCTTGCCTCAGCCATAACATTGTCTGAAAAATGGAGATAATCATAACCCTTACATCACAAGGTTGTTATGGAGATCAAATAAGCTAATATATGTAAGATGCTTTGCAAATTTCATGTTACTATATAAATATTAGATATTATTATTGTGTTGTTTTGCCTGATATTTTCCTAAAACCAATGAAAGATATTGTTTGAAAGACAAAATACTAAAAAGGAACAAACATGGAAACTTCATTGCTAGCAAAAGCATTTGGGGGAATTAATAAAGCAAGGCATTATAGAAGATCCAATCTGAAACAGCCTGAAAGGGAAAGCAAAAAGCTGCAGAATAAGTCTGTCAGTTGCTTTCCCAAAACAAGAACCTGAACCCTCTGATGTGGCAGAGGAAGTCTTTTTTAGTAGATTTTTAGGCCCCTAGACTGTCACCCACAGAGATCAAAGTTGCAGCTGAGATCCACTTTTTTGGCAGCCAGGCAGGAAGCCCACCATGTTATTTCAACATTTTTAGTGGGGAGATGAGTTTAAAAAAAATCTCCTTAGTACAACTTCCTATTGTAAAAATAAATAAAGTAAAGGGAGACAAATTCAGTCTGTGTTAATGCATTAAAAGTCAGAGGTCTTAATGTATCAACCAATTATGTTCTTTTGAAAATAATAAACAACTAGGCTTTTAAAGTGAGCAAAAAAGTACCCATATTCATTATAATAAAACCCATAGGTTCAAGTGACAAACAAAATTACACAGCTTCTACCCTGGAGAAGTTTATATGCATTTGGATATTACTGTTCCATATAAGTCATAGTTTTGAGATAGAGAACAAGTGGGAAAGAAAATTTTAAATAACAATAAAAATATTACAGATTACCTTTTTAAAAATTCATGGCCCTTGACTCCCTGAAGATTTGGGTTCAAATTGTCCGTATGCAATCCTGGTAGCCTGATATAAGAAGGTCAATATCTCCTTTGGCTTATTGATACTACCCAGAATATTTCAAAACTCTAACTATATTCATGTTATTTGAATGTCTGGAGTTCCCCCAGATGTATTAAGAGGGTCTCTAAGGCCTTCAAGGTGTTCTGGATATAGAGCAGCCTTAATTTTACAGATGGAGAGAGATAGACAGCATAAGAAGCCCAAAAATAGATAAACATGTAAAATGTACAATCAATTAGATTCCCCAAGAAAATATTTTACAGGGAGAGGAGGTTGCCTATGGCTTTGTATTGTTTGTAGAATATATCAATAGCAGCACTTTCAAGGTACAGATCTCTCATCCACTTAACCCCTTCCACCATGGCTTTATTCCTTAGATTGCAAAGTGATCCTTCATTGGCTTTTTCCAAAAGCAACTTTCTTGGAGGCTAGTATAGCAGTAAAAATATTCAAACCCAAAACCTGAAAATTTTCATCTTGACATCAATTACCTAGAAGATAACCAATTCTCCCTGCCATTCCCAATCCAACCAAAGCTAGCAAAGTACATTCTCAACACCTTTACTCTTAGGATCTTTACTTTTGTCATGTGCTTCTGTAAGAACTCTATTGATGTCCTAACTGCTAACACATTTTAGGGGAGCAAAGTTCATTCTCAGGAAATCTTGGGAAAGGAAACAGAAAGGCAGAATATAGCCAGGAACACAAGATCTATAATCTCCCCTCTCAGGCCACTTGCGCAAGTATACACAGTTTGCCACACACTTCTCCTGACAGAAGTCAGCAAATTTTGGGTAAGGAGGAGAACAGAGAGAGTCTGCAAACAAGGAAATCCCTTCATTCCCTTTCTGTACCACAGAAGAAAATGCAGAGTGAAAAGACCAAGAATAAATCTTAAAGAGAACCTACCATATTTTCTTAAATTAGCCACAAAAGGAGGAGCAACTTCAACAACTGTTGATCTTGATTCTTAGCTGGCAACCATTTTGAAGATAGCTTCAATCTCTGGAGCCAGTCAGAGGAATCTTTTCTTAGTAAGGCACATGTGTGTGTGTGTGATGTATACTGTGTGCATGTATGTATATGCATGTAGAAGGTTTGCATATATACTGTATAGACTTTGTGTGAATATATAGTTATGCGTATAGACATACATTGGGAAAATGTATAGATGTATACTGGGTAGACCCTTTGTGTATGTATGTTTATATGTATGTACTCTGTGTGTGTGCATGTTTTGGCGACATGTATCTATCTCCCATGGAGAAATAGTTGCCCAGATCTGAGTCAGGCTGAAAAAATGAAATTGAAAATAAGAATCATTCCTTCTTTCTCTCTCCCACTCCCTTCAAATGAAAAGGGGAAAATTTTAGTTCAGTGGATGTTTGTTTTTGCAACGGAAAAGAAAGTCAATGCCTGACTTTAAGTCTAAAAGCTCTGTTTACTTTTGAGAGTTATAGAATCATTCCTAAAACTAAACAATAGTTTATTAAGCCTCTAAGGGCATAGTGATTTCAATTCTCCTCCCCCATCAACACTGGAATCAGGAACTTTCCCCTTGTATGAGCTATACCACCAATCTATACCTTCTGAACTCTCAAACCCTAGGTAAAGTATACCAACTACATGGCTCAGACAACCAAACTCTTAGAAGGAGAGAGAGCCCATGTCAGTATGGTAGACAGGCAGCTAGTGGACAGCTAGTGGATAGAGAAGCTGCACAGTGGATAAAGTCCTAAACTTGGAGGCAGGAAAAGCCAAGTTCCAATCGTGCCTTAAAGGCTGTGTGATCCTGGGCAAGCCAATTAACTTCTTTTAGCCTCAGTTCCCTTATCTGTAAAATGAGGATAATAACAATATCTGCCTTACAGGACCAAATGTGAGAATAGAATGAGATAATGCATGTACAGTGTTTTGAAAACCATAAAGTTCTATATAAATCCAGGCTACTATTATTATACAGAAAACAATTTTACAGAAAACAAGAGAACAGTTTCAAAACAAATGACTGTTAATGAACAAGTAGAGGGAGGAAAGAGAAGGGCATAGAAGCAATTCAATTCGTCCCTGTTTCTGACAAGGCATCTAAGACACGAACTGAAGCTGCCAAAATGGAGAACATTCTCTATACCTCCTTGATAATCACCCACCTTGATAATTCTCCATTGACCCCAGAAGGGAAACCTCTGCATATTCTACCACCCCTGCAGCTGCTTTGCCACTTCTCCACCATCTCAGCTGCCATGAACTTCACAGCCTTGCTAAATCTAGCACAGTTTAGTCTACCAACTATGCAGCATTTCCAACAAAACAATAATAAAAATAGCTACCATTTATATAGTATTTATAATGTGCCAGGTACTGTGCTAAGTATTATACAAATATCTCATTTGATTCTAGTAACAATCTGGAAGAGCAAATTTTTAATCCCCTTTTTTCAATGGAGGAAACTAAGGCAGATAGAGCTTAAGTGATTTACCCAGGTTCACATAAGTATTTCAGGCCCACATTTGAACTCAGAACTTTCTGACTACATTGTGCCCAGCAGTCTGTCCACTTTACCACCTAGTTGTCCCAATTCCCAATTACATTTCCAAGAAAGCTATGCAGTTAACCCTTGGAAACTTGTCCTACCTAAAGATGTCTGTGGGGTGCTACATAAGAGGGCATATTATATTTTTCTCAAAGACCAAATAATTAGCTTTTGTCTTTATGGAAAGAGCTATACAACATGATCCTGTATCACTTCCCTCCTTCCCCTAGCACCTTAACATTAGAGGAATATTCTTCTTCACTGAAATAGTTTAAAGAAGGGAGTGCTCTAGTTCACTTTTCCAGGTAACCTAGAGTTAAAAGAGAAAATTCTTTATTCCAACCCTTGTAATTTCAATGCCTTAGTCAACAGAATCTAGTGAACATAATTGAACCTCTGTTTGATGATGGCTGAAGATTTTGTAGGGCCTCGGGGTCACTGTTGTGTGAACATCATTTCATTTCACAATATTTATTATAGATGTAGAAGATGTTAGAGGTTGGCCTGACTCCAAGACATGCTCGGGGGGGGGGAAGATTTATTTTTTTTCTTATAAATCTAAAAAATTGGCTTGTTTTGCACTGTTGTACTCTCTCTCCCTGCTCCTCCACCCAAAAATAGAACATGAGAAAACTGGTTGATCAGAGTGAAAACATTTGGAGGGAGGGTGGAAATACCTCTTAACAAAATTCAGTCTGAGTGTAAAGAAGGGATTGGGGAAATTCTAGTATACTGCACATTGAGCCAGTAGAAATGGAAGCTCAGGAGAAGAAAATGGTTCCTCTTTAGATACAGGTAAGTTTTAGTGAGAAGCTTCATTCCTGGAGGTCACATGGTGCAAGTCATTTGAAAATGAACAAGTGCCACCCAAACCATAAGTCACTGGGAAAGAGATTATCCCATGATTTAAGGGGGACCTCTTGTCCTGGTGAAAAAGATCATGGAACAATAGCAACTTGCTCATAGGAGACAGAAGAAAAAAGAAATGTCCCCCCAAGTTACAATGAGAAAGAATTCTGTAGCCTAGGTTACATCTTTATGCCATCTACATGATACCAATCTCTGATAAATAAAAGTTCTGATACAGTAGTGATGTTTCAATGGCTTTTCTTCAATATTAGTGCTATTACAGTTCTTTATTCCAACTTCTTCTTTCTTTGACTTTTCCTTCCTTTGTCCTAAAGAATTCAGATTCAAATCTTTGTTTCAAGCTTCTCATTCAACGTTAAAAAAAAAATATATATATATATATATATATTGCCAAAGCACAATGTATTAGAACATCCTAACTACTGCCAATTGCAAAGCAATCACCACCCACCCTAGGCCATCTCAGAAAATTTAATTTAGAAAAATAGTTTTCATTTGAAGCCATAATCTGATTAGTCTCATCTGGGTGCAAATGATTGTAAGTACTCTCTGCGTGGCAATTAGCTTAACCACAAATGGCTTTTTGCTTCTTTCTAAACAACTAGACTTTCGCAGCAGTTCCTATGATCTCTATTTCATCACTGAAACATGACTTTCCTAAGAATACAGGGTACTGGTCTTGTCAGAAGAAGTACTGTCTCAAATTAAACTCCTTTTTTTTAAATAGAAAATATTGATCACATACACTCCCAAGGAGAAGGAAGTATTTTAAGATTTAAGTTATAATACACTGAACCTCAGCTCTCTGCTTGTAGCCAAAAATATCTTTAATTTCAGTAATAATTCCCATAACGTCTGGTCCCTGCAGCTCTATACCTCCTTCTCATTATGTGTATAAGGATATGGTTTCACTTTTTTGAATTTTTTAACTCCAAGTGCTACATTCTTCATTCTGAGGATTGTAAAAGAATTGTCAATGCCTCCTAAAGAAGATATGCATACATATACACATTTATGCAAAGCCATATTAATAAATAAGACCTTAACAATATGTCTTAGTATAAGAAGTTTATAACCTTACTTTATCTAACCCAAGAAAAGGGAAGAAAAATACAAGCACCTCTCTCACTTGAGAGCATAATCCAAAACAGTTCTCCCAGCACTTGCCAGATAACTGGCATATATACTTCATGTGTTAATTGTCCCTGGCTTTTTGCAAGTTGATGTCTCCCCTTCTTTGCCCAATAACTTCACAGATAAAGTGAACACTTGAACTCATAGCATCATAACTAAGGTCCTCCATGTTCCTCTTTTTGCTAATGTCATGTAAATGGAATATTCCACTATCATATTCTCATCTCCCTCAAACAGTTACTATACACCAAGATCCCAAAGCTTGGATCTAGAAGTAAGGGGGCAGAAGAGGTAGGAAATGCCACCTTAATCCTCTTCCCTTGTCACTGTCCTGGAATCATAGAAAAAATGAGAGGTAAAGAGAAAAAGAGAGAAAGAATCAGACAGAGGCACAGAGATACTGAGACAGAGACAGAGAGACACAGAGAGACAGTGAGACAAAGACAGAGAGACACAGAAGGAGAGAGGGAGGGAAGAAGGAAAGAAGGGAAGGAGGGAGGGAGGGAGGGAGGGAGGAAAGAAATAATATTTGGAGTAGTCATCCCATCAAAATCTGGAACACTGTCATACCATCTCCTCAATCTATATGCATATTTGGAAGCTCATAGCATCCCAGTTTCCCCCCTGTTTGTTTATCATATAAGCTTGGATTATCAAATAATCATTCATCCAGGGAGGCATTTGCAACCAAATGAAGAAATTTCAATGGATCCCTGCCTTAAAACCCATTGTTATGAGACTCTTTATTGGAGGAGATTAACTAGGTTGCTCAATGGATAGAGTGCTGGACCTGGAGTCAGGAAGACTTATCTTTCTGATTTCAAATCACCTACAAATCAGGCCTCAGATACTTAATTGATTATGTGACCCTGGGCAAGTCACTTAACCCTATTTGCCTCAATTTTCTCATCTAAAATGAGCTAGGAAGTGGATAGAACACCAGGCCTGAAGTAAGACCTGAGTTCAAATCTAGTCTCAGACACTTAACACTTCCTAGCTGTGTGATCCTGGGCAAGTCACTTAACCCCAATTACCTCAGCAAAAAGCAAAAAAAAAAATTTTTTTAATTTAAAAAAATATATAAAATGAGCTAGGAAAGAAAATGACAAATCACTATAGCATCCTGGCCAATAAAACCCCAAATGAAGGGTTACAAAGAATTAAACATAACTGAACAATAACCATAACCTTATTGGTAAAGATAAAGGGTCCTGTTCTATGTTTGAGTTTGAGCAGAACTGATGAAAGATAAGAGCTTCACTTCTCAGGCAGTATCCTTTGTTGACTCTTTAAGCTAGAATCCCTCTTTAGGACTCTCCAAATGAGAGTCTTCAATCTTCAAGATAGAAAATGGAAGAAGCCAATCCCATTTCAGGTTGCTGGAGGAAAAGACTGGAAAGATATGAGAGAAGCTATCAGTTTTCATTGTGTTCCTATTCACAGCTTGCTAGGCTGAGTTACCTCCCTCTCAGTGAAGGAGGTAACTGTTTAAACATAACTCTTTTTTTTTAAAACATAACTGTCTTATTTGAAAGAATGGGTTTCTTTACTATTTGTGTATTTATTATGTAATCAGTTTGGTGGGGAAAGACTCAAGCCTTGGATCTAGAGGTTAAGGATCCTCCTTCCACACCCCATTCCAAGGTAACAAAGTGATAAAAAAAAAAAAAATGAGCTTAAACCTGATCATATCTCTTAGGTGAACAATATTTAAGGAAGTTTATACAGTACCTCTCTCTCTAAGGAGAGAAGACTAGCTAATGGTCACAACTTCCTGCTTCCCCTCCTGGCAAGAATGAAAAGTCTCCATTAAAGCCAGATAAGGGAGGAAAGGCTAGAGATGCATATTAATGTCTCACATACAAGGACAACCCTCACCACAGTGATGGACCTCCCTCCAGAAGACTTCTGTCTCATACTAAACAAGAGAGTGATCATCTCATTTCAAAATTCCTCAACCTCAGAGTCCTTCTTCAAGTTACTGTAGGAAGAAGAAGAAACTGATAAGGGGGAGGAGAGAACCAAGAATTACCCAGAATGGAGACAATGTATTCCTGGAGTCCCAGTCAAGTAGAGCAGCTGATACAAAATGGAAAGGGAACAGTCCTAAGCTATGCCTTGAAGGAAACTAGGGATCTCTGAAGTACAGTTTGAAAAGTAGTGAGTTCCAGACATAGGATCCCAATTGTACAAAAAGATATGAAGGCTGGAGATAGGTCAGGAATAGCCACCAGCCCAACTGAAAAGGTAGTTGAGACAGACTGTAGAAGGTTTCTAAATGTCAGACTAAGGATTCTATATTTTACTTTAAAAGTAATAGGAAGGGCAGCTAAGTGGCGCAGTGGATAGAGCACCAGCCCTGAAGTCAGGAGGACCTGAGTTCAAATCTGATCTCAGACACTTAACATTCCTTAGCTAGGTGACCCTGGGCAAGTCACTTAACCTCAATTGCCTCGGCAAAAAAGTAATAATCACTAAGGCAACAAATCAACAGCTTGGTAAAGAACCTTGGCCCTTATTATCTGAGTTTCCTTGGATAAGGTATTTAACCACCTGAGCTTCAGTATTTTCATCTGTTCATAGCTCTCCCTTGAAAATACATGACGGGGGTAGCTAGGTGGTGTAGTGGTTAGAGCACCAGCCCTGAAGTCAGGAGGACCTGAGTTCAAATCCGGTCTCAGACACTTAACATTCCCTAGCTGTGTGACCCTGGGCAAGTCACTTAACCCCAATTGCCTCAGCAAAAAGCAAAAGAAAAAAAAAGAAAAAAAAAAGAAAATACATGATGAAGAGCCTTTTCATAAACACTCCTCTGACTCCAGAGCTCACCCAAATATGCACTATGTATAGATATATAGATATAGATATAAATACAGATATATATGTGTATATATGCTAAAACAGCAATACCCACCCCACCCCTTAGGTATCTTTTTTCTTTTTGGCTTCAGATTCTAAGCATATAAGGATGATTCTCTGGGCTCTGGGAGACTGGTTTGCTCTTCTCTGCACCAAATACATTGGAGTGTATGGCCTCCTAGGTAATCCTGTATCTAAGAAGCCATATTTTGTTTGTCCCTTCTTTCCTTTATATCTTGAGAAATCTTGAAAAGCAACTGGCATCTACTTTCTCCCTAGGCACCTGAACAAGAAGGTATTGACTATCAGAGCAGCTTGCAGGTAATGGCAAATGTGAAATCAACAAAACAAGTAGCCAATTGGATGAGAAGAAAAGAATCATCTACCAAGAAGGAAATTAGGGGAATGAAAAGAGCCTACTTGGAGTTAATTGGGTTGTTCTCAAGGGAAGTAAAATGGAAAATAATTCATGAGCAGCTCTGTTGTAAGCACAGTCAGACTCCCAAACTAGCCTTTCATCTATGTGTAATTATTCTAAGACTTTTTCTTGCTGAGCACTCTCTTCTGTGAGTTTAAAACTGTCTGTTCCATACCAAATTCACATTTGTATTCTGAGTCCTTTTTTTTTTAAATTCCCTCTCCTTCATCCTTACTGGGGAGAATACTTTCGACTGGAGACCAATGTAGATTTATTTCTTAAAAATCTGAGGAGTAGTTGAATTGAAGCCCTGACAATCTAGTTATCCTATTGATGAGATAGGCAACTTCCAAAGAGATGAAGCTAGGGAAAATCAAAAGGTAGGTAAAGGTTAGGGACCGGTGAAAAGTTGCCAGCCTCTGTGGCCTCAACCTGGTGATATCTAACTAACCAAAGTGCTAGATTTAAAACAAGGAGGGTAGATAAAAAGCTTCTAAGGCCCCATGCAGATAAAGAACTACAATTCTATATAACCTTTCATATGAAGACTGAATAAAACTTAGCTGTGAAAATACAACTTAAATATTTTGAATTTTGTGGCCTTGCTCCAATGAGTAACAGTAACTTATCAGCTTTTCCAGGTACGGGGTGAGTGTTTTGCCATTTTCTAGGAAGGCTAACCTAGGATTAAGAGCCATTCATCACCTTTAACTCTAGTACCTATAATTAATAATAACTCTAGTACTGCTTTACATGTACATGTTATTTTTATCATATTCAAAGTACTTTCATATACATTATCCTAATTGATAAAAACTATTCAATAAGGAAGAATATTTGGTATAATTAGCTCTCTATTACTTAGGAATTAAAGATCTGTGAGCTTAAGTGATTGGGCATTTAGATGGCACAAGTAGGGAGGAATTCCAGACCTAGAATCTTAAAGACCTGAATTCAAATCCTGCCTAAAATACTATTGCATGATTCCATGGGCATGTAATGGAACCTCTCTCATTCACAGCATTCTCATCTGTAAATAATATCACCTATTTTACAGGGGTTTTGTGAGGATCAAATGAAATATCTTATAAAAAGAGTTTATAAATGTTAAATATTATCAATATCATCATCATCAACCAAAGTTCACAGAGGTATATCACATAACAATACAAGACTATATCTTCTGTCGCCCAGTGTAATGCACTTTCCACTAGACTGCATGGCCTCTAAATTTATGAATGAGAGACTGAAGTACTGCTGATTATACAATAATTAGAGATTCAGTCCTTCCTCAACATTCTGCAAACATCCTTCCCATATAATGTGCAGTCTCTCACAGCTGATCCCACTCAACTGTTCAGATTTTGGCAATAGGATAGAAGGAAGAGTGTCTAAGAAGGCTCCTCTGTGATTCCAAAAGATGAGCTCCCAGAGATGACAAGCCATGATTGAACTTCAGTGAAGCTATTATCAATGGAGTAGGTAAAAAGAAAAATCCCTCCAGGCAGTCCCACTTCGTTCTAATTTATTATCCAAGTGTTAAAGTTTAATGAGTCCATTAAAAAAATTAAAATGTGTTTTTCAGCACATAATTGTTTTCTCCCTTCTGAGGAGACTCATGAATCAATAAATACTGTGGCCCAGATGCCCTACTGAGAATTTATCCATAGGCTTTCTGTCTCACAACTAGCCTCTGGAGAAGGAATATGGAACTTTTAATAATGGGTATAATTAAGAGAAAGATCATAAGAAAATCAGGAAGTTGCAGAAAAATTATTTTAATTCTAGAATGAATTCACATATGGATGATGGATTTATTTCATTGTTCTTGATCTCTTAGTGGATATCAACCTGAAAAGTGTCTTATTTTGTGTTTTCTTCCTCTTGTGGTGAGTAAAATACAATAAAAGGAAACTGAGGTAGTTCTCTGAGCAAGATCAGTTTATTAACAGTGACAGATATAACTGTTAACAAATTGGATCTCTTTGTAAACCTCAATAAAGCTAGCAACCCCCATAAGAAAGAAAGAAACTCTTTTTTATTGATATGCCAAAAAAAATTTTTAAAAGGATAGGATGTAGGTAGTTGGGGAATGTATATAATGGGCTACAATGTGATTGATTCCAGCCCTCTCTGACAATTAAGGAATGTTAATTGTTTTATGGGACTCCTTTACCTTGTAATCTTGGCCAGAAAACTAGAATTAACAGGTTTGATCCCCACCAAGACAGAATCAAAATTTCCCCTAATTTCATAAGGAAAGATAAGAGCAGAAGAATTTTCTTGGAGGGGGAGGGGAAGTGGAAAGGGGGAGAGAAAGGATGCTTCAGCTTTAATTGGCCAGTTTTTACAGATAACAAACAGACATTCCATAATCTAGGAGACCAAATTCTTGAATTTAACAGAAAAATGCAGCTTGACAAAATGGGAAATAAGGTAAATCACAGAATAGAATCAATTATTAAATGATACAACATAATTTTAATTTCCCCACTCTTTAGAAAGTAATACTGTAACTTGGGACACTAGTGACATTTGCCTCTAAAAGATTCTGGTTTCCAGTGATAAGCTGGAAAACTCATATCTAATGGGACTTTATTAGGCTAGGTATCATGATGATGTATAAAGACATTTGATATGAAGAATTCAGAGAAAGTTGGTAAGACAATATGAACTGATATAGAGAAAGGTAAATAAAACAAAAATAATAATGACTATAACATAAATAGAACAATAAAGCTCTTGAATCTGGTACAATTATACTATGTTTGAATGTAGTAAATTTTCTTTTTTTTGGTTACTTTTAAAAAATATTTATTTATTTAAAACTAGATACAAAATAATAAAAAAGAAATTAAAAAAAACAATATTGTCATGCTGGAATAACAGGCATGATATGTCAGGCAGAACATCAGGGAGGATTCAATATATGTAACAACAAATTTCTATCTCAAGAAAACATATAATAATAGAAAACATTATATTCATGACTCTCCATCTTTGCTTTCTTGTAGTTTATTTTTTTATTCTCTTCTGTGAACTTTTTTACTTTATTCTTTTTTTCCCTTTTATTCCCCCTACTTTCCCTAAGCAGGCTACAATTAAGCACAAATTTTATGTATGTGTGTGTGTTTGTGTGCATATGTATATATTCACATCCACACACATAAATATATGCATATCTTACATACATACACACATATACTTGTACATTTACACATGTGTAAACATGCATCTAAAACAATATTAAGATGGCTGACATATAACATAGATTTCTCCCTTGATTGTATCTGTAAATTTGACTTTGAGATCAAATCGGATTACAAGCTCCACTTTTTTCCTAATAAAATCTACCCCTCATCCTTGTCATTGTTTGTATATATCTATTTCCTATCCCTGATAACTCTTCTACTTTAGTTCTACTCCTTAACTTGCCTTGCAATTACTTAACCTCCCTCCATCCCTCTTTTCCCTCCCTCTTTATCCCATTCCCATTAATCTACATACCTTATCCCAGTCCTATTAAGCCAAACACCCTTCTGTACCCCACCTTATTATATGCCATCCTTTCCCTCCTTCTTTATCCTTTAACCATTAATTTACACACACACACACACACATACACACACATACACACACACACGTGTGTGTGTATATGATTGTTCCCTATTCAACTCATTCCCAATGTGAATGGGTTTTCAGAACTACCAGCCCTCCTCCCTCCTTTAATGCCTTTGTGCTGGTTCTTCCTGGGCACCTCATTCATATAGCATAATTACTATCTTTATCTTTTCTTAGACAATTTTACTTTCTTAGAGTTAGATCATACTCAGTTCTGCCCCAATCTTTCTTTTGAATTGTCAATTTTAGACATATGGTTTATATTTCCACATATAAAACATAAACAATTTGTCCTTAATGAGTCCCTTGAAATTGTCTTTTTTGAGTTCTATAAATTCTCTCTGGGATGGGAACCATTTAACATTACTCTTTGGAGTGGAAGCAGCTTTTTTTTTATTTCAGTGTCTTCCTCTGATGATGTACCCCAGCCTTCTCTATTAGTTTCTGTGGTTGAATTCCTTCTTTGCCTGTTCATTTTTTTAAAGTATAAGCACCTCTAATCCTGGGTTTGGGGAAGGTAGTGTTTCTAGCTTCACTTCAGTTCACCCCTCTCATCTAGAACCCCAAACCAAGAGTTCCCCCACCTCCTGCAAGTGCAGGTAGCCAGCAGTATCCTACCCTGCTGCTTCTGCACTCACAGGGATATACTGATTCCTTTTCCCTTGGGCCCCAACTCTTCAGCACAGCTCAGCCTGATGTTTCTTATCAGAAGAGGTTCCCTCAGTCTTTCCAGACCAACACCAGATTAACCCCATGCTGTCCCCAAGTAAAAGTTTCTGTGGTTCCAGCTGAAGCTACCTCTGAAGCCAATTAGCTCCAGGGTTCCTCATTGCAGTTTCTGCAAAACTAGCCTAGAGATTTATACTTCACACAAGTTCAAGCTCAGTCCCAGACTCTTTCTTCTAGTTTTCTTGGACTGACTGAGCAGGGCCCCTGTTCTGCCCCAAGTTATATTTGTTTTTCACCAGTATAATTTTGTTTTATTTCTGGGGGAAATATAGAGAGTTTGGAATTTTCTGACCTACTCTGCCATCTTCCCAGAATCCTCCCCCATAGTAAATTTTCAGTGACTAGGTTTGACCCTACATTAGACATGAGAAAATGTATCCTTATCTTTTAATTGAAAAGTTGAGAAATTACAGGTCTGAAATATTTTATGTGCTATCAGAGATGGTAATGTGTTGTTTGGTTTTGCTAAACAATTTGGGATTTATTTTTTGTTCTTGCTTTTTTAAAGTATTACAAGGAAAAAGTCCACTAGATGGTGAGATAGGGACTAAATTAAAAATAAAGAACATTCAAAAGTCAGATCCCTACTCCACATGGTGGCCAGGTTCAGATATTAGCTCATATAAAGAAGGAATATAAGAAGTTTCATCTAGATGATAGAAATATTCCTAAGAACCACCTTCATGAAAGCTAATAGAATTAGATCAAGGGCAATAGAACTTTCATAGGAGCTGAGTCCATTAAGACCCCCAGGTCCTTGCAAAAAAAAGTCAAAAGTTCAGAAGAGTACACTTTGGAGAAACAAGTCTCTACAAAAGCCAAAACACTGGAATCTCTGGCTACTGAGAATTCCAAGAATTCTCCAAGAAGAGTAAAGAGTATATCTACAAGATTCTTCCAAGACAATGTGGTGATACCAGTAGAAGACTGGTAAATAATTTTTTTTAATTAAGAATACCCATACCCTTTCCTAATCAAGATTAACTCAGTAGGAATATCTAGAACCCAGATATTATTGGAAAGATGATTCTGGAAAAAGAATTATGAATAAAGAAGTATTATTAGGATATAAAAGGGAAATCTTAGAAAGACTTAAGCATAGTTTTCCTATACATCTGAAAAGATTAGAAAAATTAGCTTTTAATGCTTTGTTATTTTCTACTTTCCCTTTTCTATTTTAAAGCTTTGTCCTTTCCCAAATGGCAATCACAATTCAGTTTTGGAAAATTTTATAAGCATGATATTTTCTCCATCTGGAGTCATGTTAATAGTCTCTTAAAAGAAAGTATTCTTCTCTCTACATGTTGTTTTACTCTATACTATTACTATTTTGTAGATTAACCCCTGACTTCCCCATGGCGAGTATCTACTTGCAAATTTGTTAAGAATTCCCAAATGACAAGAAATTACACACTAAATAGAAAATACTATGTAGTAATTACAAAATATTACCTGGAGAAACAAGTTTCTGAGCAATAAAGGTGAACATAACTAATTGATAATTTTCTCCAACATGTTTCATCTTAATTAGGATGAAGGACTGATCTTGCATTTCTGATTGTGCTATCATTCTTCCTAGCCCAGTTAGAGAGTACTTAATATATTTGTTCATTAGGTCTTATGTCCACAATAAATTAAGTGTAATGAGCAATCAAAGCATCATTGCATGATATAATTACAGTGCTCTGGAAGAGAGTTTTAAAATGTTTTTGCTATGGCATCCATAACTTAAATTTCTCTTAATGACAAAGATTAATAGCATTATAAACTTTTTTGGTTATGTGGTGCTCATGTCTAAGTTGATTTATAATTTGGTGACTGTAAAAGTACTTATGAGGAGATTTTTATGAACAGCATTATTTCCAAGAAGGAGCATCTTCTTTAGTATGAAGGTAGCCACAAAACCATTCACAATGATTCACACAATAAGTGACAGTACTCTAGAAATTGTTAGCTTCGTCACAAATCTTACAATAAAATTTAACAAACATTTATTACATGCCTACCAATATCAAGGTACTATATACTATGTATAAAGAGGCAAAAGGTCTTTAGTATCTTTTATTCTTGAACTTTTGAAGGAGATAGTCTACTTAATAGAAAACAGTTATTTGCTTGGGAAAATTTCTATGATATAAACAATGGAATAAACCTAGTCAGACCCTTAAGCAGTAATACCTTTACTGGTACCAACATGATACTAGGAATTATATGATACAATTTGAAATTAAGCAAATAATGTGACTAAAATGTCCAAACTGGAGAGTCTATTACTAGACATATCTCAAGGAAGTCTTTAAAAAGAAGAAATCCCCAATGTGCTCCTAAATATTTATAGCAGCACTTTTTGTGATAGCAAAGAACTAAAAATAAAACAGATATCCATCAAGTGGGGAAAGGTTAAAGAACTTTTACTACATAAATATAATGGAATATTACTAGAAATAGAAAATAGAAGTTATATATGTTATAAATATAGAAAGCATGGAGACCTATATGAACTGATGCAGAGTGAAATAAGCAGAGCCAACAAAATACAGCAACTACAACAATGTAGACGGAAATAATAACTACAAGCCAAAAAAAAGTAAATATAACAAATAGCATTACCAAAACTTGAATGAAGAGATATAAAAGGAAACTCCCAAGCTATCTCTTCATGAAGGTCCAAAAGTGTTATATATTGCATGTGTTTTCAGACTTCAATAGTTTGATCAATTGTGCTGATTTTTTCCTCTCTAAAAAATACTATTTGTTTTAAGGAATGGCTTTCTGGGAAAAGGAAGGGAAGAGATATTTGGGACAGCTATAAATGGTGTAAGAGACAAAATATCAATAAAAACTTATTTGGAAAAAAAAGAATTATGTGATAGCTGAACATGAAGTTGGTATTACTGACCCACTGTTATTGAAGCATAGGTATGTTCCAAACTTCTCTGAAAATTATAGGTGAATAGCATTTAATCAGAAAGTCAAATAATCACACAGTAAGAAGAGACTTTGTCAGAGACCAGTTAGTCTGACCCATACCTGCAAAAGAATCTCCATTATATTACCAATAAGTGATCATCTAGATTTTGCTTGAAGATCTCCAGAGAGGAGAATAGTGCTTCCTGTGGTAACCCTGACAATTCTGGACAGCCTTAATTATTAGGAATTTTATTCTTTATGAAGCTGAAATCTTCCTCTGTGTAACATGTGTGTTTTATGGTTCCTTGTTCAGTTCTTTGGGACTTGGTAAAATAAGTTTATTTCCTCTCCTATATGATAATCTCAAAAAGAGTTCTGTTTTAATGAGTTAACCATCAGGATTTTTTGGAGGAAAAAAACACAAATAATCGATGAAACTATATTCCCCTTGAAAAAAGTTGACCAGCAAAATCAATGTATAGTTGAAGGTTGTATAGGTGACAGGAATTCCTAATCTTTTTATATTATGTACTCCTCTAAAAGCCTAATAAAGCCACGGGTCTCTTTTTAGAAAAATATTTTTAAATGAATAAAATAAAATATGTGGTATTTAAAAGAAAATCAATTGCATTGAAATACAACAATACAAAATTATTTTTTTAAAGTTCATCAGTCCTAGATTAAGAACTTGTGAGTTAAGAAAACTTAGTTTTCAGTTCCTGCTTCATTACATTTTATGATCTTGAGTAATCCATTAAGTCATTGAAAGCCTCAGTTTCCTTATCTGTGGAGTTTTAGAACAGAATAATCCAGTTGCAAGGCATTTTGTATAATCACTGGCACAAGATGAGAAAGAGCTAGCTGGTTGGTATCAAGAGAATGATGATGACTTCCAGGAGCTGAGATGATAAAGAAAGCAGTAAATCTCACATATTCATCTTCAAACAACTATAAAACAATGCCCAAAAACAAATCCTGGAAAAAATGAACCAGGAAAAAGATGGGATGAAACAATAAACCCAAGAAATCGGGAACATTGGCAAGAAAGATGTCTCCCAGAGGTAAAAGGGGAATGCAGTCCAGGATAAGCCCCACCTCAGCAAACCCAGCAACAGATCTTGACTGATTCCAGTGCTTTGGAGTGGGCAAACACCAACACCACCTGGACCCCTCATGTGCTTTAGCCCAGGCTAGGGGAACAGGCAAGTTCTAGCTCTGAAAACCAGCCCTGGGCAGACAGACAATTTCCAGTGGCCATATTCTGTGTTTCAACATAGCCCCCAGCAAACAGAAACACCCAAACCAGCTTCAGCATATGCCAGATACCACCATTAGGATCCCAACTAAGACCAGCTAAGTTGCCATAGGTCTCCAGCAGTTCCAGCCACTTTGTAGCACCAGACACAAGGGTTCCCCCATGGGCCACAGGGCAATCTCAGTGCAGCACCAGGTAAACAGCCAGGACCTATAGCTCCTGGTGCAAAAAGACTGAGACAAGCACAGATGGTAGAAAGAGACCATGAAGGTCTTTGAGTTCTTCAGTTTCCCTTAGAAACAGCCTTAAATCAAGCCTCTCAACAGATTCTGGGGTGACAGAACCCACAAAAAGATGGAATGAAACAATTTTCTAGCTTAAGATAACTTAAAAGGACTTCAGGAAAGGTCTGTCTCACCTAAGTAAAGGAGGAACACAGCCCAGCCCAGAGAGAGTTTAAGCAAATCAGCAGCAACCTCAGCCACAGCACAGAACAGCAACTGAGGCTTCTCGATCCTAGCTCAGGTTATGAGGCCTTCAGCCTCAGGGTAGAATGCAAATTGTGACAGACACATCCCCTCCCTGTCCAACAGGTGCATCTAAGCTGGACCACTCCAGCAAAGTGGAGTACTTTAAGCTGTGGCAAGGAAAACCAATGACCTGATCCCCAGCATAAAAAACCTCGGGAGCAAAGTTCAACTTTAAAAGTTACAAAATAGGCTAAAAAATGAGTAAGAACTATCTGTGTGCTGAGCAAATCACTTAACCCCAATTACCTCAGCAAAAATAATGAGTAAGAAACAGAAAAGAGCTCTGATCATAAAAAATTACTATGGTACTAGGGAACACACAAACTCAAAAGAGTTAACAGAGAAGTAGAAGAAAAATTAAGAAATGAGAGTTATGCAGAAGTATGAAAATAGAGTTAACAGTATGAAAAGGAAGCACAAACACTGACTGAGGAAAACAACTTCTTTAAAAGTAGAGTTAGCCAACTCTGCAACAAAAAAATGTCTCAAACCAGTTCCAATTGTTCAGTGAAGAAAGCCATATACACCCACAGAGAGAGATATGAAATGGGGACTACAACATAACATTTTCATGCTCTTTATTGATGTTTGCTTACAGTGTGTTTTTTCTCTGATTTTTTTTCTTGTAGATAGGATTTTTCTTGCACAACAACTTGTCAAGTATTTTATCATTATTAACATGTAATGGACTTCCTGCCATCTAGGGGAGGGGTGGGGACTGGGGGTAAAATTTGGAACGGAAAGCTTTGTGAAGATCAATACTGAGGAACTACCTATACATATGTTATACAAATAAAAAGCTTTAATAAAAAAAAAGTAGAATTAGTCAAATGGAAAAGGAGGTATAAAAACTAATTGAAGAAAATACTTCCTTAAAAATTAAATATAGACATATGGAAGCTAATGACTCTATGAGACATCAAGAATAAGCCAAAGAAGAAAATGGAAAATATCATAATGGAAAAACAATTGACCTGGAATTTAAGAATTATTGCCCCTCAGGCCATGATCCAAAAAAGAGCCTCAATAGCATCTTTCAAGAAAATATCAAGGAAAACTGTCCTGATATCCTAGAACCAGAGGGTAAAATAGCCATTGAAAAAATTCACCAATCACTTCCTGAAAAAGAAGCCAAAGTAAAAACTCCAAGGAGCATTATAGCCAAATTCCAGAATTCTAAGGTCAAGGAAAAAATCCATCAAGTAGCCAGAAAGAAACAATTCAAATATCAAGGAACATAGTTAGGATTAAACAGGATTTAAGCTGCTTATACATTAAATTTTTGGAATATGATATTCTGGAAAACAAAGGAAATTGGACTACAACCAAGAATCAATTATCCAGCAAAATTGAGCATAATCTTTCAAGGAAAAAGATGGATATTCAATGACAGGGGACATTCAAACTTTCATTATCAAAAGACCAGAACTGAACAGAAAATTTGATCTTCAAATACAAGTCTCAAGAAAATAAAAAAGCAAACAGAAAAGGAAAAAATCATATTATTCAATAAGATTAAACTGTTTATATCTCTAAATGGAATGATGATGATGATGATGATGATGATGATGAGAGACAGAGAGAGAGAGAGAGAGAGAGAGAGAGAGAGAGAAGCTAATTGACACAGCACTCCATATAAGGGAAGTATCTAGGCAAGATATGAATTTTTTTGAATTGCCACTATGGCTACTACAACTGTACATTTTAAGAATTGTCACTAAAAGAAGTGGACAGGGTTGATGAGAGGCAATGCTCTATAGACTCATTCTTATTTCCAAACCATGAAGTAATGAATAAAATGGGAGAAGTTGAAGTTTCCAAAATTCTTCTTTGATTTTTTTATATTATTTTGTGTTGTGGAAAGAAAAGAAACAATAACGATTCTTCTTTGGAACTTAGTGATAAATAATTAATGAAAATTTGGAGTTACAGATGGTGTTTTGGTTCTCTGTAGAGAGATGATATTGAGTATAATGGACATCTTTTCCAGTTGTGCTTTTCTTTTTATAATTATTCATTATTTTCCTGCACTCATCAATCATAGATTTTGCATGGGAAAATCTAGTCCATTTATGTTCATATCACATCACATTTTTAGGGCATCTTTTTTCATGATAAAATTCCAATGTATTGAAACTTTATTGCATTTATAAATAAAATTTTTAAAAGAGAGAAATTAGAAATGATATATGGCATGTATAGTGCTAACTGGATATATATATTTGTATTGTGCTAATCACTATAGCATCTAGTTGCTATTTTTAAGGAAAACAGAATACTTCATAGAGCTAATAAAAACAAGAACAGCATGTGATACTGTGCTAAAATCTTCCTTTTATTTTTTTTAAATAGAAACCATTATTGAAGTCAGGGCGGAGCCAAGATGGCGGAGTGAAAACATGACTCTCTGCGTCCTCCTCCGATGTTCTCTCAAATCAACAATAAAATAAGCCTCTGAACTGATCTTCAAGTCAACGAACTCAGAAATACTTGGATACTGCTTGCTGATATCTCTGAAGAACTTCACATCAGGTTTGTCTAACTCAGACAGAGGGATAAAGAGTGGTGTAGGCCGGAAGTGAGGATGGGACTCAGCTCACTGGGGCAAAAACTCCAAACTCCAAACTCCAAACACCTGGAGTTTATCTGAGGCACTTGGGACACTCTGCCCAGATTGGGGGCAGGTGTTCTGGCAGACTTTCCTTGTTTAAGGAGTAATTTGGACTTAGTCCTAGCCCCCAGCAGCCCAGCACCTTAAATTAATTCACCAAATTGCCCCAGGGCAAAGAGCTTTAGCCACCGTTTCTCCAAACCTTAAAGAGATATACACACTGTCTAAAAAAAAAAATGAAAAAGCAAAAGAGAGCTCTCATTATAGACAGCTGTTATCGAGACAAAGAAGGGCTGAGCCCAGATCCTGAGGTTCTTTTAGACAAAATTTCAGAGGATGTTATTAAGGACCATCACTGGTCCCCTTTTCAAAAGGCCTTTCTGGAAGATTGAATACAGAATCTCAAAAAAGAGCTGGAGGATAAATGGGAAAATAAACTGAAGTCAGTGCAAGAAGCCCTCCAAAAGAGATATGATAAAGACACCAATTTATTGAAAAATAAAATTAGCAGAGAGGAAAAAGAGTGCAATGAACAAATTGGCCAGTTACAAAAGGAGCTTAAAAAGGTAACTGAAGAAAACAACACTTTAAAAATAAGAATTGAACAAATGCAAGTGAATGACTCAATAAGACTTCAAGAATCAGTCAAACAAAAACAAAAAATGAAAAATTAGAAGAAAATATGAAATATCTCCTAGGAAAAACAACTGACTTGGAAAATAGATCTAGGAGAGACAATCTAAGGATTATTGGACTTCCTGAAAGTCATGATGAAAAAAAGAATCTAAACACTATCTTCCAGGAAATCCTGAAAGAAAACTGCCTTGAGATTATAGAATCAAAGGGCAAAATCACCATTGAAAGAATTCACCGATCACCTCCTGAAAGAGACCCCAAAATTAAAACCCCAATGAATATTGTGGCTAAATTTCAGGACTATAGCACCAAGGAACAGATTCTGCTAGCAGCTAGAAAGAAACAATTCAAATACCGAGGATCAATAATTAGAATCACACACTATCTGTCAGCCTCCACATTGAAGGATCGAAGGGCCTGGAACCAGATATTCCGAAGGGCAAAGGAACTTGGATTACAGCCAAGAATAACCTATCCAGCTAGAATGAGCATTATCCTCTAGGGAAGAAGATGGTCATTCAATGATATAGGTGAATTTCACCTATTTCTAATGAAAAGACCAGATCTGAACAAAAAATTCAACATCCAAACACAGAACTCAAGAGATGCATAAAAAGATAAAAAGGAAAGGACTCTTGAGAACTTTATTTTTACTAGGGGGATACTTAAAGTTTGGGGGTATAATTAACTAGATATTACTTTGATAATATGAAAAAGAGAACTAGAGGGGAAAATGTTGTCATACTGGGGAAAAGAGGGAAAAAGTGGTAAAGTAAGATCTAAAAAAAAAAGGAGGTAAAAACAAGGTAAAATCTCTTGAAGAGGCAAAGAAAACCTAATATAATTGAGAGAAAGAGGGGAGGGAGTTGAGCATTGTGTAAATCTTACTCTCATCAGGTTGGGCTCTAAAAGTGTATATCAGACACTTGATTTCACATAGAAACTTGTCTGTTGCTAGAGGGAAGTGGGAGGTAAAGGAGGAAAAGAAAGGGATAAACTAATAGAAGGGAAAATAGAAGAATCGGGGGAAAGGAGTAAAAACAGGGGGAAGGGATCTAAAGGGTGGAGTATTGTTTGGAGGAGGGGGTCATCAAAAGCAAAGTACTGAGGAGGGGGGAAGGGAGAAAGGGGAAAGGAAAGGGGAAAACATAACTTGGGTAAATAAGATGGCAGGAAATAAAGAATTAGTTATTCTATCTGTGAATGTGAATGGGATGAACTCTCCCATGAAGCGGAAGCGGATATCAGACTGGATTAAAAACCAGAATCCCACAATATGTTGTCTACAAGAAACACATCGAAAACATAGTGACACATATAGGATGAAGGTAAAAGGCTGGAGCAGAAAATATTATGCTTCAGGTGAACAAAAAAAAGCAGGGGTAGCAATCCTTATCTCAGATCAAGTAAAAGCCAAGATAGATCTAATCAAAAGAGATAAGGAAGGAAACTATATTTTATTAAAGGGTACCATAGATAATGTAGCAATATCAATACTAAATATATACGCACCAAGTGCAATAGCATCCAAATTCCTAGGGGAGAAATTAAGAGAGATGCAAGAAGAAATAGACAGCCAAACTATACTAGTGGGGGATCTCAACCTTGCTCTCAGAATTAGATAAATCAAACCACAAAATAAACAAGAAAGAAACTAGGGAGATAAACCAATTGTTAGAAAAGTTAGGTATGATAGATCTATGGAGAAAGTTGAATGGAGACAATAGGGAGTTTACTTTTTTCTCAGCAGTCCATGGAACCTATACAAAAATTGACCATGTGTTAGGGCATAAAAACCTCAAAATCAAATGCAGAAAGACAGAAATAGTAAATGCATCTTTTTTCAGATCATGATGCAATAAAAATCACATGCAATATAAGGCCAGGAGAAAATAGACCAAAAGTTAATTGGAAATTAAATAATCTAATCCTGAAGAATGAATGGGTGAAAGAGCAAATCATAGACACAATCAATAATTTCATCCAGGAGAATGACAATAAGGAGACAACATACCAAAATTTGTGGGATACGGCCAAAGAGATTATAAGGGGCAATTTTATATCTCTAGATGCTTACTTGCATAAAATAGAGAAAGAAAACATCAACGAATTGGGCTTATTATTTAAAAAACTAGAAAAAGAACAAATTAAAAACCCTCAATCAAATACCAAATTGGAAATTCTAAAAATAAAAAGAGAAATTAATAAAATTGAAAGTAAGAAAAGTATTGAATTAATAAATAAAACTAAGAGTTGGTTCTATGAAAAAACCAACAAAATAGATAAGCCTTTAGTTAATTTGATAAGAAAAAGGAAAGAGAAAAATCAAATTATTAGTCTCAAGAATAAGGGAGAACTTTCCTCCAATGAAGAGGAAATCAGAGCAATAATTAGGAGTTACTTTGCCCAACTTTATGCCAGTAAGTTTGATAATCTAAATGAAATGGAGGAATATCTACAAAAATATAGATTGCCCAGGTTAACAGAAGAGGATATAAATTATTTAAATAGCCCCATATCAGAAAAAGAAATAGAACAAGCTATTAACCAACTCCCTAAGAAAAAATCTCCAGGGCCAGATGGATTTACATGTGAATTCTACCAAACATTCAAAGAACAATTAATTCCAATACTACACAAACTATTTGAGAAAATAGGGACAGAAGGTATACTGCCAGAATCCTTCTATGAGACCAATATGGTGCTGATAGCTAAACCAGGTAGGGTGAAAACAGAGAAAGAAAAGTATAGACCAATTTCCCTAATGAATATTGATGCAAAAATTTTAAATAAGATATTAGCAATGAGATTACAGAAACTCATCCCCAGGATAGTACACTATGACCAAGTAGGATTTATACCAGTGATGCAGGGCTGGTTCAATATTAGGAAAACTATCAGCATAATTAATTATATTAATAACCAAACTAACAAAAACCATATGATTATCTGAATAGATGCAGAAAAAGCCTTTGATAAAATCCAACACCCTTTCCTATTAACAACACTAGAGAGTATAGGAATAAATGGGATTTTCCTTAAAATGATCAGTAGCATCTATTTAAAACCATCAGCAAGCATCATATGTAATGGAGACAAACTACAACCATCCCCAATAAGATCAGTAGTGAAACAAGGCTGCCCACTGTCACCATTACTATTTAATATTGTATTAGAAATGTTAGCTTATCTAGGGGAGGGGTGGGGAGTAGGGGAAAAAATTTGTAACAGAAAGCTTTGTAAGGGTTAATGTTTAGGAATTACCCATACATATGTTTTACAAATAAAAAGTATTAATAAAAAAAAGAAATGTTAGCTTTAGCAATAAGAGAAGAAAAAGGGATAAAAGGAATCAGAGTAGGTAATGAAGAAACCAAATTATCACTCTTTGCAGATGACATGATGGTATACTTAGAGAACCCTAGAGACTCAACTAAAAAACTACTAGAAACAATTCACAACTTTAGCAAAGTTGCAGGATTCAAAATTAATCCACATAAATCATCAGCATTTTTATATATTACCAACAAAGTTCAGCAGCAAGAGATACAAAAAGAAATTCCATTCCAAATAACAGATGATAGGATAAAATATTTGGGAATCGGGGCAGCTAGGTGGCGCAGTGGTTAGAGCACCAGCCCTGAAGTCAGGAGGACCTGAGTTCAAATCTGGTCTCAGACACTTAACATTCCCTAGCTGTGTGACCCTGGGCAAGTCACTTAACCCCAATTGCCTCAGCAAAAAGCAAAAAAAAAAAAAAAAATATTTGGGAATCTATCTGCCAAGGAAAAGTCAGAAACTATACGAACTAAACTACAAAACACTTTCCACACAAATAAAATCAGACCTAATCAATTGGAAAAAACATTAAGTGCTCATGGGTAGGCAGAGTGAACATAATAAAAATGACAATACTACCCAAACTAATCTACTTATTTAGTGCCATACCAATCAAACTCCCAAGAAATTATTTTACAGATCTAGAAAAAATAGTAGCAAAGTTCATTTGGAAGAACAAAAGGTCAAGGATTTCAAGGGGATTAATGAAAAAAAAAAGGCAGATGAAGGTGGCCTTGCTGTACCAGATCTAAAACTATATTACAAAGCAGTGGTCATCAAAACCATTTGGTACTGGCTGAGAAATAGAGCGGTCTATCAGTGGCATAGGATAGGATCACAGGACAAACTAGGCAATAACTTTAGCAATTTAGTGTTTGATAAACCCAAAGACCCCAGCTTTTGGGATAAGTACTCAGTATTCGGCAAAAACTGCTGGGAAAATTGGAAACTAGTGTGGAAGAAATTAGGGCTTGACCCATACCTAATACCTAACACATACCAAGATAAGATCTAAATGGGTTCATGATCTAGATATAAAGAGTAATTTTGTAAGCAAGTTAGAGGAACGTAATATAGTTTACCTCTCAGACCTGTGGAGATGGAATAAATTTATGTCCAAAGAAGATCTGGAACTCCTAATTGAACACCAGATGGATAATTTTGATTATATTAAGTTAAAAAGTTTCTGTACAAATAAAACTAATGCAGACAAGATTAGGAGGGAAGCACCAAATTGGTAAATCATCTTTACATTTAATGGTTCTGATAAAGGCCTCATTTCTAAAATATATAGAGAATTGTCTCATATATATAAGAATTCAAGCCACTCTTCAATAGATAAGTAGCCAAGGGATATGAACAGACAATTTTCAGATGATGAAATTAAAACCATCTCTAGTCATATGAAAAGTTGCTCCAAATCACTATTGATCAGGGAAATGCAAATTAAGACAACTCTGAGGTACCACTATACACCTGTCAGATTGGCTAAGATGACAGGAAAAGATAACGATGAATGTTGGAGGGGATGTGGGAAAACTGGGACACTAATACATTGTTGGTGGAACTGTGAACAGATCCAACCATTCTGGAGAGCAATTTGGAGCTATGCTCAAAAAGCTATCAAACTGTGCATACCCTTTGACCCAGCAGTGTTTCTACTGGGCCTATATCCCAAAGAGATCTTAGAAGAGGGAAAGGGCCCCACATGTGCAAGAATGTTTGTGGCAGCCCTTTTTGTAGTGGCTAGAAACTGGAAACTGAAGGGATGCCCATCAATTGGAGAGTGGCTGAATAAATTATGGTATATGAATGTTATGGAATATTATTGCTCTGTAAGAAACGACCAGCAGGACGATTTCAGAGAGGCCTGGAGAGACTTGCATGAACTGATGCTGAGTGAAATGAGCAGAACCAGGAGATCATCATACACATCAACAACAGTATTACATGATGATCAATTCTGATGGACATGGCTCTCTGCAACAAAGAATTGTCTCAAACCAGTTCCAATTGTTCACTGAAGAAAACCATATACACCCAGAGAGAGGGATATGAAATATGGACCACAATGTAACATATTCATGATCTCTATTGATATTTGCTTGCATTGTGTTGCCTTTCTCTGGTTTTCTTTTTTTTTCTTGTAGATAGGATTTTCTTGCACAACTTGTCAACTATTATTACATTATTAACATGTACAACTTGTCAACTATTATTACATTATTAACATGTAGTGGACTTCCTGCCATCTAGGGGAAGGGAGGGGACTGGGGGTAAAATTTGTAATGGAAAGCTGTATAAAGATCAATGCTGGGGAACTACCCATACATATGTTATACAAATAAAAAGCTTTAATAAAAAAAACTGCTTTTACCCATGATCTGCAGGGATGAGACATACATGGGCATATATACTACAAAATGTTCTGTACAATGGAGGCATGTAAATAAATGTTGTTTTTTTGTAAAAAAAAAAATAGAAACCATTATTTTCTTTATTTGATCCCAAGTCTTCTGAGTTAAATGCCTTCAAAATTTCTCAGTGGAAGCAATGGATTGCTGTCTTTTATGTCAGCAATTTGAGTAGCTGTCATATTTGGATAATAGCAGGATGAAGAGTTACTTAATGTCATCCTGTTTTAATGTATTTTTGGACCTTTCCATGCTTTTCAATGTCATAATTCTGAAGAATACAGTGAATTATCAATTATTCAGGCTCTTTGGATTATTCAGAGACTATTTCCTTTCCTGCTTGTCCTTTGATTATTGCATTTGCCATTAGTGTTCCTACTAAAGGATAAGAAAAAGTAAAAGGAGAAGACCTTTAAACTGTTCTGATTTTTTTCCTCCTCTTAAGCTCTGGAAAAAAAAATTAGTGTAAAAGATTGACTACAGTTTCATCAACCTAATCAGTCTCATGATCATTGTTTTTTTTTCTCCCCTGTGCTAGACCTTGAGTCAGAAAGACCAAAAACCAAAACTGGCCTGAAACACTAATGTTTTAACCTGAGCAAGTCAATTAACCTCTCTTGATTTATTTCCTCATCTATAAATTAGGAATAAGTACATCTACCTCATAGGATTATTGTGAAAATAAAACATTTATAAAGTGTTTTGCAGACCTAAAAGCACTGTTTAAGTGCTATTATTGTTTTTCAGTGACTAGCCCTACTTTGGGGGAAAAGCTCTTACAAGCTTTTCTGTTGCCCTAAGTTCCTTTTGTCTTTTTGGGAGTTTGGGATCACAAAACCAAGAATCTGTGACACAGGAGTCTTCTTGGCATGATGACAAGAATAAATTACTAGTGCTTGGGTAATGGTAAGCATTGATTTTTAATGTACAAATGAAGAAGCATAATGAGTGATTCCCTGGATACTGGTGTCTACTCCCTGCTGGAGTTTGTGAATATTGTACCTATTTCTCTTCAAAATCTCTCATATTGCCTCAGCTCAAATCATATCATCTGTAGGAGGCTTTCTGTGGTCCCTTCTCTGTGTGTCTGTGTGTCGGTCTGTAACTAATTTACATGACATCTTACCAATTACAATGTAAGCTTCTTGTAGGCAGAGACAACTTTAGCTTTTGTTATTATTGTTGTTATCCCAAGATGAATACCTGGCAAAATCAGATTCAGCCAAGTTCAATTCTTCATGATCTATTTGGGGTTTTCTTGGCAGAGATAAGTGGTTTACCATTTCCTTCTCTGATTCATTTTACAGATAAAGAAATGATGGCAAACAGAGTTGAATGACTTGCCCAGTAAGTATCTGAGGTCAAATTCGAACTCGGGAAAGTGAGTTTCCTGATTCTAGGTCTAGCACTCTATACTTTGCACCAGCTAGCAGCCCACCTGGCAAATACAGAGCATATAGTAAATATTTGTTGACAGAATGTGAGACTGGCGAGGTAGGAATGGGGGTGCTAATGACTTCTTTTGACTTCCAGGTTTGTGCACACACATGCATACAATGGAATTAGTACTGAATGAACCATGGGAGATTAGAGAATATAGATGGAATAGCTACTCAAGAGCACTGTTAAAGACTTGGTCTTTCAATAGGAATAGGGTCTACCAGAAATATGATTAGGCCTTAGTGCTAATCAGCTAAATAACCTGATGGAGGGGGCTTACATGGTTGGTGGCAAAGGGATGGCTGTCCTATTTCCTCCAAGTTCCATTCCCTCCCCTTTCTTTGGAACATGGTGAGGATTTGGGTCTCTTCCTTAAGAGCAGATTCTCTGGTGCTTCCAGTGGAGTCTAAGCTTAGCAGAATTTGGTTGAAAATCAGAGTAATTCAGAAACAATCAAGACAACTTCATCAAAAAAAAAATATGGTCTTACATGAACTGATGCCAAATGAAGTGAACAGAACCAGAACATTGTCCAAAATAACAGCAACATGGTGCAATGATCATTCATGATAATACTTAGCTCTTCTCAGCAATACAGGGGTCAAAAACAATTCCAAAAGACTTACGATGGAAAATTATATCCATATCTATAGAAAGAACTATGGAATGTGAATGAAGATTAAAGCATATTGTTTTCCCTTTTATTCTTATTCTTTTTTCACATGACTAATGTTGAAATTGATTAATATGATTGTATATGTATAGCCTGTATAGATTGCTTGCTGTTTTGGGGAAGGGGAGAACAAGGAGAGAGAAAATATTGGGACTCAAAATCTTATGAAAACAAATGTTGAAAACTATTTGTACATATAAATGGAAAATAAAACAAAATATTAAGTGGGGGGAAGAAAAATGTTGGCAAGGAAATAAAAACAAAAGCTCTCTAGAGAAAAGCAACTGTAATAATCCTTTCAGACTCTGATCAATTCAATAATAATCTCTGGGTTCATAAAACTGAAGATGAGCAATACTGTTCCTTTTCTGCAAAAAAAGTGATAAATTTAAAAAGTAGAGGGGGAAACACATTTTCTGGAGCCAATATGGCAAGAAGTTTTGGTGATCTAAGCATATTTGTAATAAGAGTTTTGTTCTGATTTGATTTGGGGGAGTAGGGCTTTCAAATTTTTATTTCTTTTTTTGTTGTTAATAGGAAAGAGGAAAATGAGATTGTCACAGATTATAAATTATCAAAAATAGAGAAATGTATTTGTCAAAATAAATATATTTTCTCATTTGAAAATAAGTCTTTGTTGAAATAAAAAGCAGCTCAGGTCTAGCCCAGTACACATTAAGTATTCAGCTTATGCTTAAGGATTTGAATTTTGCATCTGTCTGTGGGAAAGGCCAATGTGGGGGGAAGGAAAGGAAAGGATAATGGAAAGAAATAGGAAGGAAAGAAAAGAAGAGAAAGGAGCTACAGATTAGAATGATTTATTTAAGTGTGTCCAACATATGTGAATGGAACCTCTTCCATAAAGATTTCCCTGACTGCTATCCTTCTTCAAATTTATTATAGCGTTTTAAGTCTGTCCTTTAAACAATCAACAAACTTTTATCAAGCCATTGATGTGCTAGATACTTTACTAAATGTTGGGAATACAAGAAAAGGGAAAAATAAGAAGCTTTTACTCTAATGGGGAACACAACTTGTAAATAACAAAAAAACATCAGCATCAATTAAGGGCAACCATAGAGGAGAATGCTCTGAAGGGTGGGGTAACAGGAAAGCTATCCCATAAAAGGGAATATCAAAGCTGGGTCCGTAAGGAAGCTGGAGATTCTAAAAAGCAGAGGTGGTGAGGGGAGATCATCTTAAGCTGGGGAAATAGTCAATGGCAAGATACTGAGCTGGAAGGTAAAGTGTTATAGGTACTGAATAAGCAAGTAGCAATATAGCTAGATCATAGAATGCAACCAAAATGCTTTTTGCAATAGTGCAGGCAAGAGTGATAAGACCTTCATATAAGGTAAGGGGCTTTGTGAGAAAAAAGAACAAGAGAAATCTTGTGAAGGTAGAAATGGCAAGATTTGGCAAATGACTGGATATATGGGGTACATAAATAAGTTTGAGGAGTCAACATTGACACCAACTTTAGATTTGAAACTTAGGTAAATAAAAAGATGATGTTGCCCTTGGCAGATTAGAAGAGGGAAGTGGGGCAAAAATATGAATTTTGATGATCATCAGGATGATTTCAGAAAGGCCCAGAACTTACATAAACTGATCCTAAGTGAAGTGAGTAGAACCAAAAGAACAAGTTTATACAATGATCAACTCTGATGGATGTGGCTCTTTTCAACAGCGAAGTGATTCAGGCCAGTTCCAATAGTCTTGTGATGGAGAGAGCCATCTGCACCCAGAGAAAGAGGACTATGGAGACTGAGTGTGGACCACAACATAGCATTTTCACTTTTTTGTTGTTGTTTGCTTGCATTTTGTTTTTTCTCTTTTTTTGCTGATTTGCTTTTTCTTATGCAAAGTAATTGTGGAATATGTATAGAAAAATTGCATCTTTTTAACACATATTGGATTACTTGCCATCTAGGGGAGGGAGTAGAAGGAATGGAAAAAAATTTGGAACATAGCGTTTTGTAAGGATGAAAGTTGAAAATTATCTATGCAGATGTTTTGAAAATAAATATGAAAATAAATTTTAAAAAGAAATATGAATTCTGTTTTAGATGAGTTGGAGACACCTGTGGGACATTAAATTTAAAATATCTAGACAGTTGGTGATACAGGACTAGAGCTCAAGACTAATAATATTTATCTGGGAATCATCTGCATAGATTTGATACCTAAAACCACAGCAGCACCTAGCATGTGAAAGAAATAGTGCTGAGGATCTGTTTTTACTTGTAATGGGAATCTTTACACTTTTGCAGACCCTGGACATTTGCATAATGGATGCAATCTATCCATATAGAGAATGCTTGAGAGACTGATTCCAAGAGAATTATGATAACACAAGAGGGAAATCTTGGACTATGAAGCAGGCATGGGCATTTTGTAACTAGTTCTGCTTGACCAACCACATAGTGAAAGTGAAATTCTTTGATTGGCTTTAGAGGCATCAAAAAAGCCTTTCAGTTTCCTCTCTTTTTCTTTTTTTATTTCCTCAGGGTCAGAGGGGAGCACCTAGGTCCCATATTATGACCAGGCCAGTACTGATGATCCAAAAAGCAAAAAATGACCTTTGGGAATGACCTTCAGGACCCCAGCCTAGCAAAGGGTCTCACCTAACTGACTTTGTTGGTTGACAGCTAATTGACTTTGGAGATGAATTTGGTGGATCCAATGCTATGTAGAAACGAAGCTAAGTTTTGAACCCATTTCCCTAGAGAATTAAATAGTGCAGGGGAAAGTGTATCCTTGATGTACTAAAGAAAATGCTCATCTGTTTGTTCTTGTTTTATCTTTGAAATAAATATTCCTTTGTAAAAGCTAAAAAAAAAAAAAGAAAAAAGAAAAAAAGAGTGCCGAGCACTGAGCTTCAAAAAGGAGCAAAAGCTAGTGCCTGCCCTCAAGAGACTGTACATGAGACATTGCAAAGATAGAACTGATAGGTGTTGGCAAAATATTGGATATGGGGGATGAGAGACAGCAAGAAGTTATGAGTGCAAACCTGAGCAACTAGAAGGATGGTTTTGCCCTGGACAGTAATAGTGAAGTCTGGAGGGGAGCTGGGTTTAGGGAGACAGATAACAGGTTCAATTAATGCCTGCAGGGTCCTTTTTAGCTAGATAACAACTGTGTTCTAAAAGAGATTTTGGCAGTGAAGCAGAGAGAGAGAGAAACAGAAAGTCAGAGAGACAGAAACAGAGACAGACTAACAGACTCAAAAAAGCCTCAGAGAGAGTTAGAAGCTGAGATTCTGGTCTTGGAAAAAGAAGAGAACTTAAGAGATCATCTAGGGCAACTAGATGACAGTAGATAGAATGCTGGCTGTGCATTAAGGAAGACTTGGCTTCAAATTTGGTCTCAAACACTTTTATCAGTGATAAATTTGCCTCAGTTTCCTCATTTGTAAAATTTGGATAATAAATAGCACCTATCTCCAACACAGGCACAAGAAGACTGGGAACAGAGGCACAGAGATGAGAGAAAAGATAAAATATGAGGGGAAAATGTAGAGTATTCCAGTTTGGCCATTGTGTGAAAGGGAGATTGGAGTTCTGGAAAGAGATTATATACGTACGTACATACATACATACATATATATGTGTATGTTACCTGCATAGAGGTGAAAATTGAATCCATGGGAACAAACGAGATTATCAGGGGAGATAATGTAGAAAGAGAAATTCTAGGAAAGAGCCTTGTGAGACACCTACATTTAAGGTGCTGAGAATGAATAAAAATCTAACAAAGATACAGTAATCAGGAAGAGAACCAGGAAAGAGTGGTAGGATAAAACAAGAAGGGTAGGTTTGAGCCAGATTGCAAAGAGACTTGAACATTAATAATAGCTAGCATTTCTATAGTTAGCATTTATAGACTTTAAATTTACAAAATACCTTATACATATTATTTCACTTGATCTCACTAATATCTGATGAGGTTGACTCTACAGAGTATTCACTGTATTCATGAGCTGTATTAAACATTTAATTATTCAGTCATACATAAAACAAAGAAAAATCTCAACTGAACTACAACTGCATCACAACAATCCTTTTATTCTTCCCTTATCAACTATCCCAGCTATTCCAAAACTTCTGTTCTCTTTTCAACCTGTCTATACCTTTCTTCCTCTGAATCAAGAATCTCACCTTCTACCGTACTGGAAGAAAAAAAATCTATGGCACTTGCCCTGCCTTTCCTCTTTTCTCCAGCTCCATAATCAAATTTTCTCTTTCTTATTCTCCATTATGTCCTATGCTACAATCTCAGAGGAAACAGTGGTCCTTTTTCCCAAATCTAGCCTCTCTACTTCTGCCTTTGATGTTTCCTCTTTCATGTTTTCTAGAGCTTTTTTTTCTTTGATCATTTTTATCAAATCTCATCCTCAATGTTTCTTTATCAATTCTCTTCCCATCCTTAAAAATATTCACCTTTCCTTGCCATCCCCTCTGGCTATTTATACTTCTTTTCACAGGCAACTCCTAGGGAGGAAACTAAATTTTATATTTAATGCTTCTATTTCCTTATTACTTATTGATATTCAAGTTATCTGGCTTTTGACTCTACTATTCAATGAAGATGTTTTTGGCAATGTTACTGATAATCTTGCTAAAATTAATCTTTCTTTCAAACTTCATTCTACTTGACCTCCATAAAGTTCTTCATACTACAAACTATATGCTACAGTCAAATAGAAACAGGGACACTAAGCTATACATACATATTCTTTGCAGCCATATATTAGCAATTTTAAATGTATTGTTATCTTTTATTGTATTTTTATTTGCTTTGTCAAATATTTCCCAATTACATTTTAATCTGGTTTCACAAGCCAAGTTGACAACTCTGCTGTGTAGCACCCCTACTTCTTTGACATTCTTAAATCACCTTGGCTTCCATCCTACCACTCTTTCCTGGTTCTCTTCCTGATTACTGTATCTTTGTTAGATTTTTATTCATTCTCAACACCTTAAATGTAGGTGTCTCACAAGGCTCTTTCCTAGAATTTCTCTTTCTACATTATCTCCCCTGATAATCTCATTTGTTCCCATGGATTCAATTTTCACCTCTATGCAGGTTACATACACATATATATGTATGTATGTATGTATGTACATATATAATCTCTTTCCAGAACTCCAATCTCCCTCCACTAATTGCCTGTTGGACATCTCCACCTAGATATCTAATCACCATCTCAAATACAATGTGATCAAAATAGAACTCATCATGTGAGGCAGTGATAAATGTGATAAATGGTTAGAGCATTGGATCTACTATAAGAAAAACAAATTCAAATGCTGCCTCAGACACTAAGGCAAGTCATTTATCTTCTGCCTCAGTTTCCTCAACTACAAAATAGGAATAATAATAGCACTCACCCACAGGTTGTTGTGAAGATCAAATGTGATATTTGTAATTAATCCCAGTACTTTACAAATAGTAGGATCTTAACATTCATTCCTTTATCCCCCCTTTTTCCCTACTCCATCTTTCCATTTTATTTCTTTTGATGACACTACCACACTTCCACTGACTCGGATTCCCAGTCAAGGAATCATCCTAAAATCTTCCTGTACTTCAATCACCATAACCAATCAATTGCTAGGTTTTATCCACAACATTTCTCCTATTCATTCTTTTCTCTCAATACAGGTTCAGGTATTTTTCCCCTCTTACTTGGACAATTATAATAATTATCTTGTTTCTCTACTGCCCTAATTGATTCTCCACATTGCTGCCAAAATAATATTCCTTAGGCAGGAATATCACTGTTATTCCCTTGCTAAAAATCTCTTAAGTTCCCTATTATCTGAAATATAAATTTCTCAGCATGGCATTTAGAGCCCTCAAGAATCTAACTCCAATCTATTTCCAGGCTTACTTCATATTGATATTGTTGTTTAGTCATTTTCAGTTGTATCCAACTCTTCATGACCCTATTTTGGGATTTTCTTGGCAAAAATAGTGGAATGGTTTGTCATTCCCTTCTCTAGCTCATTTTACATATGAGAAAACTGAGACATACAGGGATAAGTGATGTGCCCAGGATCAAATAGCCAGTAAGTATTTGAAACCAGATTTGAACTTAAGAGGAGTCTTCCTGACTCCAGGCCTAGCACTTTACCCACTCATGAATTAGTTAACCTAATTCATCTTACTCCAATCAAAGTATCCATTTAACCAGAATATCTGTCCATTGATTTGACATTCCATCTCCCAACTCTACAATTTTACACAGGCTTAATTAATAAATGCTTTCCAGACTGCAGGAGTTACTTCCTATGCCTGGACATACTCAATTCCTCCTCTTCAAATAACTTTTTTAAGACAGCTCAAATGCCACCTTCTCCTCCAACTCTTTTAATATTCTCTCCCTCCTCAGAATTATGTTGTATTGATTTACCTCTGAACTAACTGTATTCCACCAATAGAATATAAGTTCTTGGAGGATGTGCTTGATGCTGTGTCTTGCAAATAGTAGACAGTAAATGTTTATTGAATTAAATGCCCATCCCAAGGTATAGATTTTTCAGCCTTACTAAAAAGGCTATTATACTGGAATGAGCCCTGTACTTGGTTTCCAAAGTTCTGTATTTCAAATAAGGGTTTTGATTTACTATTTCAATGACCTCTAGCAAACTAACCTTTCTGGACTTGAGTTTCTGTTAAATAGTAAAATCTTAAATGTTAAAATATGAATGTTATGTTAAGTGATGACCAAGGTACCTTTCAGTCCTTAATTTTATGATCATATCTAACTTAACAAGTGAGACTACTATCATTGTCAGTTATGGTACTGGTACAATTATTTTTTCTTCCAATTTTCATGTTCTAAGTAAAAGGCATTGCAGATAAATTTTAACATTGTAAAATAATCCTCAATTAAATGGAGAGCTATTTAATAGATAAATATTCTTAATGAGGCTTTCTAGTGGTTTTAAATAAGATGTGCACTCTATCACTCTCACATAACGCTTTGGCACAACCATATTTTTTACAAATGAGTCAAGACAGAGTGATCATAAAAAATGAATTAATCAGGAGGAGTCAAGATGGTGGAGGCACAGGAAAAAGTATAGCTGAAATTCCTGTAACTCAACTCTGGCATAAAGATAGAGAAAATAGGCCAGACCTAATCTTGACCAGGTAATCTAAGAAAATAAAACATAATAAATCATATTTTCAGTCTCCGTCAGCACAGAGAAAAACAAGACCTCCATGGCTACAAGGAATGGGGTCTGAACAATGGTGCACTACAATGGTGACTTACAGCTTAAAGGAACTGAAAGACATCTAAGGCTGTACACCAAGGCAAGATGATATCCAGATTCATATAGATTGAAAAAATAAAAAAAAAACTGTAAGGTATCATACAGCAAAACAGATGACCTGGAAAACAGATTGAGTGAAGAAAAAATAACTCTACAACTATCAGAAAACAGTCTAATTGGGAAGTCTAGAAAGACATGAAAATCATATTCAGTTTGTTATCTTTATGGTCAGCTAAAAGAATAAGAAGTTTAAAATGGTTAACCCCAAATATAGTACTTTTCCTTTTTCAGTTTAACCAAATTCTAAAAAACACAAAGAGCAAGTCAAGGATCTGTGATTCACTCGGTAAGTTTATCAGTGACATTTTCATCAGCAACTTGGATAAAGACATAATTGGCAAGTTAATCAAATTTGTAGATGGCACAAAATTGACAGTGGGTTGCTAAAAATAACAGCTCACATCTGTATGCTTTCAAAGTGATCTGGAATATAGCACAGGTCTGACCACATCACACACACACACACACACATCCACATAAAATCCTCATTTGATGTTCAGAGCTCATTATAAACTGCCCTCCTCCCCACTTTTCTAATCTTCTTACATCTTATACCACCATTTTAAGCTCTGTGACCAATGATCTTGACTTCCTTACTCCAGACTGGTCATTTTGACCAGCTTGTCCTATCTGGAATGTTCTCCTTCATTATTTCCTTTACCTCTTGGTTTCTCTAGATTCCTACAAGTTTCAGCTAAAAATTGACTTCAAAAGGAAACCTTTCTCAATGCCTGTAGTACCTTCTCTCTGTTGATTAATACAAATTTATCCTGGATATAGCTTATTTATACTTCGCTTTCTGCATGTTGTCACCTCCATTCGGCTATGAACTATTTAAGAGGAGGAACTGTTTGAGAATCTTTTTTTTGTATCCCTAGCACTTAGCACAATGCCTGGAACATTGTTGTGGTGGTTGTCTAGTTTTGCCTGACTCTACATGATACTATTTGGGGTTTTCCTGGCAGATATACTATACAGGTTTGTGTTTCCTTCTCTAACTCACCTTATGGATAAGAAAACTGGGAAACAGGGGTAAGTGATCTGGCCAGAATTACACTACTAATAAATGCCTGAGACCAGATTTAAACTCAGGAAGATGAGTCTTCTTGTCTCTAGCACTCTATCCACTGTGCCACCTAGCTGCTTTTCTTCATCCCTCCCCCTTGCCAGCTGCCTATTAATACAGAAGGCACTTTTTAAATATTTATTGAATGATTGCAAGCTTTGCAAACTTTGTCTCATTTGCTCCTCACAACAATCCTATAATGTAAAAAAACAATTCCATTGAAATACTTATTTTTTAATTTTTTTTCAAAGGCAAAGAACCCCAATCTAGAAGATAATATTTCCAATGTACTCTGTCTTGGTCAAAATATATCTAAAGTAAAATAAACTATTATGAATATCACATTTGATAGGGGATGTTGATAGGCTGAAAAACACTCTGAACAGGAAGGTGAATGCCATTAAATCATGATGAAGTAGAATCAATTGAAGGAATTAGAGGTGATTATGAATTGAAGCAGATTTAGAAAAACCATGAGAGATATACTCAAGTATCTGAGGTAAAGTCATGTGGAAGTGAGATTAGATTTATTCTGCTTGGCCACAGAGTATTACTAGGAGCAATGGGTGGAAGTTGCAAAGAGACAAATTTAGACTTGAGGCCAAGAAAAACTTTAGAATAATTAGAGCAATCTAAAACTGGAATGGGCTGCCTGAAGTAGTAATGTACTCTCTCCCATTATAAAAGCCAGATGACCATCTATTAGGTTTATTGTAGATGAGGAATGGCTAGAACTAAAGAGAATCCAAGAATCCTTTCAACTCAGATACTGATGGAATCATGAATCACTCCAGTTCAGCCAATACTTAATTGTATAGGTCTCCTGTACTGTGGGAGAGAAAGAAATCGGCTATCTTATTTACAGCAATAGGGAAATTGAGAAAAGGCAGCTGTAAAGGGAAGGATTATGAGCTAAATTCTCAAACTCTCAATTTCTGATGTTGTTGGGATAGCTTTATTGTTTCCAAAAAGTATATGTTCCATTTTTCACATTTAAAGAACAAGACCAATTATTTCATAAAAAAGGAAATAGCTATCCAATATGGTATTAATACGTCTATTACAGTAAAACAAAAGTGAATATAAATTATATGAGAAAAATGAAATAAAATGCAAGTCTGTGAAGCTATCCAAAATATCACAAATTAAAAAGCATACCTTTTTCACATGAGCAAAAAATTCTTAAAGTTAGCACTCTATTTTAAGAAAATTATCAAATGATTATTAATACTTTATAAAGAAAATCCTGATGAAAGATGAGAACTTAAAGGTCATCTAGCCCAAAATTCTACTGAGTGTGGGAATTTCCCCAACATGCTCACTGGATACATAGCCAACTATTCCTCACCTATATAATTCCAAGGATGGAAATGGCATTACTTAACAAAGCAGCCTATTTCATTTTTAGAAAGTTCATTCTATAACTTAAAAAATAAGCTATAAATATCCCCATATATGAATGATACGTGTAAGTGTACACACACACACACACACACACTATATCTGTAAAGATGTTAACAGCTTTTATTATAATAGTGCAACGTCATATTCATCCACCACTCATCAACACCAAAATGTTGTCTTCTATAAAACAGCTTCAGAAATTTCAAACAAGAAAACTAAAATAAATATCAGTTGCAATAACTCTTTGTACAACACTGTTAAATATTTCAATTTCATATTACTCCAAACAAATCATAACATTCTCTAGCAGATATGTAGCAAACATTTTTGCCTGAATTTGTCTTTTTGCCCACAAAGACACTGGCACATGCCTTACAATGAAAAACTCTTTAGAATAGAATTCCATGACAGCAATATGGACTCGTGCTTATAACTCATCATTCAGTTGTACCAAATACCATAAAATACAAAATGATATGAAATATAAACATCAATTTGTATTGTAATTTTTATTTACAAAAATAGGGTATGGGAGAAAAGGTTTACATCCCCATTTCCTTTCTAGGGGAGAGAAGATTGCCATTGTATCATTTCTCTAACAATTATTTTAAACAATGTTTACCCTTCCTCAGAAACTGAGATTTACATTTTAACTAAAAGCCCACATTTAGGAAGGAAAGAACAGGTAGGCTTAAAACAGTCAGGACATAAATGGCTTTCCTTGAAATGATTTTGGATTGTATGTAGATTCAGTGCTTCACCAACTTTGCGATCCAAGCACTCCCAAAGCTTATGGACATAAACATCTGATCATATCACTATTTACAGCAACTTGTATCTTCTGGTTTCAAAGGACACTTCTTGACCTAAAAGAGACTACCTGAATTACTTTTTTTTTTCAAAAGGCAAACACTATGACATAACTCCAAAGACAGGATTGTGACGACAAATGCTAGGGCCATATTCTTCATAGTCCTTCTTGGTGTGGCAAACTTGAAAGAATTCCGGCTAAGAAAAACAAAAATAAATTTAGACTATAGACATGCTTCAAAAAATAAATAAAAAGTGAATAACTAAAGCAAGTCCAAAGGATTTTATCAGTAACAATTTATTCACATCCTTTTCTTTACCCTTACTACTACTGTTATTACAAGTTTTTACTTATACATATAGTCTATAATACATAATATCATAAGTCTCACAACAAAACTATTTGATACATAGTGTCAAAATTATTCTCATTTTACAGATGATGAAACTAAGACTCAAGGTAAACCTGAAATAAACCAATTTATTAAGTGAAAGAGCTGGGACTACAATCCAGGTCTTATAACTTCAAGTACAAATTCACGATATGGATTCTTTAGAATATTTCAATTTTGTTTACTTTTTAGTAGCTTCACCAGATGATGGCTGAAGCAAATAGAAAGGGAATCTGCTTGATGCTTGCTGCTTTTAGTAAATGGAATAATTCACAAAGTGATTGAAACTAATGACTAACATGAGATTTTTATATCATTAAAGGATTTCATCTAAGCTTTCCCTGTTCCCTAATTAATAAAGATATCAAAAGCTGACTAAGCTAAGGTCATTAATAGTACGACTCATTTTTATGGAGTACAAAGTCAATTATATAAATACACAATATGAATATTTAATAAGTATACTGACAGAATAATATTTAAAAACATAAAAGTTAGCATGGAATTTTTAAAAAGTATCTTTCAAATATACTTACAGTTGATGCAAGCATGGAGCCTCCAAACCACACAGCATAGCGCTGCATATGGTGTGTTATAACCTGAACTTCTACAGGTTTAGGCTAGAAAATAAAATGTAAAACATTTAGTTCAAACACTATCATTTTTATTCCAATGACACAAAACATACTTCAGTCCGAAAACAAAAAATGTCTGGTCCCTAGTCTGTGTTTCCTTTCTCCTATTACAAGGTAAAATTTTTACCATTATAAAGTAATATTTCTTAGTCATATCTGTTTTCAGAACCTTCTTCTTACTCTCTAACACTAAATAAATCTGAAGAAACTGGTATATCTTCCTTTGGGTTGTAAACTTAGGCTTTCTCTCCAAAACTCTAACCAATTGAAAAATGTAAAAAATTAAATCAACCTCTAACTGAATTAACTGGATGTACTAAAATCACACAGAAGATCACTAAGTAATACTGCCCCAAATGAGCAGAAAAAAATAAATTCCAAGTGTCAGTATGGTCTCCTTTCTATAAGTTTTTAATTACAGGTAGCATGTAAGATGGACAGCATTAAGAAGAGGACAACCAGGATAATTGAAAATGCATCAAGATCATGCCATATTAAAAATAATTAGTGAAGGAAATAGAGATGTTTAGCTTAGAGGAGAGAAGATTTAGTGAGATCATACTTGTTTTCAAATATATGAATGAATATCATAGAAAAAAGGGATCAGATTTGTTCATTTGGCCTATGAGCACAGAATTAGGAAAAATTAATGGAAGCTGCAGAAAGGCAACTCAGTATTAGAAAATTTAGGCTTCATGTCACTAAAAACTCTTTAAGAATTAGAGCTACACAGAAATGGAATGGGCTGCCTCAAGACTTTACTAGAGGTGTTCAAAGGGAAGCTGGATAAACTTACTGGGACATGCTATGAAAAGAATTTTTGTTCAGGTATGGAATCAAGTGGATTGCCTCTGAAACCCTTTCTGACTTGGGATGGATCCTGTATATGTGTTTCTTCCTAAGACCAGTAGCTCCAGTCAAAATCTCAAAGAAATTTACTAGAAAGTTAAGAAGCATATCTTTGAGAAATACATTCTAATTCCCAGGTTATTCTAATTTAAGAGTATTCTTGAAGGACTATATATTGTATGAATCTCCTTAAGATACTGGTCATTATCACTACATGCTTGCTATCCCTCAATATAAAAAGGGAATTGCCTTCAAATATAGGTCAGTAACAGCATAAAATAGTTGTTGCTGCATCACTTGATATATCACTCTTAACTGCATACTTGGAATACATTCAGACAACAAACCTCTGAATGCAATTTCACGCTGTGAGTCAGAAAATGATAAAGACTTGTTTTTATTTCACACTATTAAGGCAAGATTTTTCAGCTTCGTGTTGTAAGGCAAGAATCACTTATTTCCAACACAGACATTCTACTTATCACGCATATAATTCTTATTTTGAACTACCTTTATCCTTCCACCACTGAGCTCCTCACTAAGTTTCAATCTGGCATCCACCACTCTTTTCAAATCTCTTTGCAGTCGACGTCCAAAGTCTCTGAACATTGTGGATCCTCCTGAGAGAACAACATTCTAAAAGGGCAAAAAGAAAAGAAGTCTTCATTTAGAGTAAAATGTTTATTGGGACAAATATAAATCGCTTTAAAATAAATATCACTACTTGTCCCCCCTCCAAAAAAAATTACAATGAACTATTTCATTGAATAGCATACTTTAAAATTCAAAACTAATGTCACTAAACTAATTTAAACTAATTTTATACCCCACAAATGTATATCTAGTTTATCTTCAGAAGCTGCAGGAGCATAGTGGCCTTGGAGTAAGGAAGACTTAAGTTCAAGTCTACCTCTGACACTCATACTGGTTCTTTGACCCCGAGTAAGTCCCTTAACTTCTCAGTTAACTCTACAGCTGGGCAACTCTCTAGAACTAAAAATTTTAAGTTGACAATCTGCACTAATGGAATTTCTTTCATCTGGGAGTTCTTATACCAATGAAGTCACAGATACAGTCCTCTCTCTAATACTTGTAATACTTTCTGCCATTTAAATTAGATAAAAATTTCTAAGCTGCTATCTGAACCACATCATACAAACTTGCAGTATCTCTACACTATGAAACCAAAACAAACTACTGAAATGGATATGTAAATCCTCACAGTCATTAAAAAAAATACATGGTCAAATCTAATTGGCACTTAAGATTTGCTATTCTACATAATCACTGAAAAATTCTCCTATAGGAAGCAAGAATTATGAACCCCAGAACAACTTTAAAGTTCATTTCAGATTTTGATAATAATGTTCTCCCAATATCATATGATAGCATATTATAGAATGCTCCAATTCTCCAGCACTTCTCATTTCATCAAACTTTTAAGTTCATTGTTCTCCTGAATCTGGAGCTTGTTATCACATTTTACTGGACATGATAAACTAACAAACTACCAATGCTAACCATGGAAAATATAGTATATGTAGCAGAGATGCTCTGGGGTGATGGAATCGTGTGAAAATGGAGCAATCCTATATATTAAATGGAATTTAATGTAGAAAAGTTATTTGACCTCTTTCTTTTACTGAACTACATGTTTATCTTGAATATAAGTCTGAAAAAATTTTATTCTTACCATATCTTTATGCCTGTGCCTATGTGTGCAGTTTTTAAAGCATTTTTTATAAAAAGAAAACATTGACATTTGGAGAAGAAAAACTCTACAACTGAATAATGGCTCTTCAACTTAAAATCAAATCATTAGTAGTTCATGATGTTCAAAGCTTTTATTAGCAGTTGTGATAGGTTTCCTGACTGTTTGCAATGTTTCATATTACAATGAAAATAAAAAAAAATCTGTGACAAAGTATTCTTTTGTGAAAAAAATAGAAAAAAATGGAATTAATCAGTTCTAGAGAAAAATAAATATGAAATGAATAAATTTAAAATTTTTAAATGTTTCAGATATTTCTAAAAAAATGTACTTACATTTTTCTCAAACACAAATTACTAAAGGGAGGTCAAAAAACATTTTCAAGTACATCTACAGGATGATGAATATGTTTATCAGAAAGATTGGCACTTGAATTGTTTTTAAACGGTATTTCTTGTTTCTACATCCCCTTTATTTTACAAATATACTTTTCTTCTTTCCCCATTCCAAAAAGCAATCTTGAAACAAAGAATTTTAAAAAGTGGGGAGGGGGAAGGAAAAGTTTAGTAAAGTTAACCAATAAATACACTTACCCAATCTAATAAGGTATATAATGTTCTACACCCACAATGTTTTACACCTACTTCTGCAAAGAAGAGAGGGAAGTTGTTTCCATTTACACTGTTATAATATAGATTACAGAGGTAGAGATAGAAATAGAAATATTCCTGGCTTGCTTATTTTACTTCGCAGCAGTTTGTATGTCTTTCCACACTTTCCTTTATTGTTTACATTCAAAGTATAATAATATTCCATTCCATTGATGTACCGCAATTTATTAAGCCATTCCTCAATTAATGGGCTTTTACTTTTGTTTCCAGTTCTTTACTATTACAAAACAATTCTGGTGTATTTGGGACCTTACATCTATTTCTGATAGTCAAATATGACTGGCAGTGGGATCTCTGAGTCAAATGAAATGGACATTTTAGTCACTATTTTATTATAATTCCAAAACTTATTTCTAAAATGCTTAAACTAATTGAACATTTTACCAACAATTAATCAAAACACTGTCTTTTCACAATCCTTCCAATGAAGCTATAGAACTTTTGATTAATGACAGGAAAATTGAGACTGGAAGAATAAAAAAATTAGGACTAAGAATTTTTCTATAAGTTGGCTGGCAACAATATCTCATATGAGGACAGTAATCTATTCCTTACCTTACATTCCACATTGTCCCCCATAAACTCAAAGAGAGATAATAAGAAAAACTAAAGTTCTAGAGACCTTTGTTTATAGTTATTCTAATTACCATCTTTCTTTAACTCCCTAAAGGAATATTTTCATAAAATGATTACTTTCAATGAGAAATTAAATCAGTATATAGGCATTCCTAGAATAAAAATTGTAACTCATATTATTATAATGTTATAGTTAAATAGCATCTTATATACAAAACTATATTTGACCTTCAAAGTAAATAGTGAAAGCATTTTCATCTCCATGCTATACCTGCAAAAAGTATGATTCAAAAGGGCTGAGTTACTAGTAAGGGAAGGAGAACTTGTGTCTTATATTATCAAATGTAGGAGTGCTTATTCCACTCCAGCACAATATTCTAACTAGTACTCTACTAATCTGAAAGATTAAATGCACCTTTAAAAAATGTATTTTTCTCATGGGGAAATTTAGATAGTGTTAATCATCATTAAGAATATCCTGTTAATATGATGAAATCAATTCTAGGCATGTCTAATTTTAGGTACTAACAATACATATTAGTAAGGGTGCCTTACAAATAACAAAAAATAACTGCCTGGAGAGAAGGGAAAGGGTCAGCACTGAAGATTTTTACATTTAAACTCATTATTATCACCAAAAAGAAGTGTCTTTGGAAATATAATGGGCCTTTGCATGAACTACATTTCACTAATAAGGCAGAATGATGCCATATTCAGAAAGCAGTCAGTTTCTTGACTAGTAGGGGGAAAATGTCATCTGTCTCAAAGAAAAGCTAAAGTTTTGGTATTTTTTAAAAATAAGTAGAAAGTTTAAAAATGGGAAAGTGGTAGACAAGGATGATCAGATATACACATTTTTAAACACCACAAATGTCATTCAAAATATAAAATCTAAAGCATTAGCAAAATAGGCACTGAAATTTGTATGAGGCAGCTACATGACTGAGTGAAAAAATTTACAGACCTAGAGTCAAGAAGACCTGAATTCAAATCTAGCCTGAGATGTTACTAGCTATGTGATCTCAAGTTAACAACTATTGTTTCAGTTTCTTCATCTGTAAAATGGAGATAATAATGGTACCTGCCTCCCAGGGCTATTATAAGAATATATTTGTAAAGTGTGCTACAAACCTTAAAGCTATATAAATACTATGTATCACATAAATACTATATAATATGTAAATGCCAGCAATTATTATTCACACTTCCAAGAGGTAAATTTACAAGGCAGATCTTGTTTGTAAGAGTTGATTAAGTATTTGCCAATGAGGACTGGTTGCTTATGCATTATTAATAATTCAGTATTACACTCTCAGAACTGATACAATGAAATAGCTAACATGGAGCTGGCTAACATCACAGGTTTCTCTTGTTGAGTATTGTAGAAGATCAAACACATAAGTGAGACTTCGTTAAGTGTGATGATGCTTCTGTTGGGTCCTTGGCACATTGCTCAAATAACAGTAGTCATGAAAAGGGTACATACAAAGGTCCTTGTGTATAGTGCCAAAAGACTCTGGGGAGGGATGGGAAAGGAAAAGAAAAAAAAAGTGGGAGGGTGGGGGAGAAGATAGAGGGTAAGAAGGAAGTAGAGAGACAGGGACAGAAGAAAGGAAAGCATTCTGACTCTATTTCTTGGGCCCAGGTCAGAGGCAGGCAGGATTTTCTCCTTAAAGTTCATTCTCGCCCTTCACCTCCCTCTTTATAAAGGGGGTGGAAGAAATCTCTAGGACTAGCATTCATGTTCTCAGAAGCACCATCTGCTCATTTTTCTTTTCTTTTTTTTTTCATTTTTCTTTTTTTTCCTTTTAATAGTATTTTTTCAATTACATGTAAAGATATTTTTCAACATTCATTTTTGTAAGATTTTGAGTTCCAAATTTTTTTCTCCCTTCCTTACCTCCCCTCTTCTCCAAGACAGCAAGCAATCTGATACAGATTATATGTGTACACTGATTTTAAACATATTTCAATATTTGTCATGGTGTGGAAAAAAACAGAATAAGAGGGGAAAAAACACAAGAAATAAAAAACAAGCAAAAAAAAAAGGTGAAAATGGTAGGCTTTTGGGGCATCCAGATGGTGCAGTGGATAGAGCACCAGCCCTGAAGTCAGGAAGACCTGAGTTCAAATCTGGTCTCAGACACTTAACACTTTGTAGCTGTGTGACCCTGGACAAGTCACTTAACCCCAAATGCCTCAAAAAAAAAAAAATAGTAGGCTTTCATCTACATTCAGTCTCTTTCTCCCTCTGGAGGTGATGTCATTTTTCATTCTAAATCTACTGGAATTGTCTTTATGCACCACATTGTTGAAAAGAACTAAGTCTATCATAGTTGGTCATAAATAACCATGCTGTTACTCTATACAATGTTCTCCTGGTTCTGCTGACTTCATTCAGTATCAGTTCATGTAAGTCTTTCCAGTCAGCTCATTTTTCTAAGGGAAATCTTAAGTAGACCTTGATTTCAAGATTTAGAGTTAGGATCATTCATAGAACTAAACTTCCTAAGTACTCCCCCTTTTAATTTTCTATGACAGACCTGCAAAGCGACCTTTTCAACTTGTGAAATATCAAAGACCTAGCTTCCTACTCATGGTCCAACCTCAAGTCTTCAAAGACTGGGGAACATTCTGGGAAGATGGTGAAGTAAGTCAGTACTCTCCAGATTTCCCCCACAACCAGAAAAAAACTGTAGCTAGGGCCAACATAAACTAGTGAAAAGTCAAGAAGACTTGGGGTAGAGCAGGGATCCTCCTGATCCAACCTAAGATCTGAAAAGAGACCCTAAGTAGGGGATTAACTAATATGAAGTGCAGACCTCTCCAGACTAGCTCCATAGAACACTAATGGGGAAGCGTGGGACCAGCTGGGTTTCACTGGAGCCTCAGCAGGAATCAGAGGAACCTCCTGGACAGCTTGTGGAGTCAGGGGTCTAAGTCCAGGAAGAGTGAGGGAACCATGGCTGATTAGGAATGCCAGGCCTGGCTGTTCTGCAGAGACAGGGTAGGGGATGAGAAAGAGAAAGAACACCCCAAGTGCAGAAGCAAGGGGGGCAGGAATATTGCTGGCTGTGAAGAAGGGTAGAGCTCTTGGTCTGGGGTTCCAGGTCAGACGGGAGAACTGAAATAAAGCAAGAAGCACCCTTCTTCCACCCCACAATTAGAGGTGCTTACACTAATATTTCTCAATTTTAAAAAAATGAATCAGCAAAAAAGAAAGACCCCAACCATAGAAAGTTACTCTGGGAATAAGGAAGACCAGGATTCATCTTCAGAGGGCACTGAAGTAAAAAGAGCTTCTTCTACCCAAAAAAGTTACACAAAATGGCTCCCTGACTAGAGATAATTTACAGAAGAACTCAAAAAAAAGAATTTAAAAAGCAAATGAGAGACACTGAGGAAAAACTAAGAAAAAAAAACAAAACCATCCAAGAAAAACAAGAAGATAATAAGAAAAAAAGTTAAGCAGAAAAGGAGATATAGTCTTAAAGTCTTTGAAAATTAGAACTGGGCAAGGAGAAACCAGTGAAGTTATAAGAAGCCAAGGAATAACAAAACAGAATATAAAGAATAAAAAATAGGGTCAGCTGGGTTGGTGCAGTGGATAGAGCACCAGCCCTGAAGTCAGGAGGACCTGAGTTCAAATCTGGTCTCAGACACTTAACATTCCCTAGCTGTGTGACCCTGGGCAAATCACTTAACCTCAATTTCCTCAGCAAAAAAAAAGGCAAAAAAAAAAAAAAAAAAAAGAACACAATGTAAACATCTTATAAGAAAAACAACAGATCAAAAAGAGAAAATATAAGAATAACTGGACTCCCTGAAAGCTATGACCAAAAAAAAGAACCCTGACACAACAATACAATGAATAATCCAAGAAAATTGTCTTAGAGTGATAGATCATGAGAAGAAAGTAGAAATGGAAAAAAATCTACCAATCACCACCTCAAAGAGATTCTTTATGGAAAACACACAAAAATATTATTGCCAAATTTCAAGACCCCCAAATCAAAGAGAAAATTTTGCAAGAAACAAGAAAAACACAATTCAAATACAATGGAGCTACAATTAGAATTGTACAGACCTTAGCAGCAGCTAAGACCACATGTCCTGGTATCCTATACATCAGCAATCAAAAGAACTAGGACTGCAGCCAAAAGATATCCAGCAAATATGGAATGGAAAAAATGGACATTCACCATTTTACACCTGTCAGATTGACTAAAATGACAGGAAAAGATAATAATAAATGTTGGAGGGGATGCAGGAAAACTGGGACATTAATGCATTGTTGGTGAAGTTGTAAACTGATCCAACCATTCTGGAGCGCAATCTGCAACTAAGCTCAAAGGGCTATCAAACTGTGCATACCCTTTGATGAAGCAGTGTCTCTACTGGATCTGTATCTGAAAGATCATAAAGGAGGGAAAAGGACCCACATGTGCAAAAATGTTTGTGGCAGCCCTTTTTGTAGTGGCAAGAAACTGGAAACTGAATGGATGCCCATCAGCTGGGAAATGGCTGGATCAAGTTATAGTATATGGATGTTATGAAAAATTATTGTTCGATAAGAAATGATCAGCAAGATGATTTCAGAGAGACTTACATGAACTGATACTAAAATGAAATGAGCAGGACCAGGAGATCATTGTACACAGCAACAACAAGATTATACTATGATCAATTCTGATGGACATGATTCTTTTCAACAATGAAGTGATCGAGGGAAATTCCAATAGATTTGTGATTGAGAGAGGCATCAGGATCCAAAGAGAATACTATGGGGACTAAATGTGGATCACAACATGATATTTTCACTTTGTTGTTTGCTTGCTTGTTTTTTTTTTCTTTCTCATTTTTCTCTTTTCATCTGATTTTTCTTGTGCAACATGATAAATTTGGAAATATGTTTAGAAGAATTGTACGTGTTTAACCTATATCAGATTGCTTGCTGTCTATAGGAAGGGGTAGGGAGGAGGGAGAAAGAAAAATTTGGAACACAAAGTTGTGCAAGAGTAAAAACTGAAAACTCTTTGCATGTATTTTGAAAAATAAAAAGCTATTATTTTTTAAAAAGGAATAGGAAGTTGTTCATAATTTAAAAAGAAGAAAATAGAAAAAATAGACATTCAGTGAACTTGTAGATTTTCAGGACTTTCAATGAAATCTAGAACTCAAAAGAAAATTTAATATATAAGAGCCAATATCAAAGATGAATTTCAAGGAACTTAACATGGACAAATTGTTTATGTTTTTTACCTGAAAATGTATGCCATATGTTTAAGACTGACATCAGCAATTGGATAGCTCAAAAGAAAGATTGGAACACAGTTGAGTATGACCTGACTAAAAAACAAAACCATCTAAGAAAAGGTAAAAATTATAATTATCTTATCCAAATGAGGTGCAGAGGAAGAATAGGCACAAAGGCATTAGAAGGAGGAGGAGGGCTCTCATAGTTCTCAAAGCATACTCACATTGAGAATGGGTTAAGTAGTTAACTATATATGTATTGTGAAGGGTATAGAACTTTCAAAAAATATAAAGAAATAAGGAGGGAAAGGATGGGCAGAGAGGGAAGAAAAGGGTAGGGGAAGAAAACAAGGGAGGGACCCATGTGTGTCTAACATGTGTAGATATATTCATGTTGCTCTTTGTACATGTGTATATGGATATATGGATATTGTGTGGGTCTGTGGGTGGGTGTGAATATATATTTATGTGTTTTGTGTGTGTATGGGTTTATGTATATATCTAAATATGTATATGTAAATATATCTGCGCTTAACTATAGCTTGCTTAGGGGAAGTAGGGGGAATGAAAGGGAAAAAAAAGAATAAAATAAAAAAAATTGTGCAGCAGAGAACAAAAGAACAACTTAAAAGGAAGCAAAGATGGACACTCATGGATATAATTTCTTCTACTATTATATATGTCCTCTCTTGAATTGGAAATTTATTGTTATATATGTTGAATCCTCCTGGCCACATAACAATGTTCTGTTTTGTTTTGTTTTCTTTTTCTTTCTTTTTTCTTTTTTTTTAAGTCTCCAAAGACCATGGTAACAATAGATCACATGTGGGTTTTTTCAGTTACATCTAAATGGAAGAAGAAAGGAAAGAAGGGGAAGAGAAAAAAGAGACACCACAACTGCTTGGCTTTGTGGGCAAAGTAGGGGAAGTAGAAAGTGGATAAATTTACTAGATGCTAGCAACATAGCAAGGAAAGTACATTCAAGTAAATAGCAAGTTCTATCTAGGCAAATGACTTTTTTTTTTTTTGCTTTTTGCTGAGGCAGTTGGGGTTAAGTGACTTGCCCAGGGTCACACAGCTAGGGAATATTAAGTGTCTGAGACCAGATTTGAACTAAGGTCCTCCTGACTTCAGGATTTGTGCTCTATCCACTGACCCACCTAGCTGTCCCAAGGCAAATGACTTCTTAAGCAGAATATCAAGTCAGAGAAAATTCCATCAGCCACATCTGTACTCATTCCTAGAGTCCATTTGTAAACAACTCCCCCAAGGTGTGCATCCAGACCCTCAGTTTTCTTACTCTCTGTGAAGCTCTAAAATTCCAGGGCTTCCTCAATATGTGTCACTCCCACTTTCCATGAAAAACTATGCTTCTTAGCAATCTCTACTGCTACTACTCTACTTTATACATCAAACCCCTACTAAGGAAAGCCCAGCTTATAAAACAGTATTATGCTGCAAAACTAGCAAAGCAATAAAACTTTGGGAAGGAAAATAAAATATCAAGCAATCTGAAGATTTTGAGCAAATTTTCCAATCACTTTCCCAAATTCCAGACCCAATAAGTAAAATATATTAATTTGAAAAGTGACTACTATATGCTAAAATTATAATTGTGCATTTATGTGGAATCTAAATTGGTAATAAGTTCAAATAACTTCAGGTTATTCAAATAATTGCTAGTTTAGACAAATTTTATGCTCTGTTTTCATGAAAGAAAGGGAAATAATAAGCTGATGTTAAAGCAGTGGAGGAGGAAGGAAGAGTCATAAATCACAAACTCAGAAGATTCAATTCAAATTTCCTGTACTGCATTTTTATATAATAATAAAGAATGTTTGTAATGATAATCCTAAGGTACATATAACATATCATCTTGACTTGCTACCAAAAATTGTAATATTCAATATAGCATTAATATTTAGATTTTTACTATTTTGATTTCTTTGAAAAGAATGATCTGCATACAATATAAACTGTTCTCCTATTCAAATCTTCAACTAATTCCTTCATTGTCTTTCCTATCAGATTGAATGCAACTCTATTTCAACCTTCATTTTAAATTTATGTTAAATTCTGACCTCACATCCTTCATCATTAATATTCCTTTAGTTTTATCTAAGAGCATCCCACGTTAAAAGCATAGGTAGGATTTATACCAGAAATACAATATCCATTTAATATCAATATCCATCTAAAATCAAGAGTAAGCATTATCTGAAATAGATAAAGTAGAAACATTTCCAATAAGATCAGCTGTGAAACAAGGACATCCATAACCACCACTATTATTCAATACTGGCTCCAGCAATAAGAAGAGAAAAAAGAAATTAAAGAAATAAAAACAGACAATGAAGAAACAGAACCATTAATCTTTGCAGACAATATGATAATATACATAGAGAACTGGAGATAATCAACTAAAAAACTAGTATGAAACAATTAACTACTTTAGAAAAAGTTGCAGGATGTAAGATAAGCCCATATAAGTCATCATCATTTCTATAATGTTATCAACAAAATCCAACAGGAAAAGACAAAATGAGAAATTCTATTTAACACAACTGCAGAAAACAAAAAATACTGCTAACACAAACTCAGGTACTATATGAACAAAATTACAAAACACAATATAGACGTAAACAATTGGAGAAATATTAATTGCTCATGGGTAGGTCAAGCCAATATGATAAAAAATTATACCCAAGATATACTCAGAAAATACCTACCCAAATCAATTTTCTTATTTGATTGCATACCAAACTACCAAAATCAAATTACCAAAGAATTATTTTATAGAGTAAAAAAAAAATTACAAAATTCATTGGAAGGACAAAAAAAGGTTGAGAATATGAAAGAAATCAATGAAAAACTGTGAAGCAGAAAGTCCAGCAGTACTAGATTTCAAGCAATATTGCAAAGTGTAGATCATCAAAACAATCTGGCACTAGCTAAAAGATTAGTGGAATAGATTAGGTATATAATACATAGTAGTCAACAATCATAATCTACTGTGTGATAAACCAAAAGATCCAAGTTTGGAGAGCATGAATTCATTATTTAACAAAAAGTACTAGGAAAACTACAAAGTGGTTTGAAAGAAATTAGGCATGGACAAATATCTCATAACCCATGCCAAGATAAAGTCAAAATGTCTAAATGATTTAGACAAAAAGGATAATATCATAAGTAAATTAAGGGAACATAGAAAAATGTATCTGTCATATCTGTGGATTACAGAAAAGTTTCTGACCAAACAAAAGATAGAAAGGTTCACAGGAAGCAAAATGGATAATTTGGATTACATGAAATTAAAAAAAACTTTGCACAAATAAAACCAGTGCAGCCAAGATTAAAAGAAAAACAAGAAACTGGGATGGGATGGGGTAGATTATACAGCAACTTTCTCTGATAAAGATCTTATTTCTCAAATACATAAGGAATCATATTTATAATAAGAATAAGAATTCAAAGTATTTGAACAAGAAGTTTTCAGAAGAAATCAGTCAATAGTCAAATAAAAACTGCTCTACATCACTATTAATTAGAGAAAAGCAAATTAATATGACTCTGAGGTACTTCCTCACATCTATTAGATTGGCTAACATGACAGAAAAAGAAAATGACTGCTAAAAGGGATGTGAGAAAACAGGTATACTAATGTATAGTACAGTATATAGTATAACTAATAAGATACACTAATTTGTGAGGCTGTGAAACTTCTCCAACCACTCCAAAGAACCATTTGGCACTATGCCCAAATAGCTATAAAACTGTATATATTCTTTGATCAAGCAATACCTATATTAAGTCTATGTCCCAAAGAGATTAAAGAAAAGAGAAAAGGGCCTATATGTACAAAAATATTTACAGCAGTTCTCTTGGGTACAGCAAAGAACTAAATACTGAGGGGATGCCCATTAATTGGAGAATGTCATTTGTGTGCCCTCTTCTCTCTGTACTCTCCCCTCTATATTTTTCCTCTTCCTGTAACTCTCCTCTCTTCCTAGGTATATATATCCTCCTTCTTTTTGTAACCGCTGCCCCCAACCATAGGTGCAGGAGCAGAGGATAATGTAAAAAGAAATAAGGTATGTGATTTGAAGAGTGTCAAGAAAATTTTACTTTTCATTATAGAAATAGTTCAAAATTAACTATATGCCTCATTAGACTAATAATCTATGTCCTACAGATTAGATTAATCTTAAAAAGTAAAACTACTGTTTTATCTTGAAATACTATTCTCACACTTGGGCAAAAAAACCTGGGAAAAATATTTGCATTTAATTCCATATCTTTCTTTTGGCCATTTTTTTCCCTTAAGGAATGTATTTTAAGAGGCAGCTAGGTGCAGCAGTAGTTAGAGCACCAGCCCTGAAGTCAGGAGGACCTGAGTTCAAATTTAGCCTCAGACACTTTAACACTTCCCAGCTGTGTGACTCTGGGCAAGTCACTTAACCCCAATTGCCTCAGAAAAAAAAAAAGAAAAAAAATGTATTTTAAGATGCCTGAGTAAACAAGAAAAACAAAAACAAAGAAAATCTGTGAGAAAATTTTTATAATTATCAAAACAACTTTTTAAACAATCACTGAGTTCCATAAAATAATATTTTTAGGCAGCGTCTTCTCAATATAATATCCCAATAGTCTGTTATCCTGAAAGTCATTTAAACTGAAGGGTAAAGAGAAGAACTACAAATAAATAGACCAAGTGGATTCTACCCCTTCCTTCACTCCTTCTTACACCTGGCTTCTCCTATGATATTCCCTATTGTTTAATCTATTCATCAACAATACAGTTAATAAATTTTTGGAATGAAAGTCATTCTCTCAACCATGTAATTTTCTCTTATGAGATTTTATTATATGAAGGCAATAACACTATTTGTCATACTGAAAAATTGTTTGGAGTAGGAAAAGTTAGGAGCCTGACAACTGATTTTGTTGTAGATGGCCTCTTCATTTGTCTCCTGCCAGAATACAATTCCGGCTGAGAGGAATAGGATTGGAACCTAGTAAATTATGTCCCTTTCTCTTATGTAAAATTCTATTTTGTTTTAAATTTAAGAGAAAAGAGAAAATTCAGGGAAGTTGTTTTTAAATTAGGGTATTCAGAGTAGCTGGCAAGTCTGAATACCCAATCAATCAATTAAAAAAGCATTTATTAAGCACTTACTATGTTCTAGAGTATGAGAAATACAAAAACAAAAGCTTAAAATTACCCTAAGACTTTTAGGACATCCTTTGTAATTATCAATATAACTTTTCCAACAATCACTGGTTATTTTAAAATAATTTTAGGAACCATTCAGAATTCTCTCCAATAGTATTTTTAGAAGACAAAACCTATTGAACCATGACTGAAATGTCCTTTAATATGACACTATCCCAAAATTATACATGAGTTTTCAACAACTTACTAGTCAGGGGATAAATTCTCCAATCCCATATTCAGTCAGGGCCTCCAACTTTTTTATGCTAACTCTTATCTTGTGACTACAGTAACTCTTCCACTCTACCCCAGTTGTTCTCAACTAATCATAATAGAATATTCCTTCCTGCAACCTTGCCTTTGATCACTCTGTCTTGATTGTCTTTTTAAAGGAAAGAGGGAAAAAAACAATGCAGCAGAATACTTGTTTTAAGACTTGGCTCAAAACCAACTTCATCATGCAATCTTCTCAGTTAGACTGGTCTTTTCCAATTCTTAAATCCTACAAAATCTACCATTTGTATTAGGGATTTGAACTGTGAATCAAGAACAAAAGGCTGAGGGGAAAAAAATCACTAAAAATGTGAATCATATCTAAAGATATGATTCTATCTATCATATCTAGATTTGGAGTCAGATGATCTAGTTTCAAATACTAGTTCTGTCACTTAATACATAGATGTTGTCAGGTAAATCACTTAGAATCTGTGGACCTTAGTTTCTTCATCTGTAAAAAGGGTATTGACATAGATGACTTTTAATGTTCCTTCTTCTAAATCACAGATTTAGTTCATTTTACTAATTAGTAAGTAAATGGTTTTCCATCATATAAAATTTTTACAATCAGCATATCTTTCAGGTCATAGGACTGAATTCCATCAATAGTCCCATTAAAAATCTTTTTCCAATGCCTAATATTAATCTCTCTAACAAATCTACTGAAAATTTTGACTTGAAATCTACTAATACTCAAATAATTATTTAATCAGTAAAACATTTTGCCAGAAAGTATTTATTTTACAAACCTTTAATCAGAGATTCATCTAATTTATCAAAAAGAGACATTAAATACAGTTCATCCAATTCATTTAAAGAGATATTAAATACAGTTTCATTTGTCACATCAATTTAAAATGAAATATAAATCCTGGAAATACTTTACTTAAAGCAGAAGAATATCAAAAATAAGCAAGCACTTAGACCGAAATAACATACAATTCAAAAACATGAATTTTAGTTAAAGTCCAATATAAAATTTTAACATACGTGAAAGTGCTTTAAAATTACAAAGGATTAAATAAAGTAGTACTATTGTTCAAGTGATTATGGATAATGATAGAAACGTTACTACTCCAAATATGGATATTTTATTTTCAATTTGATCTTGAAACCATGAATGAAGTTCTAAGTATTTTCACTGTCATAATTATCATAATAGGAAATCCACACACAATTTGACACCACTGACACCTTTGAGAAGTATGGGGATGAAATAAAAAGGCTGTTAAAATCAGCTTTGTGATTTGTTGCTATAAAAATTGTTCAGTCCATCTGGCAAGGGATATTTCATTAGGGTATGATTATATTATTCAATACTTAGGTGAAAAATATTTGCTATTTTTCATAAAAGTGATAATACTAATGATTTAGCATCAACACTACTTACATTTTACAACTATTTGATTTGAATAGAGTTGTTTACTCTCTGAAATCTTTTTCCAGTTCCCCTTGCTACAAAAAAAAAAAAAAGTACATATATGTAAGAGACCTGGTCTAAGCAAAGAAAGGAACCAGTAGGCATAAAATTACAGTGAAGCTTTACAGCTCCCATATGAAGCAACTGTAAGTTTATATCCTTATTAACTCAATTTTATCATCACTTAAGCAAGCCAGCCAGAGACATTATAAGCATGTGATGCTGCTCAAAGACCCATAGAAATTTTACAGCAGTCAACAATATCTCCAAATTGCTAAATGAAGATAGACCAGGACTCTGAACCAAAAAACTGGAAGAACAGTGCTCCCCAGACCACCACACCTGCTTCAATTCCATTCCCCACCGTGAGAGTAGCAACTCCTATAAAGAGGTGACCTGGAAGCTATATCTGTAGGTGTTGAAGTACCCACCTCCTCAAGCAACTATAGCTTGTGAAGATACCCCTCCCCCCCCAAAAAAAATGTTGACACTAAAGCACTGTCAAATGATTCGACATCAGAAATAGATATGATTTTATCAGTGGAAACAATTTTAAAGAAGATGCATTACCTATCAAGTGTTCATGAGTAGGTTAAGCTAATACAATAGAAATGACAATTCTACCTAAATTAATCTACTTATTCAGTGCCATACCAATCAAGCTGCCAAGAAATTACTTTACAGAACTAGAAAAAATAATAACAAAATTTATCTGGAAGAAAAGTCAAGAATTTCAAGAGAATAAATGAAAAAATGCAAATGAAGATGACCTGCTGTGCCAGACCTAAAACTATATTACAAAGTAGCAGTCATCAGAATCATTTGGTACTGACTAAGAAATAGAGTACTGGTTCACAAGACACAATAGTCAATGACTATAGTAATCTAATGTCTGATAAACCCAAAGACTCCAGCTTTTGGGATAATAACTCACTATTTGACAAAAATTGCAGGGAAAATTGGAAAATAGTATGGAAGAAATTAGGCACTGACCAGCACCTTAAATTCTATATCAAGATAAGGTCAAAATGGGTTCATTTTTTAGACATAAAGAATGATACTATAAGCAAGCAAATTAGGATAACAAGGGATAGTCCTCTCAGATCTATGGAGAAAGAAGGAATTTTTAGTCAAAGAAGAACTAGAGAGCATTATGAATTGCAAAATGGATAATTTTGATTATATTAAATTAAAAATTTTTATACAAACAAAAACTATGCAGCCAACATTAGAAAACTGGGGGAAGGACAAGCTAGGTGGTACAGTGGAAAGAACACCAGCCCTGAAGTCAGGAGGACCTGAGTCCAAATCTGGCACAGGCACTTAACACTTCCTAAATGTGTGATCCTGGGCAATTGTCCCAACAAAAAAAAAGAAAGAAAAGAAAAGAAAAGAAAAAGAAAACTGGAAGGAAAAAATTACAGCAAAGACCGCTGATAAAGGCCTCATTTCTAAACTATATGGAGAATTGACACAAATTTATAAGAATACAAGCCATTCTCAAATGTTAAATGGTCAAAGGATATGAACAATTTTCAGATGAAGAAATTAAAATTCATTTCTAGTCATATGAAAAAATGCTCTAAATCACTATTGATTAGAGAAATGTAAATTAAGACAACTCTGAAGTACTACTACACACCTGTCAGATTGGCTAAAATGACAGGAAAAGATAATGACGAATGTTGGAGGGGATGTGGGAAAACTGGGACAGTGATACATTGTTGGAATTGTGAATTTATCCACCCCTTCTGGAAAGCAATTTGGAACTATGCTCAAAAAGTTATCAAACTGTGCATACCCTTTGACCCAGCAGTGTTTCTATTGGGCTTATATCCCAAAGAGATCTTAAAGGAGGGAAAGGGCCCCACATGTGCAAGAATGTTTGTGGCAGCCCTTTTTGTAGTGACAACTGGAGAATAAGTGAATGTCCATAAGCTAGGGAATGACTGAATAAATTATGGTATATGAGTGTTATGGAATCTTATTGTTCTATAAGAAACAATCAGTGGGATGATTTCAAAAAGCCCTGGAGAGACTTGCATGAGCTTATGATAAGTGAAATGAGAAGAACCAGGAAATCAATGTACCCAGCAACAAGAAGATTATGTGATGATCAACTGTGATGGATTTGATTCTTTTCATCAATGAGGTGATTCAGGACAATTCTAATAGACTTTTGATGGAGAGAGGCATCTGCATTCAAAGAGAGGACTGTGGGAACTGATTGTGGATCACAATACAGTATTTTCACCTTTTTGTTGTTACTGTTTGCTTGCTTGGTTTTTTTTTTCTTTCTCATTTTTCCCTTTTGATCTGATTTTTCTTGTGCAGCATGATGAATGTGGAAATATATATATAGAAGAATTGCACATGTTTAACATATATTGGATTGTTTGCTGTCTAGGGAAGGAGATGGCAGAGGGAGGGTGAAAAATTTGGAACACAAGGTTTTGCAAGAGTGAATATTGAAAACTATCTTTGCATGCATTTTGAATATACAAAGCTATTAAAAAAAAAAAGATGGATTACCATCTGCTTTTCTGCCACACCCTTATGTGCCACAGAACCTTTCCATTTGACTTATAGCTGGGATCTTTTCTACAGTGTACCTCCCACTAGAATGTGAGCTTCTTAACAGCTGGGTCTTTCACCATCTTTCTATTTGTCTCTACAGTTCTTTGCCCATAGTAAATGTTTAATAAATGGTCTTTCTTTCATTCATTCTTTCTGTCATAGAAGTCACTTATCAATCAAATGCAGAAAAGCAGAAATAGTAAACGCATCCTTCTCAGATCATGATGCAATAAAACTCACATGTAATATAAGGCCAGGAGAAAATAGACACAAGTTATTTGGAAATTAAATAATCCAATCCTGAAGAACAAATGGGTGAAAGAGCAAATTATAGACACAATCGAAAATTTCATCCAGGAGAATGGCAACAATGAGAAAACATACCAAAATTTGTGGGACACGGCTAAAGCGGTTATAAGGGGTAATTTTATATCTCTAGATGCTTACTTGCATAAAACAGAGAAAGAGAAGATTAATGAACTGGGCTTACAATTAAAAAAGCTAGAAAAAGACCAAATTAAAAACCCTCAATTAAATACCAAATTGGAAATTCTGAAAATTAAAGGGGAGATCAATAAAATTGAAAATAAGAAAACTATTGAATTAATAAATAAAAGTAAGAGTTGGTTTTATGAAAAAACCAACAAAATAGATAAGCCTTTAGTTAATTTGATTAGAAAAAGGAAAGAGGAAAATCAAATTATTAGTCTCAAAAATGATAAGGGAGAACTTTCCTCCAATGAAGAGGAAATTAGAGTAATAATTAGGAGTTTCTTTGCCCAACTTTATGCCAATAAATTTGATAATGTAAATGAAATGGAGGAATATCTACAAAAATATAGTTTGCCCAGATTAACAGAAGAGGAAATAAATTATTTAAATAGCCCTATTTCAGAAAAAGAAATAGAACAAGCTATTAATCAACTCCCTAAGAAAAAATCTCCAGGGCCAGATGGATTTACATGTGAATTTTACCAAACATTCAAAGAACAATTAATCCCAATACTATATAAACTATTTGAAAAAATAGGGAAAGAAGGTGTACTACCAAATTTCTTCTATGACACAGATATGGTGCTGATAGCTAAACCAGGTAGGGAGAAAACTGAGAAAGAAAACTATAGACCCATTTCCCTAATGAATATTGATGCAAAAATTTTAAATAAGATTTTAGCAACAAGATTACAGAAAGTCATCCCCAGGATAATACATCATGACCAAGTAGGATTTATACCAGGAATGCAGGGCTGGTTCAATATTAGGAAAACAATTAGCATAATCAATTATATCAATAACCAAATTAATAAAAACCATATGATTATCTCCATAGATGCAGAAAAAGCCTTTGATAAAATCCAACACCCATTCCTATTAAAAACACTGGAGAGTATAGGAATAAATGGGCTTTTCCTTAAAATTATTAGTAGTATCTACTTAAAACCTTCAGCAAGCATCATATGTAATGGAGTCAAACTAGAACCATTCCCAATAAGATCAGGAGTGAAACAAGGCTGCCCACTGTCACCATTATTATTTAATATTGTCTTAGAAATGTTAGCTTTGGCAGTAAGAGAAGAAAAAGAGATTAAAGGAATTAGAGTAGGTAATGAGGAAACCAAATTATCACTCTTTGCAGATGACATGATGATATACGTAGAGAACCCTAAAGACTCAACTAAAAAACTACTAGAAACAATTCACAACTTTAGCAAAGTTGCAGGATACAAAATAAATCCACATAAATCATCAGCATTTTTATATATTACCAATAAAGTTCAGCAGCAAGAGATACAAAAAGAAATTCCATTCAAAATAACTCTTGATAGTATAAAATATTTGGGAATTTATCTGCCAAGAGATAGTCAGGAACTATATGAACTAAACTACAAAACACTTTCCACACAAATCAAATCAGACCTAGTCAATTGGAAAAACTTAAAATGCTCATGGGTAGGACGAGCGAATATAATAAAAATGACAATACTACCCAAACTAATATACTTATTTAGTGCCATACCAATCAAACTCCCAAGAAATTATCTTACAGATCTAGAAAAAATAGTAGCAAAGTTCATTTGGAAAAACAAAAGGTCAAGAATTTCAAGGGGATTAATGAAAAAAAAGGCAGATGAAGGTGGGCTTGCTGTACCAGATCTAAAACTATATTATAAAGGAGCGGTCATCAAAACCATTTGGTACTGGCTAAGAAATAGAGTAATCGATCAGTGGAATAGGATAGAATCACAAGACAAACTAGGCAATAACTATAGCAATTTGGTTTTTGATAAACCCAAAGACCCCAGCTTTTGGGATAAGTATTCACTATTTGACAAAAACTGCTGGGAAAACTGGAAACTAGTGTGGAAGAAATTAGGGCTTGACCCACATCTAACACCACATACCAAGATAAGATCTAAATGGGTTCATGATCTGGATATCAAGAGTGATACTATAAGTAAATTAGAGGAATGTAATATAGTTTACCTCTCAGACCTATGGAGATGGAATAAATTTATGTCCAAAGAAGAACTGGAACTCTTAATTGAAAACCAGATAGATAACTTTGAGTATATTAAGTTAAAAAGTTTTTGTACAATCAAAATCAATGCAGACAAGATTAGGAGGGAAGTAATAAATTGGGAAATCATCTTTACATTCAAGGGTTCTGATAAAGGTCTCATCTCTAAAATATATAGAGAATTGTCTCATATTTATAAAAATTCAAGCCATTCTCCAATCAATAAATGGTCAAAGGATATGAACAGACAATTTTCAGAGGATGAAATTAAAACTATTTATAGTCATATGAAAAGGTGCTCCAAATCACTGTTGATCAGAGAAATGCAAATCAAGACAACCCTGAGGTACCACTTCACACCTGTCAGATTGGCTAAAATGACAGGAAAAGTTAATGATGAATGTTGGAGGGGTTGTGGGAGGGCTGGGACACTGATGCATTGTTGGTGGAGCTGTGAACGGATACAGCCATTCTGGAGAACAATTTGGAGCTATGCTCAAAAAGTTATCAAACTGTGCATACCCTTTGACCCAGCAGCATTTCTATTGGGCTTATATCCCAAAGAAATCATAAAGGAAGGAAAAGGCCCCACATGTGCAAGAATGTTTGTGGCAGCCCTTTTTGTAGTGGCTAGAAACTGGAAATTGAATAGATGCCCTTCAATTGGAGAATGGCTGAATAAATTATGGTATATGAATAATATGGAATATTATTGTTCTGTAAGAAATGACCAGCAAGATGATTTCAGAGAGGCCTGGAGAGACTTACATGAACTGATGCTGAGTGAAATGAGCAGAACCAGGAGATCATTATACACGGCAACAACAGTACTATATGAGGATTAATTCTGACGGACACGGCTCTCTTCAACAATGAAATGTTTCAAACCACCTCCAATTGTTCACTGAAGAAAGCCATATACACCCAGAGAGAGGGATGCGAAATGTGGACCACAACATAACATTCTCATACTCCTTGATTGATGTTTGCTTACATTGTGTTTCCTTTATCTGATATATCGTTTGTGTAGATAAGATTTTTCTTGCACAACAATGATAAGTTTGGAAATATGTATGCATATATTCGATTTGCCAATATTTTAACATAATTAACATATAGTGGATATCCTGCCAACTAGGGGAGGGGTGGGGAGTTGGGGGGAAAAATTTGTAACGGAAAGCTATGTAAGGGTTATTGTTGAAGAATTACCCATACATATGTTACGCAAATAAAATAAAATTTAAAAAAAATTAAAAAAAAACAGAAGAAGATTTATTATTGATTTGAGAGTTTTGCCTGAGTTAGCTATTCCAAATTCAGTCAGATCACTGACATCTTAGAACAAAGATAAGAATTTGTATAAAGCTAGAAGGAAGAAAATTAATCAGAAAAACATACGGCATGCACTTGAAACAACTTAATTCTGACCTATTTAAATAAACCTTCATAGTAAAAAAAAATGGGTTGAAGATAGTAGAGATGACATTGACACTGATTAAAACTATTTTATACAGGTGTTTCACTGAGATAAATCAAAAGCCTAAAAAGTGCCCTAATCAGCAAACATTTGATTTACTTGACAAGCAGAGAGAGATGGCCGCTAAAGGCGATACTGGGTTGAATTTAAATATGTTTGTAAAATCTTACTTTAACCATCGGATGGTTGACTTGAAAAATACATAGAATTGAGAACTGAAAATAAGTTAAAATTAGGAAGAAAATAAAATGTTAACAATGAAAATTAAATTTAAAAGTGATAAAACTTAACCATTAATTGGATATATAGGCTAAGGGAATAAAGCATCAAGGATGATGCTGAGATTGTGAACATGGGTGACCAGAAGGAAGGTGGTCCTCTCAATGGGAATAGGGAATTTTGGTAGTGGGGACTACTTTATGGGGAAAGATAATGAGTTCTGTTTTGGACATGCCATGTAGATGCTTTTATGACGCATAAAATAGAAAATAAAATATAAATTTACTTTAAAATAAAAAAAAGAAGTCGCTTATCTATAGAGACCTACAAATTTATACCACTCTTCTGTTTTTTGAATATGTGAGAAATCAGAAGAGGAACACAGTAAGGAGTTTATTATGGCTTCTACACTATTAGTAATAATATTAAAAACTTCTTACAGTAGAATTCAGATTTAGAAGCCTCTACTTATTAACCGAGAGTAAGGAGGAAGAGCACTATAAAAAAGAACTAAGAGTTAGGTGAACTGTAAATAGATAGTTATCCCTTCCACATCACAACTTTCCCCATAGCAGTTTCAACATATTGCAGATCAACATAAAAAAATTAAATGAGAATTTTTGATGAGTTTTGAAAAAGCTGCAGACAACATATAAAACTCAGAAGATGACACGGAGCCTATGACCAAGTATCTAGCCCAAATTTTACAATAAGGTACTGTAAACACATCATAGGAAAAAAAATTCAGATTTCTTCTCTGGTACAAAGGGAAAGTCAAAAAGTTTTATGTAGATTTTCTAGATCATACCTTTTACCCTCACAGTGTGGACGGGATAACTATAAATACTTTTTAAATGGACCTAAATCTAGCAAGAACAAATAAAGTACTTTTAATAGACAAAGATCCCATTATATGTTTCAAAATTAACTTTTTATCAGGTCAATTGCCATTGCTCAAGAATCTGTGAACATTAACTAAACCCTAGAAGCAATATTTTGGGGGAATATGAAATACAACAAGAATTAGGATCCTTTAAATTAATGATCCCACTACTAAGATTATAAACTTTAAAGATATTAGTAAAAGGGGGGAAAGACTTATCTGTACAAAAAATATACAAGGCAGCTTAATTCTGTACTAAAAAAATGGATGTAATACAAATGTCTAATGATTGAGGAAGTTAAACAAGTGCTAATATATCAAATGGTATATGTTAGTATGATAAATTTAAGATATTTAGAATATGAAGAATTACATGAAATAATAAAGATGAAAAAGCAAAAATTAAAACATAAAAGTTGTTAGTATATAAAATAATATCAACAACAAACTTCAAAGAAGTATGCAAGAAAATATTTTTAAATAATGATGAAGCACTTATAGAGCTCCTACCACATATTAGGCACTGTGCTAAGTCCTTTACAAGAATTATCTCATTAGAGACTTATAACCACCTAAGAGGTAGATGCTATTATTCTTGCTGAGACAAAGGTTGCACAGGTTCTAAGTGTCTGAGGTCATATTTGAGCTCAGCTCCTCCTGAGACCCAGAGCTCTCTCTCCTGTGTGGCTGGCTGCTGCCTCTGAGCTTCCCTCAAGTCTCAGATAAAACCCTGCCTTCCACAGAAGCTCATCCCAGTGCTTTACCTCTTTGGATTACTTCCAGTTTATCCTGCATGTAGAGTATTTGTACACATTGTTGGCATGAGATCTCTCATCAGGCTGTGAGCTCTTGGAGAGGCTGTCTTTGCCATTTCTTTGGTATCCCTAGTACTTTGCACAGTTTTCATAAACACTTAATAAATCCTTGCTGACACTATTTTCTACAACCTAAACTGATTTTTTCAATTTCCTCTTAATGATCTTTTCATTTGCACTGCTATGGTTATTATGTATATATTGTTGTATTGGTTTTGATCATTTCATTCTTCAGTGTTCATATAAATCTTCTCACATTTCCCTGAATTTCTTATATGTATTATTTCTTAGAGCCAAAACTATACTATTACAGTCAAAGGTTTTTTCACAGTCCCCCAAATGATGAATACTCACTTTTTTTATAGTTCTTTGTTCCCAGAGAAAATATTTTGATAATGTCCTGGGTCTTTTGACTGTTTTAGCATATATGCCTAATAAGGGAATCTCTTCTTACAAATAGTAAGCTCCATGAGGCATTTATGTTCTATACCACACCTTCTAGTATAAAGTTCTGCATATAGCAGGAGCTCAAGAAATGCCAATTAAATTTGGCTATATTTCATAAGCAAGATTATGATAGCACATAGTATAGTACCTTCACATAGCAGACACACAAGTTAGCCTCTTCTTAGCTTTTCAGTATTCTCACACTTTGCTCCCCCCAACAGACTCTATAATCCAAAGAAACAAGTCTATGTTTGTCCCTGAAACACAAAACTATTTCTCCTTTATCCTACCTGTCCTTTGTTCCTGAATAATGTTCTCCCTCCTCATCTCTGCTTCTTGAAATCAATAGCTCTCTCAATACTCATTTCAATTGCAGGAGATCTTCCCAAACCCTCCTATAACTTAAGCATTCCCCTCTCAGGTTTTCTATTTACTACAACTATTGTGTATGTATCTATTTACTTACATGTCATCTCCTCCAATAGTATGTAAGCTCCTTGAAGACAGCAATTAGTTTTAGCCTGGCTTCTTTCAAGTCCCAGCTAAAATTCTACCTTTCACAGGAAGTCTTTCCTAGTCCTCTCTTAGTGCCTTCACTTTTCTTATTATTTCCAAATTATCTTACATATACTTTGTACATAATTATATGCATATGTAGTCTCCCCTCTTAGATTGGGGACTCCTTGAGAGAAGAGACTATCTGCTGCCTTTCTTTTATTCATTTATTATTTTTAATACACATTTCTTTATGAATCATGTTGAGAGAGAAAAATCAGAACAAAAGGGAAAAAATCACAAGAGAGAATAAAAAAACAGAAAAAAGAAGTGAACATAGCATGTGTTGGTTGATTTATCTCTATAGGACTATCTTTTTCTTCAAATGACATTTTCTATCCAAAGTTTATTGGGATTACCTTGGATTTCTGAACCACTGAGAAGAACAAAATCATCACACAATCTTGCTTTTACTGTGTTTAATGTATTCCTGGCTCTGTTTGTTTCACTAAGCATCAGACTACCTTTCCAGGCCTTTCTAAAATCAGCTTATCATTTTTTAAAGAACAGTAATATTTCATTACCTTCATATACCACAGCTACTCCCCAACTGAGGGATATCTACTCATTTTCCAATTCTTTGCTACCACAAAAAGAGCTGCTACAAACATTTCTGCACTTGAGTCCTTTTCGCTCCTTTATGATTTCCTTGGGATACAGACCTAGTAGTCTGCCTTTCTTTTTATCTCCAGTACTTAGCAGTTCCAGGCAAGTAGTAGACACTAAATAAATGTTTATTGACTAAGTGACTTAATGTTTGTTGATTAAAACTGATTGATTGAACTGAAAAACATGCAATGCTAGAAATACAAGTCCTTTATTCTTTTCTGTTACTTGACCTATATATCACAAAAAGGCTAAACTTTAAATAGGAAAAATGAGAGAGAAAATAATTTAATAGATAAATCAAATAACTAGAACTCAAGAGATCAAGATTCCATTAGCAACTTTGAAAGTATATGTATGTTGGGGCAGCTAGATGGCACAGTGGATAGATCACCAGCCCTGAAGTCAGGAGGACCCAAGTTCAAATCTAATCTCAGACACTTAACATTTCCTAGCTGTGTGACCCTGGGCAAGTCACTTAACCCCAATTGCCTCAGCAAAAAAAAAAAAAAAAAGTATAACAATACCAAAATATACTTCATTTGAATAGCATCATTCCTAAATTCTAAAGGTTATAATCTAATACAGGAAGATGACAATATAGAAAAAGCAAAGCTGTCATACTTTTGATCCTTTATGTTGCCTTCTCCCATTAAAAATAAAATCCAGATTGAAAACTCATGGCCAGAAATAAAAAGAAAAGAGCAAAAAAAACAAACTGACTTCTTGGTTATGTCTATATCCATAAATATTTCTGCATACCCTTTATAATTAACCAGAAGCAGTATGGCATTGCATGAAGAGAATTGGATTTAGAATCAAAAAAGCTAGTTTCAAAGTCTAGTTCTTCCACTTACTATCTATATGACCAAATATCTCCAAAGTTCCTCAAACTCTAAAGCGGAAACTAGGAAAATATTTTTTAAAGGGATAGATAGTTAAAATGGGTTGAGAAGGATAAAACAATTTGAACTTTGTTCAAGAAAATACAGAAAATCTGCATTAATTAATCACAAGACCTAAAAGGAAAACACATTCTTAGCTGGTCTGAAGAAATTAAGGCAAAAAATAAAAGAGAAAAACAAAAGAAAATGGAAGCTGAAGCCGATTCATAGGTGACTATATTAAGAGTAATATATTTACTGAGGAAGTGAACAATGATATACCTTTTATAGACTGGATCAGCAAAGAAGCTTTAACTTTGCCCATTTCCAACCAGAGTCAACACATTCCTACTCATTCAGCCTTGTAGCTCTCTACTTTCACAACTCACATAGTGCAGACAATTAGCACACTACAACTCACAATTCCCACACTCAAATTATCCACCAGACTTAACCTCCCCAGAAGCAGAAATTACAAGTGCGTGCCATAACTGCTGTTCACACCACTGTTTTAAGAACAAGACTTAAAAGAACAGGTGAAAAAATTATTTGAACATTTCAATTTGGCTCAAGACTTTACAAAAAGCAGAAGGTAGAAAAGTTACAATCATCTAAACCTCTGTGTTACATGGCTAGAATGTTAGTTCAGGTACAAATGAGTTAATTCATTCTTCCCAGCTGTCGCTCTCTGAGAAGTTAAACTAGGAACCATCATAGAGTGTAGAGCCTGAAAGATCTGAGTTCAAAAAATAGCCAAAGATCCTAATGAGCTATACAATCCTGGTCACTTGACCTATATCTGTCTCAGTTTCCTCATCTGTAAAATGAGGATCATACTAGCACTTATCTCCCAGGGTTACAGGGAGTATAAAATGAGATAATATTTGTCATCTTCCCCTGACATCTCAATTTGCTCATCTATATTAAAAATAATAGTCCTTACAGGGTTGTTATGAGTTTAAAATGAATTAATTTATATAAAGAAATATGCAAACTTTTAAGCACATATGAATTAAAGTCAGAATGCTTCAGCTTGAATCTTGGCTCTTCAATTGATTATCTATATATCCTTAAAAACTACATAAGATGTAGTTGTTATCAAATCACTGAATCACCACTGAAATGTTAGGAAATAATAGGTAAAAGAGTGCTCTGCCAAGATTCTTTTGAGTACTTCTGTTAACAAGACCATTAGACGGGGTCCTGGTAAATCTGCCTAACATTGACTTCTATTAATTATTAGATAGCATAACAAAGTAAATTATTTAATTTGAATTCTAAAAAAGTGATCTCATGCAAGTCAATAATCCAATAATGAATAAATAATTAAAACTCTTATGTTTTACACATAAAAGGCAGGTAACATATATATATATATATATATATATATATATGTTGAAATAGACATTCCATGTGATGGATAAGTCCTTAGAGGTAATATTAAGATAAGAGGTTAAGGCTCAGAACAATAACATTGTTCTAAATAGAGCACTTTAAGGTTTACAAAATGCTTTACACATATTATCTTTTTTTGATTCTCACAAAAACTCTGTGGTATGGGTACCAGAAGTGTTATTTAACAACTTTTTTAAAGATAGGAAAACTCAAGTTCTGAGAGGTTATATGACCTCTTCAAGGCCATACAACTAATAAGTGTGAGAGGTAGGATTCAAACTCATCTCCTATGAAACCTGTATTCTTTCCATTACACCAATGTTGCCAGGTCATACTTAAGATTTAGAAAAGTGATTTACTAAATCACTTTTGAATATGTCCTATGTTTCTCTATTTATAAAAATATAAATGGTTATTCCAATAATAACTATTTCAAATGGGACACTGAAAGACTGAGATAATTTTTGTACCACAAGGATCATTTCTAATAAAAGCATTATATAGACCCTGATGGATTAATGTGGAGGAAAGAAAATTGATTCAGGAGATATAATAAAATGCAAACTATACTTAGCACTATTACCGAGTTTAATTTTTAAAAGCATTTGATCAGTATGATAGAAATTAATATCTAATAAGATTTAAATGCTTAAAGATAACAAGAATTCCAATAATTATACAGTATTAAATTTCAGTTTAAGTGATTCCATTCTTACTTTCATTCTAGAGTACTCTTAGTTTGGCAAACACATAGTGCCATCTACCTTCCATTCAATATAATCATAACTACTTCACAATTATTATAAAATCAAGGATTCATAGAAAATCCCTCTTTCTCCCTAGCTTTCTAGTCCAAAGTCACCATAAATTGAAATGTTTCTATTAGAACCTTCAACCAATGAAATGAAGAGTTGGGAAACAGAACATCAAGAAGGCCAGTAGCACTGGACCAATAAGGTATTCGTTCATTTTAAAGTGCAATAGTTAATTTTACTAAAAAGGAAGGAAATAAATGTGAGAAATACTGCAGAGGAACAGATGATTTAGTAATTCATTAGGTAGGAGGAATCATAAACGACACAAAGGTTTCAAGCTTGAGTGTTAGAGGAGACAATGATCCCACTGAGGAGAGAGGAAAAACACAAATTAGAAAAAGATCATGAGCTTAATATGTTGATTCTGACGTGCTAAGGGATTTCAACCGAAAGTGCTTAACACAGAATCAGAAACTCAGGAAATGATCAAGACTGGAGAAAACTGTTGGTGCCAAATGCTTTTACTTGACGGTTGAAGCAGTGAGAGAAGGTCATGTAACCAAGGGACAATGCAAAGAAAAAAAAGAAATTTGAGACAGAATAACAGGAAGAAAAAAAAGCAGAGGTCATGAAAGAGCAGTCAGAGAAGTAAGAGAAGATACAATATTGCATCACAAAAGTCCAAGGGAGAAACTTTGAAGAAGGAAGGGGGAAATCAATAATGTTAAATGTAAAAGAAAATTCAAGAAAGATTAGACCTAAAATAAAACCCCTGAATTTAGTGAGCAGGAGATCACCAGTAGTTAAAAGTATAATCACTATCACTATAATGAGTTGAGAAAACAATTTTAGTCTCTGCTCTAACTAGATTTCTACAACTTATCTAAAGTAATCTAAATATAAAGGATAGCCTGCCATCTTTACTCTTTATGTCTCTCTGTGATTCTTCATTTCCCCAACTTGCATTCATATCAGAAAGCTAAGACTTCCTGGAGAGATGGGGATTACAACTACCCTCAGGGATTTAGGGGTAACCCTGGTAAATGGCATAGCTCTTAAGCCCCCACCATTGTGCTTACCATTAACAAATATTCCAAATGATCCCTGAACTCTTAACAAAAGTATGTATTTAAATGGCAAAATAAGGACAATAATTATACAATATTCCACTTATAAATCCAGAGTGTACTCATCCACCAAGGAATACACTGTCTAAGAAGGAGAGTAGATACACAGCAAGTTTTATGGCAGTGGAGTACAGAACACACATTGTTTCTTCTTCTTCCTCTTCTTTCTTCTTCTTCTTTTTCTTCTCGGGACCCTGGCACTGCCAGTCTCAGGGTTCTAAGGGACAATGATCAACAAGTTCCTTGAAGGTGTAATCTACACTGTTCCAGTATGTAGTAGCTGCTCTACTCCAAAACTGGGCTGCTCTCCTGCTCTGGTGCTGTACAGCCATGCCCTTCTATTTGGAGTGAACCTCTCTGCTACCAGGTTAACGCTGTACTCATCCATAAAGGCAGCCTAAGATTTTTCAGCAGCTCCTCCAGTTCTGCTGCCTTGGCTAGGCTCTCAAGAGACTCTACTTCCTAAGCATCAGGTGGCAGGCAGATTATAGCCTTTCTTTTACTAGACTCTAAAGTCTTTTTTTTGACCTACCTTCCATGATTCATGGCTGAATCCCTTTCGGTAAAAGAAGTTACCCTAGCTTATGTTGCTTATCCAGTATAATATTACCAAATTCTTGTCTGGGTTTGGATATGACTGACTAAGCCCTAACCAGGAAATATTCATCTCCCCATTATTCAAAAAACAAAATAGTTCTGAAATGCAGGGTTCCCCAGTTTTTAACTCCAAAGTTTTCTTTTTGGTCCTGAACAAATGAGGAGCTAAGAGGGTCTTTGCCTAGAGTGAGTGTATGGCCTCTGGGGATGGCTTACTTAAGGGTTCTTCACAGTCAAGTCACAAAACTATTTTTGTCTTTTCCATTTCAATCAGCAAACTGAGTTGAAAAGGAGAGCTTCCTTAGATGTATTCATACATATATATGTATATATATATACATATATATATACATATATACGTGTATTTGATGGTTGAAGCAGTGAGAGTAGGTCATGTAACCAAGGGACAATGCAGAGAAAAAAGAGAAGTTTGAGACAGAACAACGGGAAGAAAAAAAGTGGAACAAGCAGAGGTCATGAAGGAGCAGAGAAGTACTGTGTTGTCAACCACTGGGCGTACAAATGCTAAAGCTGAAAAAATCTCATACCACAATATATTTCAATTGTGTGTTATTACTGTTGTACCAAATCCTTGTTCAAGGCTCTCTCCCAAATAACTTAATTAGTTCCTTGTTATTGCCTATTAAACTAAGATCAGTCTGCTCTACACAAAACAAATGGTTTACCATTACATGTTCATTTTTGGCTCAAAATCTCCTAATCCTTTCTACCAAATTACAACCCTACTTTCAAGTCCCAGCTAAATTTTACCTTTTCATGAAGTTTCCCCAGACTTTGTCCACTCAGTTCTAGTTATTCCAACACCCCTAAACAGTTCTTAAGTATTTCTTTCTGTACAATGTAAATGAATTTTATATTACACACATAAATTATGATTGTATTTCTAAGATAAGTTACAGATTAGAACTGTTAGATGACTGTTCTCATTACATCATTCTCATTTGCCATACTGAGAACCAAACATTGTCATTATTACAAAGTCATCAAAGGAAGGAGACAATATCTCATATCCACTACAACTATGTATTAAGGTAATAGGCTGTTCAATAACATGGGTTAAAATTTTGACTCTACTATCTGTATGACTCTGAACAAATTATTCTCTGGCTTCAGTTTCCTCAACTCTAAAATAAGGAAGCTGAACTAGACAATTCAGGTTAAGTCCCTTCCAGCTCCACATCTATCATGTTATGACCTGTCCATACTGTCACACTAAAGGAATCATATTATAAGTAACACAAGGCATTTTCCAACGAATAAAGTGAAATTTCTGAGAAGAAAAAGTTTATGATCAGCATTTAAATGTGGATAGACAACTTTATTTCATTTGGAATACTACGAATTTTTTTTTTGATAGTCTATGCTTCAACCTCACACAAATTCTGCCTTTGTCACCTACTTGGAAAACATAGTTAAAATTAAGTGCTGAGCAACAGAATTATAGGATCATTTAGTTTTAGAATGGAGCAAACAAAGCCTTTATTGATGGGGCCCTGAATGTTGCTTTAGATCAAGAGAAACTAAAGAACTGATCCCTGAGGCAATCAGACAGAAGGTTCTGATGGAAATCAATTTAGCTCCATAGTTTCGCCCTTTGGGGAAGTGGAGACCCACCCTCTATAAAAGTTTGGAAGTCTCACCTTGCCATGTCCTGTCAGGAAATCCAGTCAAGTACTTGAGACTAAATTTTCACCATAAAACAGTTTATGGTCCATGACTTTGCTGCTACCTTTCTTTGAGTCAGCCCACCACAGCACTCTGCCTCATGGTGTCTTTCTTCTTAATCTCCCCCTCCCCCTCCATGCCACATGGTACCTCCCCTAACTCCACTAGGCTTCCCAACCCCACTTCTCCTCCTTACAGCTAACTCTTTTGGGACTTAGCCTGCCCAGCTAAGGGCATGTCCCAACCTCATGGGGTGCTCCCTTTCTACTGGAATTGTGAGTTCCACTGAGAAACTTCTCTCTCATAAGCCCTCCCAACTCTATTTCATATTTACCATTCCCGATGTCTATTGCATCCCTTCATTTTGTCTGTAACCTATTTCCTCTAAATCTACCTTTTGCTAAAGAGAATGGCCACTGTGAATTCTTCACATCAGCAAAGCACAACTTTTGGTGCTTGCCATCATTTAGTGACAAACCCCACACCATAGATTACAACATTTATTACTTCAGTTTAAATTAGGCAGCTATGAGATCTACCCCAGCAAACATTAAAAAAGAAGTATGGCTAAAAACTACTTATCCATTGATATGCTTTCTTCTTGCTTTCAACTCTTGACTGTCAGTACTTTCACCTTTTACTTGACTATAAAATTGACTTAAGTTTTAAAATAATTACTACAGAAAGAAATTTAAGAAGAAAACACTGCAAGAACATTACTTATGCAAAAGCTCAATTAGGGACAAAGAAACTAATAATTATTGTCTAATTCTAATACAAGCAAAAGCTTATAAAACCATAAAAAATACACAAGTTCAAATGATATTTAGAGTACATAGGAAAATTATAGAAAACATAATTATTAATTTTACCTTTTAGTTACATGTGTATGCCTGTAAGCCAATTTAAAATACTTTTCAGACAAAACAATAATGGAAAGAAATGTTCCTTATTTGCTATAGTAAATAATTTTCAAATACAAAAATCCTCCACTTTGACTTCATTTACTATAACAGGTAACTAGGTAGTAAAGTGGATAGAACGCTGGACATTGAGATAAAAAGACTTCCTTCAAATTATTCCTAAGGAATAATGCTTTATATATAATATAAATGAATTTTATATATATATGTATATATATATATATCTTCCAAGATATGTTACAGGTTAGAACTGTGTTGGGTGATTATTTTATTACAATTTCTAATTGTAATAATTGGGTTCCCCTAGGCAAGTGACATTTAACCTCTATTAATCTATTTTTTCATCTGTAACATGAGAATAATAGCACTTACCTAAAAAGGATTCTTATAAGATATAAAATGTTTAAAGTGCTATATAAAATTAGCTATTATTATTAAATTATTCCCCTCAAAAATTATACTCTTTAATTATAAGGGTGATAACCACTGATTATCAATCCACTTAAAAAGTGAGGGATTAATTTTTCTTTTTTTTTCTCCTTTCTTAAGGTCTGATCCCTTTGGGTCTGATTTTTTCTTGCACAACAGGGCAAATATGGAAATATGTTTAAAAGAATTGCACATATGTAACCTATATTAAATTGCTTGTTGTCTTGGGGTATAGAGTCAACAACCCTTCTCTTGCCATTAGGAAAAAGAGCCCAGGAAAAATCTTGAAATAATGAAGGATAGAAAAGAAAAACATTATCTAGGTGCCTGCCACTCTGACTCCATTCCTGTCCAAAACTACCCTGGGAATAGAATTATGCTATCTCGCCTCCTGCCTAAAAAAAAAAACCTAAGTTATAGCCCCTATCTATCCAAGAATGGTCCTCCCCTGTCTGACAGGGCCTGAGCCAAAAGCCCAAGCTAGTAATACAATTTTAACTCCTCTCTCTTGGCTCTCTCTCTCTGAAGTTAAAATAACAACAGCTACAAAATGAGTTCCCTGCCTCAATTCCTCGGTGCTGAATTCTTTGGAGTCCCATCCTACCAGCTAGTCTGGAACTCTCCACATTAAAAGATTAAAAACCAATCTCTTGTCTTGCCTCAGTTTCTCTGGTATCACAAGGAAAGGGGGAAGTAAGGGAAGGAGAGAAAAAAATTTTGAATACAAAGTCTAACAAAAATGAATGTTGAAAACTATCTTTACATGTACTTGGAAAAATAAAATACTATTTTTAAAGACTGAGTGATTAACTGTATCAAGTAAAAATACTTCTTAACTGAATTAGTCAAAAAAAAAAAAAAAAAGAGTATGAATAGGGCCTGTATAGATCTTTGAATCAATCAGTGTCCATGTATAAGAGATTGGCTCATATCTTAATATCTGAATATAAATGTGAAAGAAAGAAACTATCTCAGGAGAACTAAATATGAAGATTCTATACATCTGGATTTAAGAGGATAGAGTAAGCATGACATTTTAGTACACCTCTGAAAAGCTTAGGTAGGATTGGGCTGTGGCATCTATCAAGGAGAGTTCATTGTTCTAATGGCAGGTCAGAGCAAAAGATCCAGGATAAAGGAAATCCTCTTTAAAGGCTGGTTTTTTACTTAACTTCCCCTACTAGTATCTATTTATTTACAGACACTATAATAGAATCTGCTATTTTATTTCCCAAACATTTCCAGTAAAGTCAACCTCAAAAAGGCTAAGGCTTAACTAAGAAATAAGTATAAATATAAAATTAGGCAGAGAGCCCAACCTCTGCCTAACCATTTGGAATTTTCCTAAATAGAATTCAAAGTAATTTGAATAATTAAAACTTTATAGAACTTTCTACCTTAAAATAAATTCCCTAAACTGAAAAAAAGGAAACACGTAGACCTCAGGAGCAATTAATTAAGTTGACTCCTGGGCTTAAAACAAGCTCATTATTGTAACTAAATGTTATATAAGATTAAAAGTCTTCATGATATGCAGCATTTTATATTTGTAAAGATCCTAATAATTTGCATCTGAAACCAAAGCATCTTACCCCAAGTAGGTTTTACCTTATACAGTGGACGACGAACATCAATGGGACAGTTCTGAATAACTTCATCAACTACATCTGAAATGGACTCCATGAAATCTGGATTAGCAAACTAAAAAAGGAATATAAGGAAAATTACACATTGTTTCAGAAAAAAATAAAACACAAAAATTCTCAAGAAAAGTACTGAATGATTTATATTAGGAAGAAAATGTATGAAACATAAAATTAAGCCTAATTATATGTGAGCAATGTAAGTAAAAAGTTGGCTTCCTCAAAGGAGAAAATATAGAAATTAGTACAGAATTTAAAAAGACAGATCAACAATGAATCATGAATAAGTAATGATCACTCTAATAAGAGAAATTAAAACCTAACTAACCTGAATAGCTAACATTACTTATAACATTTGTGGAATATTAATATTATGAAACAATCACTAAAATTGTATCCAATAAAAGACTAATGCAAAACTAGGTTAATGGGCTAAAGATTTTTTTCACATAAAGAAGCATTTTTAAATAGAAAAGCATTAATATGGTAGAATTAGCATTCTCATGAGAGGCAGTATGCAGCAAAGGTCAGAGAGGTGGAAATGAAGTCAAGATCTGAGTTTAAAATATATCCTAGTTTTTTGTTCCTACATAAGTCACAACCTTTCTCAGCCTCTGCTTCCTCATCTGTAAAATGGAGATGAATCAACAAGCTTGAGCCATTCCTCAATTGAGAAATGATCAAGGACATGAACAGGTTTTCAGGGAAAAAAAATCAAAGCCATCAGTAAAATAATGAGAAATGCAAATTAAAACAAGTCTGAAGTGCATATCAAATTGTCTAAGATAACAGGGAAGGAAAATGACAAATGTTGTAGGGGATGTGGAAAAAATAGGGTTGTTAATGCACCATTACTGATGGAGTTAGGAACTGGTGCAACCATTCTGAAAAACAATCTGAAACAAAACAAACTGAAAGATATAACACTGTGCATACCTTTTGAACCAGAATACCACTACTAGATCTATAATCTAAAGAAATCAAAGACAAACAAAAAGGACCATATATACAAAAATATTTACAACAGGTTTTTTGGAGGGGAGGGGGTAACAAAAAATTAAAAACTGGGAGGACATCCATTAATTGGGAAATGGTTGAACAAGAAAGTTATGGTATATGAATGGATTGGAATGTTATTGTGTTCTAAGAAATGATAAAAGGGATGATTTCTGAAAAATCAAGGAAGATTCATATGAATTTATGCAAAATTAAATGCGCTGAACTAAAATAATCTATGTAGTAACAGTATTATTATTAAAGATAATGCATTGCGAAAGGTTTAGTAGCACATAATCCACATTAATTTCAAAGGATTTATGATGTAAAGTACTATAAACCTTCAGGTAGAAAATTGGAGATTCAGAGTACAATTTGAAAGATTTTTTTCCCCTTTTCTTTCAACACACCCTTGTTCCTCAAACATGGCTAATATAGAATTGTGCTTCACATATGTGATAGGTATTATATTTTCTTGTCTTCTCAATGAGTGGGAAAGGAGTTGGACGTTGAGAGAGACTTTGAATTTTTAAAAAATCAATCAATATACTTTATTAAATGCCTATTAGTTCGAGGCACTGTGTCAGGTTTAGAGAACAGACCCTAGGGACACAAAGACAAAGACAAAACAGAATGTACTTCAGAGTCTTGTCCTGGATCCTGTTCTCTTTCCTCTTAACCGTCTTGTAAACCTCTCTCAGTGATCTCATCAGCTCTCATGAATTCAATGATAATTTTTAAGCAGATAATTTCCAAACCTATGCATCCAGCCTTTCTCTCTCTCCTCATTTGCATTCCTGAACATCCAACTGCCTTCTGGACATCTCCAACTTGAAGCTTTATAAGTATCTCAAATTCAATATGTTCAAAACCAAATTTGTCATCTTTCCCCCTAAACCCAATCTTCCTCCAAACTTTCCTATTTCTGTCAACACTACCATTTTTCTAGTCACCCACTTCCATGAAAGAGTAATCTTCTATTCTTCACTATCCCCCATGTCTTTATCATCACATCCATTACCAAGTTTTGTTAATCCCACCTCTTCACCATCTTTCAAATCTCTCTATTCACATTACAATCATTCTAGTTTTCTCCTAAACTATTGTAGTAGTCTCTTAATTGGCTCCCAGCTTCCAAACTCTATCCTAACTAATCCATTTTCCACCTAGCTACCAAAATGATGGGCAGAGTTTTACAGAACAGGAAGAAACAATTTTAAGGACATCTAGTCTAGCCCCTTCATTTTACAAATGAGGAAACTGAAGCACAGAGAGGTAAAATGATTGATTGGTCCACTTGATTTGGTCCACTGGTACATCTTTGTATATTTCAGAACCAAAGTGCCCTTCCCAGGTCACAATTCTCTTATGTATGTTGTCTCCCTTATTAAAATGTAAGCTGTTTGATAGTAGGGACTGTCTCTGCTTTTTATATTTATATTCCCATTAATTAAACAAATTAGGGCATATAGGAAGAAAGTACCTGTCAGACATATGGATGGGAAAAAGTTCAGGACCAAATAAGGAGTTGAAAGGATCACAAAAGGTAAAATGGACAATTTTGATTCTATAAAATATTAGTTTTTAGGTAAACAAAAACAATATCAAACCAGAAGAAAAATAAGTCAATGGAAAAAATCTTTGTAGCAAGTTTTTATGATAAAAGTCTCATTTCTAAGATATGTAGGAAACTAAATAAAATTTATAAGAGTCATTGATAAATGTTCAAAAGATATGATTAGGCACTCCACTTTTCAGAAATGCTGGCCTACTTAAAAGTTCCTTGGATACATCACTACATTTCCTATCTCCATTATACTTGGCTGTCCTTTATGCCTGAAATGTTCTCCCCTCCCCTCCCCTCAAAATGTCTTCTATTCACTCCGTATCTATTTTCTATGTACCTAGTTATTTTCATGCAGTTTCCCTCATTAAAATGTAAATTCTTTGAGGACAGGAATTATTTTTACCATTCTTTGTATCTGTCACCAGCATTTAGCACAGTACCTGGTATATGGTAAGTACTTAATAATTACTTATTGGCAGGATGACTTAGTGGGAGTACCAGGAAAGACCTCAAGCAAAAAGTGGTGTTTTAGTTGAATTATGAAGAAATTCCAAGGGGCAGAAGTGAAGAGGGAAAGCATGTCAGGCATGGAATGCCAAGATATGGAAACAGAAAATGGAATGTCACATGTAAGGAACAGCAAGAAAGCTAGTTTAACTGTATTGTAGAGTACACAGAAGGGAATAACATATAATAAATTACAAAAGGATGGGACCAGGTTTTCATAATCTGACTAAAGGCAAACAGAGGAATTTATATTTGGTGCTGGAGATAATAGGAAGCCACTGGCATATGAGGAAGGGGACAGTGACATGATCAGAGCTTCATTCTAGGAACTTACTTTGTTGGTGATACCTGCCCTGCCTATCTCACAAGGTTATTAAAATAATGTATGTGAAAGAATTCTACATATTACAAATTATGGCCCATGTATAGCATATTCTTTTAAGAATTAACATTTCTATAGCCTTTTAAGGTTTATTCAGCACTTTCCAGCAATTCTATAAGGTAAGTGCTATCTTATTTTGTAGATGAAGAGACAGAGGCTCAGAATAATAAAGTGACTTGTCTAAGAATACACAATTAAGTGCTCCTCAGAACTAGAATGCAGACTTCCTGATTTGTAGACTTCTGTTCTCTCTACTGTGGTAGATATGTGTAAGTTTGAGGAAATTTTGCATATGTGGGTATAACAAGCTTTCATCAGATACCCAACTTTCTCCATTTGACACTTTGTTGAACACTTCTTTTTTCACAGTAGGTGGTGCTATTGCTCCAAATAACATAATCTACAATTCAACCTCACACACAAAAAATTCTTACCTCTGGATGAAAGAAAATTTCAGGTCCAAGGAATCTTTCATAACCAACATCTATAATAAATTTCTTCTGATTGATTGCATTGATGCCTGTATATTGTTTGATCCATTTTCGTGAGTCTATATCATACTTAGCAAATTCTTTAACTATGTCAGGGCAGATATAACAATACTTCTCCTGCATAAAATATGAAGATTACCAGACATTAAGGACTAAAGTGTAGTCCAATCAAAAAACAATACCATTATGCAACAACCAAATCTCTAACATGCAACCTATGACTAACAAAAAATCAAAGGCTATAATTATTGCCATCTATTGTGTTCAAAGATATTCCTTACAGTAATTTATCCATTCCATAGTAATAACAGTCTGATATTCAACCAGCAAACTTCATGATAGCAAGTATCCTTTGATTTGTAGCTTGATCCTACTGCTATTTGTAACTTGGTATCACTTCAATTTTAGCTTAATGCCTCTGCCCATTTGAGAATGCATTACTGTGTCTCACTTTAGCTTCCTACACATCAAATGTTTAGATATCATGCTGTCATCGATTTTTCATGTGGCAGCAAGCATTCCTTCCATGATGAACACTGGCTGGGATCCAGAACTTCTTTGTTGGTGATCTTGTTTGTTCATTGTCATTCACAGAGGGCACCGATCAAACTATTACAGGTATCTACATCTAGAACATGGGTATATCTGGATCCTACCAGTCTCAGCTTGATGTGGACGATGCTCACACACTGCCTTCCAAACTTTGTCTTCTTGGCTATTTTCCAATACCTTGTCAATCAGTATCTTTGCAATCAGATAAATTGCTTCAGCAGCAGAAGATTTTTTTTTTAATGACAGGTTTAAAGCTTTACATGGTCAATAAAAAATTGGCCACATACTGAGTTTCCTAGGAAAAAGGCTTATATATGAATTTGATCATCTTCCACAGTCATTTGTAAATTACACACAGATATATGTATGTATTTAACATGGCTTCTAGAATATGTAACAGATCATCAGAAAAAGACACTATTGAGGAATCTTCACCAACTAGATTTAAAACGTTTTAAAGTTTCAAAACTATCAACTAGCAGAATATAAGCATCTTAAGGGTAGGGACTATTTTCATTTTTATCTTTATATCTTCAGTGTCTGGATCAAGGTTGCAGTTTATTAAATTGAATTGAACTAAATCAATTTCTCATGACATCCCAATCACCAAAAGGCCAGGACAAAAATTTGTATTATCTTAAAATGGTGCTAAAAACTCTATAAAAGTTTATCAACCACTTAGACACACATTTGTGTGGTATATTGTAATGGAGATTCTTTTTTGAGTATGACAAACTAGATGACCATTGAAATCCTTTGCAATTCTAAAATTGTATGATTCTGAGTTTCAATTTGATGTAAATAAGATGATTACATGAATAAATTTTAGTGATAGTATTTCCATCTAAAATATTAATATGAAATTATGTTTTAAATATGAATTATGTAGTGGGAGGGATAAAAAATTGTCTTAATTACCTTTATTTGCTTCTAAATTTGCCTGATTCCAATATGGCATACCCTATCAAACATAATAAGTGTTACTTTTAAGAGTGTTCTTCCTTTCTTTTCCCTATTACAATGAAAGACTTAAAAGGCATAAATAAAATTTTAATTTAAAAACAAAACAAAATTTATGTGACACCACCCCACACATACATCCTAAGAGTATTCCATAATCCCAGAGGCCTCTCCATCTCCTCCCCAGAAAAATCCCTTACAAACTCCAACAATTATAAACTCTGTCAATTTGTCCAAATCCCAAAATATTCCCATGGCAAAATTAGTTTGGGAATCATAATATGAGGGTAGAGGTAGGAGGTTCAAAATAAAACACAAGAAAGCATAACTGTCCAATGTTTCCTTTAGACTAGAATACTTTCTATGGTTTTCTTTTACCCTATTCTCCTAGTTAAAAATTAAGAGAAATTATTATTTGATCCACACTTTCAAACAATTGTGAAAGTGAAATTCAAATTAAGCTTTAATTAATCTTCTAGAATAAATAAATATGGTGAATTTTCTGTTCAGTTAAATATGCTGAATGCAACTGGTTTTCTACCTGAGAACAAGGGCTATTTTACTTTCCAATTTGTATCTCCAGCACCTAAGCACAGTGCCTTCAATTTAATTAGTAGGAGCTAAAAAAAAAAAAATCAGTCAATAATAACTTAATAAGTACTTTCTATATGGCAAGCACTATAGTAAGAGTTATGGATATAAAGGCAAAAAACAGTCTCTTTCCTCAAGGAGTTCACAGTTTAATAAGAGACATCATGAAAACAACTCTGTAAAACAAGGTATGCATTTGGAGATTATCAACAGAGGGAAGAGAGTGCCCTTAAGGGGAATCAGGAAAGGCTTCTTGAAAGTGGAATTTTAGCAGAGCATTGAAAAAGGGGGTGGTGGGAGGTTGGGCTCAGGCAGTGACAAAGTAGAAAGTCAAGAAATGGAATAATAAGGTAGCCAATGTCACTAGGCCACAGGATTTAAGTGAGGGGAGAGACTACAGGGAAGGAGTAAAATAAGACTGGAAAAGTACAAGGGGACCAGGATGGAATCAGGAAGACTCATTGTCCTAAGTTCAAATCTAGTCTCAGCCTTTTAACAGCTATGTGACCTTGAGTTTGTCTCAGTTTCCCCATCTGTAAAATGAGCTGGAAAAGGAAATGGAAAAGACTAATTATTTGCCTGAGAGCCCCAAAAGAAATTTCAAGTGCCTCATAACAACCAAGAATAATTTTTATTCCTCTAAAATTAAACCAAATTCTTACAGATAGGTCAAGAGCAGAAGAGCCTCTTAATGAGAGAGGGAGAGAATGAGTGCCCCACCATCTATGGGTCCATGCCAATTTAAAACAGTTGTATCCAACTGAGCTCAGAACAGAGAGTATCCTTAATGGGAAAGGAAGAGGAGTAAGACTCTCAAGAGAAAAATGGTGACAGTGAGAGAACACTTAGCAGCCTCTATAAACTCAGATATTCTGGCCCAGACAAATTATATCTTCTGGTATTGAAAGACCCCAGATTATGGACTTGGAGCTGGAAGGGATGTTAGAGGTCATCCGGGCCAATTGATTAACTTTACAGATGAGGAAATAAAGGTATCTGAGTGATTAAATGACTTAATTTTTTCTCTCTTTTTTTTTAAACGTAAGTATTTATTCTCTCCCTCTCATCTTTCCCCAGGTAGGAAAAAGCAAAGCAAACTGAAGGAAAACAAAACAAAACAAAATCATAACTGATATGCTGAAATGCAAAGATTATATCAACTACTACTACCTTACAACTCCTGGTAGCATTGTGCAACAGTTTTTCTGAAGGGTTCTGCTGAGGTTTGGTTTTATTTTTACTTTTATTGAGTAACAAAGAAATGAGAAATGAGAGAAATAATAAGGGACAATCATGATATAACTAGCAATATGGTGTTACTGCTCTAAAGGGAACAGTGTGCCACTTCTGACTGCCCAAACTCCTTATAGACTTCTGGGCCAACACTAAAAGATGGCCCACTAAAACATTTTTGACCTAGTAGCCAACATTTCTGAGATCTCCCAGTTAAAAATCACTCAAGAAAGCAGACCCTTGCTTTTAGAGTAAGAATAGAAATAAATGTCTTTATATCAACTCCTCCTTACTGAGAAGAAACTGCCTGATGGCCCAAGAAGACTCCACCAAGAAGCCAAACCTCTAGAGATGTTGATTATCTTGTTGATTAATGATTACAAAACTTCCACCTGGTCACAATCTCTTCACCCAGGTAATTTTAAATCCCCAGCTGTCATTATTCAAATTCATTCCTCATTGCCTGCTCTATTATTGCCATTCCTCACAAACCCAGCTCCTCGGCCCCCTCCAGTATCTTGCTCAAAAACTATTCACTCTTTTTCACTGCTTTGAAATGTGCACTTCCATAGGTAATAATCTTTCTTTCCTACTCGTTAGATCTTCAGGCTTAGACTGAAACCTAATTTCATCCTGAATAAAACAGCTCCTTTGGTGACTCTTTTCAGTACTGGTTGTTCCAGTATTTTCTCTCATTCCTCCCAATTCACTGGTTGAGATGGAATTGGAAATATTCTTTGCTTCCCATTGTCACTTCCAAGCTCTCCTGTCATCATAATTCAGTAACTTATTTGAGGTTCATTCAATCCATAGCCATCCCCCAATCAAAATTCTGTTAAATGCTGTCTACTGGCTTCCAGTATATTCTCCCCCTCCCTTTTTTTTTTCCAAAGAGTTCAATGTCTGGCTCTCTTTTTTAACTAATGCCCTCATACTAAGAGATTTCAACATAGATATTAATATTCCCTCAAATACCCTAACTTCCAAGTTCCTTAATTTATTCATTTCCTATGACCTACTTTTCTATCCTACCTTAGCCACACGAAGAGATGATCACAGCCCTGATCTTGCCATCATCCATTAATACACTATTTTTATGTTTATGAACTCTAAAATTTCTTTATCTGATCTCACTCTTATTATTCCACCTTTCCTTCTGTCTCTCAACTCTAAACCCTGTTTTTTGTCCTCACCATAATTTCATTCTCTTGACTTCTGATTTTTTTTTTCTTGAGTCCTTTCTGACCCCTTGGTGAACCAGTTAACTCTATATACAAGTTAGTCTTCTCTTGAGTTTCTTACCCCTTGTTCTAAGACTGGTCTTGCCCTGACAAGCCTCAGCCTTAGATAACTCCTACCATCTGCTTCCCTCACTTCTATTTGTGGTGCTGATTGAAGCTGGAGAAAATCATGAAAACTTGGTTACTGGTTCTGCTACAGGTTTATATTCTAAATCCTTTTTTTAATAATAGCTTTTTATTTTTGAAATATATGCAAAGAGGGGCAGTTAGGTGATGCAGTGGATAGAGCACTAGCCCTGAAGTCAGGAGGACCTGAGTTCAAATCTGACCTCAGACACTTACCACTTCCTAGCTGTATGACCCTGGGCAAGTCACTTAACCCCAATTGTCTCAGCAAGGAAGGAAGAGAAACGCAAAGATAGTTTTCAACATTTACACTTGCAAAACTTCATGTTCCAAATTTTTTCTCCCTCCCTTCCCCCATTCTCTCCCCTAAACAGCAAGTAATTCAATATATGTTAAACATATGCAATTCTTCTAAATTTATTTTTACATTTATCTGGCTGCATAAGAAAAATCAGATCAAAAAGAAAAACAAAATGAGAAAGAAAACAAAAAGTAAACAAACAACAAAAATGGCGAAAATAATTTGTTGTGATACACACTCAATCCCCACAGTCCCTTCTCTGAGTGCAGATGGTTCTCTCCATCACATTTATTGGAATTGGCCTGAATCACCTCATTGTTGAAAAGAGCCACATCCATCAGAATTCATCCTCACATAATCTTGTTGTTGCTATGTACAATGTTCACTTGGTTCTTCTCACTTCTTCACTTAGCATCAGTTCACGTAAATCTCTTCAGATCTTTCTGAAATCATTCTGCTGATCATTTTTATACATATGTTCTAAATCTTACTTGGGACCTCATTATAGCAAGGCATTTCTTTTACACCTCCTATTTGAATCTTGGTCCCACTTACCACAACAATGTCTATTAAACTTTTCATTTCTCCTCCAACTCCAATATAACTGGAGGGCTGAACTCATCTCTCTCTAGGACAAGACAGCCAACTTAAAAACAAAAACAAACTTAAAAAAAAAAAAAGAGGTGTGGAGTTCCCCTACCAAAAAAAGAATTAAGTAGTTGGAGTTGGTTAAGTAAAATTTCTAGGCAAACAGGAAGCATTATGGTATGGCCCAGCAGTACATAAGAATTTTAGGCAAACTATCTGAATTCATGTCACACAGCTAAAGAACTAGTCTATATTCACTCAACATTTTTAAATGAACATATATAATTTCCCAAACTGTAGTCTAGGCAAATTTCCAGTCACCAGTATCTTCTTTTTTTAAATTCAATTTTATTTTATTTTTATTTCTAAATTCACTTCCTTCTACTTCCACTTCCTCTACATATTCAGAACTAGATAAACAAAAGCCATTTTAAAAAATAACATCAAACAAAACCAATTTCTGCATTAGCCATGCCTAATGGCTATATGTACATACATGTACATATATATAGCCTATCACTTATGTGTATACTTATATGTATATATGTGCATGCTTATACAAATGTGTATGCCTATACATGTGCATATGTGTATGTGTGAGCACCCCAAGTCTATCACCTATCAGAAGGTAGATAGTATGTTTCATAATGAGTCCTGGAACTGTGGTTGGTTAGTGTGTTAAGTTCCTAAGTTTTTCAGTTATTTTTCTTTAGAGTATTATTGTTGTAGAAATTGTTTTCCTGGTTCTGCTCACTTCACTTTGTATTAGTTCATACAAGTCTTCCTAGGTTTTTCTAAAATCATTCCCTTCAACATTTCTTATGCACAATAGTATTCTATCTCACACACACACACACACACACACACACACACTCCATTACTTGTTCAGCCCTTCGTTCAATTTCCAATTCTTTGCCCAGAAAGAGAACAGGTACCAGTGTTTTAGAGATACAATATCCATACTTCTTATATCAGTTTTCATATTTATAACGCATACAAAAATAAACAGTAATTAATACATAAATATTCAATAATGCAAAAGTTATCTCAAAAAAACGGGTATAAAATAACAGAAAATGCACTGAAAAGATAATTATCCAATTATTGAATTTTGGAATTCTTTTAAATACTAATTTTTCTTTAGTGCATCCCTGCAAGGACATCCAGGAAGGATGTCCTCCAATAGCCACCCAAATATATTCTCCCCAGGATAGCACATCCTCTAGGCTCCCCAAGAATGTTTGCTATTCTCAGGTTCTGTGGAATAGGCTGTGGTTCTGTAATACAATCGTTCATCAATCCCCAATCTGTGTGCATCCATTAGCAAAGAGTCAGTAGATATAATTAGCATCAGAATTCATTAAAATCGCATAGTAAGAATAGTAGTTACAAAATATTCCCTCTATACAACTGGACACATTCTTCCATTTATATACACATTGTTCATGGGAAGAATAGTTACAGAGTACAAAGACAATGACAAATGCAGAAATAATTGTGCAAAGGCAGCTTAGGACTCCAGAACTATAGAACCTGGAGATCCTTCCTCTTCTCAAGCCTCATCCAGAGCCCAACTCGGGATCACCAAGGTTGGCATTCTCTTGACTCCACAGTCAGCTATCAGCTACCTTCTCTGGGGCAAGAGGATCCATTCCTGGAAGCTGCTTCTTGTCTTTCTGAACATTTGCCCATGTAGAGTGTGTGTTTCTGCTCCCCAGTGGATACAGTCTCTTTCTACTGGTCAAGTACTTTGCTTTAAAAGCTACATGGCTAAATCCCCAAAAATTGCTGAATTCATCCAGAGCTTAGTTATTAAAGTTCTTCAAAGGTAAGTATTTTTGTCTGTCCAATGAAGTTGCTCCCTTAAATTACATCAAGGAAAGGCTGAACATCATAAAGGAAATCTTCAGGTATTGGCACATTGATACCTCATTACCTCTATTAGTTAATCTTTAGTTTCTATGACTTCATAAATTTAGGAGGAATTAGGAATCCCCCTCACAGCATTTCTGACACTCTTCTTCATGGAATGTGTCACACCTCTACTTATTTTTTCTATAAATTCTTTCAAATCTGCTCATAAAATTCTGGGTTTATGTCAAGGCTATATTCAACTTTATTTTTTTTTCTCTATCATAAATTCTAAATAAAAATTATTTCCAGGTTCCCATAATTTTTACACAAGCAACTTTGGAATTCTCCCATTCATATGGAATTTCGAGAAATACAGTTTGAGAAATTTAGGAAATTATATTTACCCTTCTTCATTTATCATATTCTCAGTAACATCCCATGTTTTTTCCCCCAAGAATAACCAACCCTACTTTTGTTAATGGTAGATCAACATAATATAAATTCAAATATAAATAAATAATAATAATATATATATTATATATAAATAAATAAATATAATATAAATTCAAATATAAATAAATATAAACAAATATAAATTCATACCCAGGAACTAATTACCATAATAACCATCTATATCTGCATAATTTCATTTTGGGACTTTTTTTTTGAGGAGCTAAAACGAAAGGAACAAAACTAAAAAATTAGCATTGCCAATATCTAAAGTCCCTTCCAGCTTAAGCTTCCTTTCTTGACACCAACAATTGTTCTTCCTTCTTTGTTATGAATGAAAAAAATACTTAAAGAACTTTCTGTATTTTTAAATAAAAATTGGGTACTGTATAAATTAGTATTTTTCTTTAAAACTATTTTTATTTTTTCCCTTCCAAATAAAAGCTTTATTTTCAAAATACATGCAAAGACAGTTTTTAACACTCACCCTTGTAAAACCTTGTGTTTAAAACTATTTTTATCTTTTTTTAACTATCTAAAAATGCAACAACTTTAAAAAATCAGTCAGCATAAAAGAACATCACACATTGGAATGTCACACATTAAATTAACTAGATATTTTGTTCAACTGAGTGTTGACCAAAAAAACTATTTTCTTCAAACCTTATTATAAAAAAATTTTCTAAAATGTAGTGGGTTCATATTCTTCACTTAATAATGAAGTCCAATGAACATAATCAATTATTTTTGCAACAAATGCAAACACTGATTACTTTTGTATAAGAGTGGAAATGTAGCGATTATGCAGCATGGTAGAACATGTACGGACTCCAGAACTATCCTGAAAGTAAAAATACTGTGTTGAACTAAATACATAATGCTAGCTTTTTTTTTCATGTCTTTTTCCTAAAATGTGCTGGAAAAAATACCAATAAATTGAAAGTTATAACTTCATTAGGACTCATGTAGGTCAAGTTCCAATATATGTGTTCTCATTCATACTAATAATTATAATGTCCTGCTTCAAACTTACACTACTAATTTTAGATCTTTAATTTGATTTTTATTTAACACTCTAAAAGAATTCTTTTTAACTTCAGTTTAACCTTGAAAGGAAGCCAGGTAAAGTATAGAAAACTGAACTACAAACCAAGACCTGAATTCAAGCCCTATCTCTTTAACTACTATCTCTGTGACTTTCAGAAAATCACTTAAAATCTTTCATTCTTTTACCTCATTTTAAAGTTTTTACTTTTAAATGTACTTAAGTCAGGTAATAAGTTCAGTGCAGCTATATATTACTTTCAATTCTTCCTCCTCCCCACTCTTTATTATTCCTATTAATAAAGTTGACATTTGTTCAGCATACTTGCTTCTTCCACCCTCTTAGGACTAAGAGGTAGCAAGATAGGGAGGAGGGAGAGACTAGGTTAGAGCTTAGGATTCAAAACTCTGACACAGTTCAAAGAAGTTTAAGACTACTTACTGTTGTATTTCGGCTTCACAGAGGCTAAAAATATTATTTCTGTTTCTCAGTGATTTAAAGTTTGTTTTTTTTTCCTGTTCTAGCTTGGAACTCTAACCACCATTTAAAATTTTTTTTCTATAGAAAATATATTTTGAATTCCAAACAACAGACTGAAAAATAAATTTTTAGAATACAAGCCACTCCTAAATTCATTACTGCTTATATTTACTAAAAAAAGGAAAAATATAAAAGAGGCATAATTCAGAAGGAAAAATTATAAACCCTTAAAAACCCCAAACCCATCTCTCTCATCCCCAAACTGGCCAATTTTACATTAATTTTACCTTAATGGCTTTTGCTGTCTCCAGTGATTGCTCAGGAGGAATTCCCACCTCCCTCTCCCTTAGGAGCTGTTGAATGAAATATGTAATATCTCTACCTGCAATAGGGATGTGTTTGATGCAGCTTCCAATTACATAACCTTCTGCCTAAGAAAAAAGAAAGGGCTTGGTAAAAAAAAAAAAAAAAAGTCCTTTTAAAGTTCTTCTATTCAGTATACACATTTAGTTTACTTAGTCATCAACCATTTACTAAACTCCCACTAGGTACAAAGTATCATATTAGGTGCCTTAAAAATTACCTTATAAAAACTGTTTTAAAATTAAAACTGTCAATAACCTGAGAAACTATTAATAAAAAATACTTCCATTATGGATATTTAAGCAAAAATTATGTGAGACATTCTATTACTTACAAGTTAATATCCAGAAAATACAAGGGTTTTTTTCCCCATTAAAAGACTACTTTTAAAAGACACTTGTAAAATGTTAATTCAATTGACTGCACATCTACTATTGATTATACTTGATATAGTTGAGAAGCCACTGGATTTAGGAAAAATCCTGGGTTCTAGGTTCTAACTAAAACTCTTACTACTTATTCTACCTTGCTGAGATTCAGTTTCTTCTGCTAAAAAAATGGAATAGTAGTACTTAAATTACCTAATTCACAAGGTTGTTTCAGGAATGAAATGAGATGTGGTATGATAAAGCTTTATAAGTTATAAATTATTATAGAATTGAGCAGTTATTATTAACAATAATAAAACTGATAACTGTTATCATTCAAAAACAACTAATCCCAAGTACTAAGAAATGATATGTTTTCTCTATTTAAAACAATGAGTCAATGTTACCTTAAGGTTTTTTTGTTTTGTTTTTTTTTCCAGTCATGTCTGACTCTTCATACCATTTGGGGTTTTCTTGGCAAAAATACTGGAGTAGTTTGCCATTTCCTTCCCTAGCTCATTTCACAGATGAGAAAACTGAGGTAAACAGGGTTAAGTGATGTGCCTAGAGTCACACAGCTCCATTTCAACTCTTCTGACTCCTTGCCCAACATTCTATCCACTGTGCCCCCCAACTGCCTAATGTTACCTTAACAAAAGTGATTCCATACTTAAAAAGATTCCCTAGCCACCATAATGTGCCATCTACATATGGGAACTATTATCTATAAAGCATGAGAAAAAAGGAAGATATTAAACCTCACAATGCATTAACAAAAGTTCCTCAATTTTTGAACACTACTGCTCACAGGAATCCTAGTAGTAGCCAGTGCTGACTCCAAAACACTAGCACTAGCAATAATCCAAAATTAGTACCAAAAAAATCAGAAAATGCAAAGGTATATCTCCAATCAGAATTCAAGTTAAATAATGTTAGATGGGAAATATTTAAAGTGTCTCCATATTGCTCTAAATCAGAAAAACTTAAGTAATAATAGGTATCTGGAAGAACCCATGAATTTTAATTGAAAAAAACATCTTTATTTTCACTCACCTCCAATTTCCTTTGTAATACTGTGTATTTTATTTTAAAGGGGCAGAACCAAGATGGCAGAGTATAGGCCAGGACCCAGCTGAACTCTCCTACCAATTCCCTCTAAACAACTTTAAAATAATGCCTAAAATCAAATATTGGAGTCGCAGAGCCAACAAGTTAAAGTTCAGAGGGTGACATCTGTCCAACCTAAGATATTTAGGAGGTCTGCAGGAGAGGTTGGAACAGGCCCGGAGTACAGCAGGAGCATTAGCAGTGGGCCACAACAGCAGCAGCAACAGCAGCTTAAGGAACTCTCAGCCCAAAGGAGACAAGGAGGTCAGACAATTAGAAAAGGCTTAAAGAAGACCCCTTTGTTGCACTGGATGCAACTAGTCCTCAATGGCAACTCAACTGCCTTTAAGCAGTTTTAGGTCATAGTTCCCAGGGGAAAGGAGCACTTGCAGCTACAGTGGAACAGGGTAAAGACCATGACACAGATCAGAAGCACGATGACAACATGTTTTCCCAGACGACACCAACCTTGGAAGCAATGAAAATTTGCTAGAACTAATTCTGAAAACAGCAGCATGAAAAAGCCTGATGCTTGACACAGTGCTTCCCCACGCCCAAGGTGAAAACAGCCCAATTTTAACATAAAGTTTGAAGTCAAGAAACAAACTGGAAAAATGAGAAAATCACAAAAAAATTGATTTGATCATAAAAAACTACTAAGATGACAAGAAAGATCTAGACACAAATTTAGAAGACAACAATGTGAAAACAATTACAAGCAAACCCTCAATAAAAAATGCTAATCAGACCTAAACCCAGAAGGAATTCCTGGAAAACTTAAAGAAAGCAATAAGATTGAGAGAATTTAAGATACTCCTAGATCAAAACCCCAAAATATCAAAAAAGGAAAAAAGGAAAAAGACCTAAAGACCTATGTATACAAAAAATATTTGTGGCATCTCTTTTTGTGGTGGCAAAGAATTAGAAATTGAAGGAGGTATTCATCAATTGGGAAAGGGCTGAACAAGTTATGGCATATGACTGTGATGGAATGCTATTGTGCTATAAGAAATGATGAGAAGGATTACTTTCAGAAAAACATAAAACCCGTATGAACTTATAAAAAGTGATGTGAGAAGAACCAGGACATCATCATGCATATTAACAGCACTGTGAAAGACTAAGCTGCTCTGATCAATACAATAATCCAACATAATTCCAAAGGATTCATGATGAAAAAATGCTATCTTCCTCCAGAGAGAGAACTAATGAACACTAAATGCAAAGTGAGGGATAATTTTCTAATTCTATTTTGTTTGCTTTTTTTGCAATATGGCTAATATGGAAATATGTTTTTCATGATTTCACATGTGCTGTTCATATATTTTTTGCCTTTTCAGTGGGTGAAAAAGGTACAGGAAGCAGGGAAAGAATCTGGAATTCTAAACTTAAAAAGAAAAAAGTTAAAAATAAAAAATATAATAAATTTTAAAACTTAAAAACAAAACAAAAAATACCTTATTTTGGGAAAGGGACCATAGGCTTCACCAAACAGCCAAAGAGATTCATGACATAGAAAAGATAAAAAATCTCTGTACAAGATACTTTGAAGACTTGATACCATTAGGTAAATACTAAATGTAAATGATTACAACAAACTGTTAAAAGATCCAAAATGTTAGCAAATTTCTAATATCAACATTGTTAGTTGTGATGTCTATACACTAAGATATTAACAAATATATTAATAATTATCAATATTAACATTTATTTATGTAAATATTCAATACCTGAATGATCACAGAACAAAATAAATAGAAAAAAAATTTAATTAGTATAATTTTTTAGATTTTAGAGCCTAGGATATAACACATTAAATAATTCCTCGATAATTCGTTCAAGATTCCTTGGGGGGGGGGGTAAGAAGTATATTTTTCATTGCTTTTAAAGAAACCAAGGAACAGAGTATAGCAGCACTGAATATCCCCTGTCACCTGCCCCTCTTTTGGCTTCAATAATATTTTGTAGGAATCACAGGTCAAGAAATCAGAAAAACAGGCCAAAGCTTGAACTGGCCAAAAAAAAAATATATATATATATATATATATGTATGTATGTGTATATATATATATATATATGTTTGGTCACAGCCATGCAGTTAGTAAAGATCTATAAAAAGGATTGAGGAGCTTTCTGATGTATTGAAAAATTTTCACATTGCATGTCTACTTCCTTAAAAGGATAGATGGCAAAAATCAAAGTGAAATCTATACTTTTATCTTTAGGTTTTATAATTCCCACCTTGGACTGATTAGAGAACCTGGAGACTTTAGACCAATTTTAGGGATCTCTGTTGTAGTATTTAAGGAAAAAATAACTATCAAAACTACTAGCAATTTTATGTATAGTGACTTATAGCTAGGAAAAATTTTAGTTCTCTTTTATATTATTACTCTCTATATCTTAAAATATTTGGATAAATTGAAAAAAATACCCTATTATATAAAGCAACCAATTTTAAATCTTTCTATTTTTTGAGTAGACAAAAAAGAAAAACAATTATAAAATGACCAAAACCTACTTTTGCCTCCACACCTATATTCAAAGGTCATACCTTTAATTTCTTGAAATCACATAAGAAACAATGGTTTTCTTCAGTGAAAACACTAGGAGTTCAGGGTTTGGGACTAAATATCCTAAACCACCATAAGAGATATTTATCGCCATGAAACTGTCAAGATAATAAAGTATCATCCTTTCTTTACCACAAACCAGAGTTTTATATGATTCTTACTACTTTTTTATTCTTTTTTTTTTTTTTTACTTTTTACATAGGGAGAGCAGGGGGATGACAGGGCAGTAAACAGGTGAGCCAGAGAAGACAGGATCTAGTAATATTCACATTTAATTTCATTGTTTAAGAAAACTACAAGTATAGAAATTTCTTCAAACAAAGAAAATGAAAAATTCCTTGAAAATTTAGTCTTAAAAGAATTGACTGGAATCAGTGAAAGGTTATGACTTATCCAAGATCACAAAGGTAATCTGAGTCATAAGCTACCTATCTTTGAGTCTTCCTGAATCTACTACACCATGCTGCCTCCCTTTTGAGAAATAGTATTTTAGGATTAAAGAAAGGGGAAAAAAGTAAACCCCACCCCACCCCCCAAAAAACCTAGTATTTAAAGAAGTATTCATCAATTGTGGAAAGCATGAATAAATTCTGTAAATGAATATAATTATTAACCAGTATAAAATTACAGAAGAGATCATTTTGGAGAATACTGAATCGTATTTACTGAGTGAAAAAGGTAAAAAACGAAATAAGGGAACAATAAACACAAAACAACATCTTAAATTAAAAAAAAATGAAAGATTTTAAGAACTTTGTTCAATGCAAAAATCACCCAAAGTCTCTAGAAGATCTACAAAGAAGGATATTACTCTTATTATTGAAAGTATAGGAAAAGAAACATACATTTTTAGATATAGCCATTTTATAGATTCATTTTGATTAACTATGTTTATGAGTTATAAAGATTTGGGATTTTTTTTGTTTTTTATTTGGGGAAAAACTGAAAAACAGAAATATAAAGAAATACACAGATAAGCAGGTCAGGTTTTAAGTAATGTGGAATTAAATATAATTTTTTAAATATGCAAGTGGTGTTAAATGGAGATTAAAAATTTCATGTATTATCTTCTTTTGGTGTTCTGTTGTGTGTGTGAAAAGGCTCTTTGGTGGTTAAATAAATAAAAAACATCTGAAAAATATTTAGTGAGAGGGTTTCCCCCAATTTTTCCTCCTACCCCAATCAAAGAGCCTATTTACCAATATTAGAACAATGTGCTTACCACTGGTATGACATGAGTTACTCCATCCCCACTGTCAATGACTATTCCTGTCAAGGTGCGCTCACCAACTTGCCGAGATGTCCAAGATGCTGCTAAAGCTAACACTGCCTAAAATGATGAAAGGAAAATAAGAAAGAGAAAAAAGTATACTTAACTTATTTCCAATATTAATCAGAAGTAGTTTCTCCTGTGATAGCAGTGTTATCAAAGTCTCTTTCCTTCCCTTATCACTCTATTCCTCAAAATCTCAGTTCATATTTAGTCAATAACATTCTGATCAACTGCATAATAATATTATTTATTATGGATTCAGCTTTCAATAAACTATTACAAGATCAAGAATTCTACAATTTGCACAACATCTTTCACCACATTCTTTACAAGATGAAATTTATACACCAAAATATCAGAGGCAACAGAGAAAAAAAGTTTTTCTCTTGTTTTACTACAGAATGAGAGAACATCAAGCGTAATTTAGTCTAATACTCTAAATTTTAATCAGTATATCTAAAATAAGATCAAAAATAAATACAAGTTAGGAAAATGGAATAAAATATCCCCCCCCAAAAAAAATAAGCATGAGTTTCCTCAGTCCTAGGATCTCCAGGAAATAACAAAAGAGAAAAATAAAAGCTATACAATGTAAATTAACAAAGAAGAAAAAAATCTATCAGCATTTTACGTCATTTATAGTTGTATTGCTTCTTATAGGGAAAAAAAAAGGAGCGCCTTCGTCTTGGTACACATTACTAAATACTATACTTCCCTGCATTCACCAAGACAAAGTTGGACAAAGAAAGATAATATGTCATCAAAAGGCACATCAGCAAAGTGAAATGTTCCAGAAAGTACAATTTATAGGACATATTTACAAAAAAAAATCCACATCACACTTTAGCACTTTTCTTCTACCCTGAAGATAGACCAAAAAATCTTCCAATAAAGACACTTTAAAATTCACCATATTTTATCAGTCTGTTACACAGCTAAGAAGATTTGAGACAACAAAACACATTTTTTTACCTGAACTGCAATGTATAGTCCTGGCACATTAAATGATTCAAACATGATTTCTGCAAGGTACTCTCTATTTTCTGGTGTGTTCAGTGGAGGTTCTGTCTGTAAAAGAATCACTTTAATAGGCATTATCTTTTTCTTCCAAATCTCATACAATTAAAGTAATAAAATTTTAGAACTATAACAGTAACTTTAAAATGGCTCTAACATTTTCTCAATAAAAATGAATAGCTTAGGTAATTTAACTATGAGCTAACCTCCCATTTGGCTACTCCAGAGATTCCTATACAGAAACTAGCTTGATATCCTACAAAATATCCACAAAAAGTAAGATTACTCATTATAAATAGAATTAATTTATTTCCTAGTCATAAAAGAAGTGGTCAACTTTTAAACTTATAAAGATTATTAAAGCTACATTTTAAAAAGCTAGTACATAGTGATGGCCTAAAAGTTCTAAGCCAAATATTGTTTCACTTTTAAGATTAATTTAACATAATGAACATACATATATGTATATATATGTATATATATACATATTTTTCATGTATATATATACATATATGAAATAGATTCTGACTACAATGACTATATTATTTACCATAATATGCTTGATGAAAATAAGCTTCAAATTAAAAAAACTTAAAATACTCTATACTAAATAGAGACATTAGACTTCATCAACAGAAGCTTCTCATCTTAAATACAAATCATAAAAATTAAAATTGGTTACAAGAAAGTAACCAATGCTAATAACAAGAAACAAATTCTATAATAATTTCTTTCAACTATGGAGGTTTAATTCTTCTTAAAAGGGAGATAGCAAGCATGAAGATTTGAAAAGCTATAAATATTGAAGAAAATTTTCCCACCAGCCAAAAAGCTAACAAATTCCTACTTTAGCTTGGGCCTCTAATTTAAAGTTCAGTAAGCAACTATATAGTTCAAATATAATATGATAAAGTAAGAAGTAACAAGTAGAGGTTGGAAGGAATTAGCTAGAATTAAATTTTCCCAAAGGCTCTTGGCCCTTTTAGAATTCAAAATCAATGTCAAATTACATGTTCTTCCAGTAGCTTTGTACTTTCTACTTCCAGTAATCATTCCCCAAATTTAGATTCCTTAAATAAAAATTTTCCCCAGACAATACCCAGGTCATCAAGAAGTTTGGACCAGACACAAAGAGAAGGGGAACAGCAAATAGCCAAATCTTGTGAATATGAGGCTAGGTTATTATATTTTATAGTTTAGTTTCCACCAAAAAACACATGCTTAAAACTTGTAGTTCTAGCCTCTTTTACTGTCAGATGTTTTTTCTATCCCTCTATGCTGTTCTTAACTCTTGATTCTAGAAATGCTGGCTTAATCATATTAAAGAGATATTTATAGACTGAAATGAATGAAATGATTAAAAAGAAATTCAGCAAGGGGATATCATAATGTTCTTAAAGGCAACTGTAAAATAGTTTATTTAATATTATATTCAGAAATTTTTAATAGTAATCAAATCTTTTAGCAAGGTAGCATAACATATAGAATATTTACTTCAGAGTTCCAGTACTGCCTCTGACATTTATAGGCTACATCATTTTGGACAAGTAATTTCCCTATGCCCTTAAGGATCTCTTTAAATCCCTAAATTGGTCAACAGCTACTAACTTACACTGATAGGGCAAATTTTCTCACCAGGGTGCTGTCTTGTACTTATGAAATCTTGGGCCTAGATCTTCCCTTACCACCCCGCAAAAAGTGAGACATATTTGTGAGAATGATGAGAAACAAGGTTGTTACAACAATAACTAGAATCCACAAATAACCTCAAATTTTTATTCTATCCCTTCTTATGGCCCTCCAAAAAACTTAAACAGTAATAATTATGCTGATTGCTTTTTTCCCTATTCTTGCTTCTGCTATTCAGCACTTATACAAGAACAAAAGGAGAAATAAGAAGGAAAAAAAAGCAAGGGATTTATGAAGTCGAGGGGGGAAACTACATAAAACAGTCTGTGAAACTTCAAGAGTTAAGTTTTATTGTAATATCCCAGATTTCACAGGTGTGACAACAACTTTGAAACTTAGTGGTTCTGTGCAGTTTCCAGCTTCAATACAAATAGTAGAAGATGTCAAGAAGAAATCGTCAAACATGGACAGATTAAGTCTTACTCTTGGGTTCCAAAAAAACATTTCTTTGCTATAGAAAAGTGAAGGGTATTTAAAAAGCAGCTCACTTAAAAATATAAATATGTTTTAGTGGACCAAAGTTTCTAAAACAAGTCAATAGTTTGATACAGGATAGTGCCCAGAAACAAGGATGAATGTTCCACATTGCACCCTAATATTTTAAATTCCATATTTTATAAAAGAATAATAGACTAAAGAGCATGTAGAAGAAAGTGACCAGAAGGTTGAAGGTGTTGCCTCATGTCATATGAGGACCATCTGGCAGAACTTGAGATTTTTAGCCCAGAAAAGACTTAAGAAACTATACAATAGTTTTGTTTTCTGAAGTTCTGTAAAATAGAAGGGCCCTTGAATTTAATTAACCCTGCTTGGCATCAAAGGGAAAACTAACTGCAACAAATAGAAGCTGCAGAGAGATACCTTTTGAATCAACATAAGGACAAAATTCCTAACAATCAGAGTATTTCTGATAGCTAATGAATGAACTGAAGAATGAAGAGGTCTACCTCAGCAAAGACTGTATAACCCCTTCTCAAATATGAATTTTAGGTTCAGATATTGGTGGGACTGAGGTCCTTTCCAGTTCTTTAATTTTTTATTTCTATGAACAAATAGAATTTTGAAAGCAAACTTTCTGCTACCTCTTTATCTCTTATAATGTATATACATCATAAATATAAGAGAATAAAAGATAGATTTTGGACCAAAAAGCAAATTAAATACTTAGCTTAAAGATCTGTATATTGTAAAAAAATGCTAAAAATCAGATTATCCTTAAAGAAAAATCAGTGAAAGCAATAAGTATAAAGATTTATTAGTTATAGTAATAGCACTATAAATATTTAATGCTAAAATAAAAATGTCATAAATTCTAACATTAGAAAATAAAAATTAAAAACCCAAACTTGAAATGTTTGGCAATATATCTATATAGAAAAATACAATAATAAATTATGGGTAGAGCTAGACTTTGAGTCAGAAGATCTGGGATTCAAATTCTAACTCCAACTTAATGTCTCTGGGCAGGTCACTTGCCCTCTCTAGATCTGAGTCTTCTCATATAGAGAAAGTAAGAAATGAACCCAGATGGATTATAAGTTTATTCTAGCTCCAAATCTCTGGTTTTAAGATCATATCTCATTTTAAATATTTGGATCCTGTTACATGAACTTACACTCTACCACATCAGCATTTTTTATCATGAAACTAATTTTATCCTCAAGAAGATATTTTGTGTCAATACATAATTTTGCATATGATTGGTAGAATTTCTATTAGCAAATTAAAATCCTCTCATTTCTCTGTAATTTTTTTACTTTGTTTAAGCAAAAGTAGTCAGGAACACATTCATATCTTAACAAACTCAGTGTATATTCTGAATTAAAGACATTTTTAAACAACTATTTTCAAATACATAATAATGTATTTTAATCTAATTGCTCAAATAAATAGAACTATAATTGTAAATCAATTTTAAAACAGCAAAATTTTAACTGTTACTCAGTAAAATCTTTCATTTGCATTTTTCTATGGGAAATATAGTGGGAAAGTATAAATTGAGAAAAACTACAACTGAGCAGTGAAGACAAGTAAACAGGGACACCAAGGAGTTTTCCCAGGTACTATGAGGAATAAGATATTTAAAAATACATTAATAATACAGAAAATTTTGTGGATTTGAGGAAAATATAAAAATTACAGAAAGCATAAATTTCTATTAGGTAAGAAAGGTTTCAGGGGATATAAAACTTGACAAAATGTTTAAAAATAGGCAAATTCCTAAATAAATAAATGATTCCCTGTGATAACATGGAAAATTTTTATTAAAATGGATAGGTCTAAATTTTTTTTATTTAAAAGGGATAATTTTCTGAGTAGAGAAGGACATATTTAGAAATTAGGATAATGTAAAAACAAAGATATCACTTTTTAAAGGTTTAATAAAATGTGAAAATGACATCTTGCCTCAGTTTCCTCTACTATAAAAATAGAAAAAATTCCTCTGATCCAAATTAGGATGCTCTTAAAAGTTTAATATATCCTTAAAATTTCTCTAAAGCATGCTAGCTTTTTAAAATTTCATGTCATCTTAAAATTTGTACAGTTTAGCATTTATAAAAATTATTTCATTTCCCTCAATCCAAAATACTCACCATTAAAAAATAATGATCTTCAGGTTCAGCTCGAAGGTATTTAAAAATTACTTGTTCCATGAATCTTTCCATGAGATCCCAATCTTCAATTATACCATGTCTTATAGGCCACTGATGGAAGATAAAGTAAAAATATGCAAAATTTCAGTTCATATTATTGAATAATTGCCTAAGAATAATTAATAGTATAAAATAGCATAATAGCATAAAAAGGTGTTTATGAAAAAGCCAAATGACTATTTTGTGAAAATTAAATTTATATATGAGAATATGTAAAAGTCATCAAAAACAATTTATCTATATAACCAGACATTCTATCTACCTCTATGTTCTTCCTCATCTTCCCAGCACTATTACTATATACTGCAGTGACAACAGGGACTACAGTATTCCTAAGGCAAAAGCAACCTTATTCTCTTTTAAATTATTAAAGAAAATCTGTCATTTCTTCATGTTCAGCAAATATTTAAACACATGAAGCCAATTCCACCTGCAATCATAAATAAATTCCTCAAAAGTAAGAGAAAGTAAGTTTAAATATCTCCATAACACCTAGCAGTGGTAATGTAACGGTGGCACTCAAATGTTTATTAATTAATTGAACCAGCTAAGAATCATAATAGCATAATAGATAATAGGGCATAAGGTTAAAATAACATATTTAAAAGATACCTGAAAGAACACAATTCATCTTCCCCCAAAACAATAACACTTATCTAACTTCCCTATTTCTGATGAGGGTAACTACTATTCATCTAACAGCCCAGGCTTAGAACCTCAAAATAACCACTTCATTCTCCCTTCTTTCCTGCCATCATCCAATCCATTGTCAAATCCTGTTTTTCATAAATTCTATGAACTTATCACTCACATAGACTTAACCCAACCTTCATCAGCTTTCACTTCTAGGATAAATATAAATTTCTCCATTTTCATTTAAAGTCCTTCATAATATGGTTCCAACCTATTTTTTCAAAACTTTTTTCATATTATTTCCCCTCACACACTCTATGTTCCTGTTAACCTAGCCAATTTGTTCTCTCTTGAGAGAGAAATTTTCTCTTGAACCTCCTTGCCTTTGCACATGTCTAAAATGCTGTCTGGAAATGTCTGGCTCTCCTTCATGACTCAGGTTAAGTGTCACTTCTTGATACAAGGCCTTTTCTGACTATTTTCCTCCCCAGATGCTATTGCTCACCTCTAATAAAGATTACTGTATACATATCTTGAGTTTATTTATCTATATGTGTTTTCTTCCTCATAGGCTGTAATTTCTTTGAGATCAGGGAGTGTTTGCCTGGTTTTGATTCTCCAAAACCTAGTTCTTGGTACAAAGTAGGCACTTAATAAATGCTTGTCAAGTTGAATTAACTAGATGATCTCTCAAGTCTCTCCAAGTTTTTTTTAAACTTCTGATTATACTGATTCTCTTTTAATTTTCTTTTTCATTATTTATGAATTTTAAACATCAACAAACTATATTTCCTTATACAAACAATAGAAAAAGAGAATTATATGACAATCTCTTTATTTAATTTGTATATGTAAGTTTAAGAGGGGAGTTACAACACTACTCAGTGTGATTATTTATACTTTTGAACTTTCCTCTGTACTTTTCTATATAATCTTTTAATGTTTCATTGATGCTTATCTTGCTGTAAGTTGAAGTCTTATGTGTAAAATTAATGAAGAAAAATTGAGGTCTTACTACTTTAATTAAAAAACATCTCTTCCCTAGCATATATATGTACCTAGAACATGATACCAATAATAGCACTGCTTACTAGAAACCTGCTTTCCTTGACTCCAGTACATACTCCCTTTGCAAGAGGCCCACCAACAACAGAAATGACCATTACAATACTATGGTAGAATAAAAATTAATTATCTATAGAAAGAACTAGCCAAGGTCTACTCAAGCTTACTTTATCATCTCTGAAAAATACCCAAAGCAACTTTATTCCCATAATTAAACAAAAACAAATAAAAAAGTAAGATATGGTACCTTTAAATTTATCTTATAATTGAGGTGACATAACAAAATTTCATGACAATTCATACTTCAGGGATCAGTTATTTACTCACACTTCCCTTAAAAAAGTAATTAACCCTATCTCTGAACCAAAAATAGAAGCTGATGTTAAGACTAGAACAAATATAAGTCTATATAATACTGTTTTAAACCAAATCCTTAGAAAAGTGAAATCTCTCTCCTTCTCAAATGATAATTGATCCATGTAACTTGTACTTCTTATATCCTTCAGACTCCAATGTCATTATCTTCATATGAACAACCCCAAGCAATACACAAAAGACAAATACCCTATATGTTGGTCATCAAAACAGATAAATCATCAATCCTGATATGAAATTAGGAGGGGAAGTTAAATAAGAATAAGACAACTTTGGGTCAGTAGGAACAAAAATAAATCATTACTTTGTTTCCATTGTTGATAGCATATCTTTCTGTTAAATTTTTCTTGTTGTTTAGTCATTTTCAGTCATATCTGATTCTTTATGACCTTATTTGACATTTTTTGGCAAAGATACTAGAATGGTTTGTCATATCCTTCTCCAGTTCATTTCAAAGATGAAGAAACTAAGGCAAACAATATTAAGTGATCTGCCACGGTCACACAGCTAGCAAGTGTCTCAGGACAGATTTGAACTCCCAAGAGTCTTCCTGATTCCAGATCCAAGAACTCCGTATCTACTATACTACCTAGCTGTCCTTCATGTTAAATAGCATTTCAAATTCATTCCTAATAACTTTCAGTGTTAACAAACCAAGAAAAGATGATGGCTTAACATTAGATGAGTATACATTTGGTTGGAAAGTCTTACTCAGAAAAATTTCCATAATTTACTATCAGATGGTAAAGGCAGGTAGAATGTAGATTAAGGAATGTTCCAGAGGAGAATGGTCTTAGGTTCCCATTCTACAAATCCTGTTTCCAAATCCAGGGTTTTCCCCACATCACATTATATCTCTGTATAGTTGAACAATAGCAGCATCTTCTAGAAGGCTTATTTGCTGACACAGTAATATGTGTATAATTTGTATTCAAATCAGTTTGTCTAGACCAGAAAGTGAAAAAGATCTTATAAAAATCACTTTATCTGCCTAAATCTCAGTTTCCTCATCTATAAAAAGAATATTGGATTAGATGACCTCTAAGGTCCCTTCCCCTCTAAAGCTATAAGGAAGTCTATGATAAACAATATATATATACTAGAAATCCTAAAAGCTCACAGATAGATCCATCTTGTTTAAAATTTAAATTATATCTAGTGTGCTTTTTCAAACAAAAAAAAATTTCTTTTTATTTACATTTATTGTTGAAATGGTCAGTTTTTAACTAAACACATAAGTGGAATAACATACTTCATTATTTTGTTAGTGTTATTTCCTAAGTGAAATATACATTTTTTAAAATTATAATAAACATTTAAAATTCCCCTAAGATTCCCCCCCCAAATTACCTACCATTTGGCATCAATCATTCTCTGGTTCCCTTCCATTAATGTAATCAGGAACACTCCACACTTAAAATAAGTAAGCTTTTGTTTCAATTTTACCTTTGTAGCATATGTAGGTTTATCTATGGCTTCATCTCCTATGAAAAAGTCAAGGTCATCAACTCCCCTCAGTACTCGCCTTTGGGCCTGGTCAACTACTTTTGCTGACTCCCTGATAGCAATACCTTAAAACAAAAGCACAAAAATGTCCAGCATAAACATCATTCACTTAAATGAACAAAGTAATACAATATAATTCTTAAATACAATGTGTAATTTCAAAATATTACATTTTAATCATCATTCCTTTTCTTTTCCCTTACAACCATGCCCCTCCTCCAAAAAAAAAAAAAAACACTCAGAAAACATGCTACAAGAAGTTCATGAAAACCATCTGTTATTTTCAATATAGTTCAAAAGGACTAATCCAGTCAACTGCTATTAATGTCAACAGAAGACGCACAGTTGAATCTCCCATTATTATTCTGAAAACTTCCTTATAACAAATAAAAGTTCCTGGGTTATAACATATCAAGCAAGCTAGAAAATAAAAATACAAGATCAGTCACAAGATGTAAAGGATAAAGAGAAAAAAATTCTTGAAAATCACCATCAATTAAGTATGATTCTGAGCAAGACCAAATCAATATGTTTTTAGTGTGATTTAAAAAAAAAACCCTCCATTTTAAAGAAAAGGCCCCCCCAGCCATGTCTTCTTTTCTCTCTAGACTCTCCAGCCTCCCAGATTTTCTTCACAAGGCATTATACCAAGTACCTTCATCTTTCCTACCCAACCCTTTTCATCTCTTTTTTATGTATTATCTTCCCCCTTTAAGGTGAAAACTTCTTGAGAACAGGGCCAATCTTTCGTTCTGATCATATTTGTATTCCCAACCTTTAAAAACACAATGATTGGCACATAGTATGCCGTACTTAATAAATTTGTTTGCTGACTTGACCTGAGTCTATGTATAATGTAGAAATTTCTCATTAAAAAGAAATAGGACAACACTGGCAAGAGGGTTCTAAGCCACCAATGATCCAAGATAAACAACAATCTAAAGTACTGCACTATATAATGCATTGTTATTTATAGTTTCATGATATTATTTTAAATAAACTAATAATCCCATGCATATATATGGCAATGTATAACCACACTAAGCTTCATCTCTTTGTAAAACATCTCTAGTGTAAAACTAATTAATTTGAATACAAATCTTCTAGCATTTAAAACCTGCCAATCTCCTCTACTCCTTCATATTCCTTCTTACTCTTTCAGACTCTACTCCTGATTCTCCAGATTTTATTCTCTATAATATCCCAGCAGTGCTCTTGACTCTATGAATTTTACCCCATTCCATATTCCAAACCCATTTCAGTGTCCTTTTTATACCTTGTCTTTTCCCATTTGAGTGTAAGCTCCATGAGGATAGGAATTATCATTTTTGTTTGCAGTTTTTGTATGCTAATGCATGGCACAGTACCTTGAACATAATAAATATTTAATAAATACTGCCTTGACTCGACCTAATTTCACAGCCTTATTTCACACTATGCTCCTTCATACACTAAATATCTCAAGTAGTATCACCCTTACCTGGATTTTATCTCATATTTCTCTATCTCCACATAGCTGTGCACATGTCTCTGACATGGACATCCTTTTCAGCTTTGCCTGCTTCAATTCACTCCTTCTGAGGGTCGGTTTGAAAAGCCTCATGCTCCATATACTTCTTATCCCCTGAACTCCCAGATGAAAAAAAGCTTTCTACCAAAATTGTTCAAGAACACATCCATTTTACCCTGAATCATACTTTATTTTTTGCCTGCATGTCCCATTCCAAATATTCCCTCCACAATTTGGTTGGTTGAGGATAGTAAGCATTTAAAAAAAAAAATTTTTAACTCTCACAATGTAGCATACTATATAGATAATTAATGTTTTAAATTAAACCACTATATGAGAATTCCTTTAACTGACCCCAAACAAATGATGTCAAATGATTTTGTAAAGTCAAAATACTCTGACTGGAAAGTAGTCCAATGATATTTAATTATTTATATAATTTAATAATCACTACATTTAACACAGTCAAACCGATTTTGGTTTCTCATATTCCTGGGAGACTTGATTTGTGGTTGTAGATTTGGGATTTGTTTGCTTGCTTTTCATATTGTCCACTATTTATTCAGATTTAAAAATCTAGATCAAAGAGAATATTGAACACTGAAGATATTACCACAAAGAGAATTATTAAGTTATATTTCTGATTGTGTTCTCTGCTAGCACAAATTATATCAAAAATCTATTCATCCCTGCAGAATCATCCCTCTAGTAGAAAGTTTTTAATGCAGACTTCGGAACTGCCTGACACACAGCAAGTGCTAAACTTATTCACTATTGTTAGCAATTACTGAGCCAAATGAGATGATAATTGGATCATACTTTGAAATAATTTTATAAAACATTTTTCTAAAAAACAAATTTTAAGGGCATGAAAAAATTACGAGGTTATCTTAAATTTCCCACTTCATCAAGGTTAACTATCCATGTAAAGAGAAAAAATAAGGGGAAACTAAAGACTTCCTTACTAAAAGAAAAAAAAAACTATCTTAAAGTAACTAAGAATAGGAAAGATGAAAAACAACAAAAATTCCCCAGCCTAATGCCCCCTTCAATATAACCTCTATAGAAATATGTTATTTCTATATTCTTTGAGATTTAGATCTGAAAGAATGGACTGGGGAGGCAACAAGTAAGGATATATGAGGTTGGACAGTGGGTGTAGTGCCTAAATTGGAGAGCAAAGTGATGCAGTGGATAGAATGCCAGGCCTAGGGTCAGGAAGACATCCTCATGAATTCAGGCCCAGCCTCAGATACTTACTAGCTGTGTGATCCTGGGCAAGTCACTTATCCCTGTTTGCCTCAATTTCCTCATCTGTACATAATATGAACTGGAGAAGGAAAGTGGCAAAGCATTCCAGCTTCTTTGCCAAGAAAACCCTAAATGGGGTCACAAAGAGTCAACAGAACAAAAAATGACAACAACAAGGGATATACTAATGAGAGTGGTGGAAGAAGTTAGTGCCAGGAATTAGTCTAGAAAATTAGGCTGAAAAATAAAGATTTAAGTCAGAAATTGGTCTGAGGGAACAGAAAACAAGAGTTATGAATGGACAAAAGAGAACACTCAAAATTACAGGCAAATTATTGGCTAAAGTGGTCTACTTAATAAAAATCAAAAGATACATATAAACTGGCCATCCCATTCAGTGGCAAAAAACTTATGACAGACACTAACCAAACAAAACAGAAGCTCAAATTAAATTTCTCAGCTAATAAAGTAGTTTTGTAGAGCAGTTATTTTCAAATTTTTGGAGACAACTTCATTTTCATTTAAAATAAATTTTTCAATATACAACTCCAATAACAAATATATATTTATAAATTATATATGCACCACTGTATTATGAATTAAAAATTATAAAATATAGCCAAAGCATATATTTAGAAAAGATAAAATTAAATTAAATCATGTTTTATATTTTAATGTATTAAATTTAAATTTTAAAAATTAATGTGTTCTCCTTTGGACATAGTAAGTTTGAGATACCCATGGGACATCCAGTTCAAGAAGTACAAAATATAGTTTTTTATATAATTAGATATACATGTTATATATATATATATGTACATATATATATATAACCTAACTTTTGATATAACTATATATATGTAACTATAATTCACAAGAGAAACTATTTACTGGATATAAAGATCTAGGAATCATATGCATAGAAATGTTAGTTGAACCCACTGAGTTGATAAGATCACTGAATAAGATAATACAGCTGAACAAGAACCCAAGACAGCTTGAAAAATGTGCTAAATAGTTGGAATGACATAGAAGAATCAGAAAGAGAACAAAAGGAACAGTCAGAAAAAAAGGAGAACCAGCAGAGAGAAGTTTCACAAAAATAAAGACAACAAAGATTTAAAAAAAAATGGAAAATGTCCTTTGAAGTACCTTCTAACTTCTGTTTCTAAATCCCATAAAAGAAAGTAAAAAGAACAAGAGCTCAGAAATAGCAAATTCTCTTAAAATATATAGAACACAATTAAAATTTTCACAAGTTCATAAAATGGTTCCCCATCACAGATTTGATATATTTCACCTACAAAGCTAATATATATATTCATTGGGACACTTGCTTCTATCTCCAGAAATGCTGGCTAATTTCTCCAAAAGATAAATTGTAATTTTCCCAAAATGACAACTGTTTGAAGGGTAAGAAAACAAGCACATAAATAAAATGTTGGTAGAGCTAGAATTGGTCCAATTATTATAGAAAGCAATTGGAACTACAGACCCCTCCCCAAATTACTAGTGACCCAGATATATCACTAGTAGGCCTATATCCTAAAGTGATCAAAAAAAAAAGGAAAAAGAACACACATGTACAAAAAATATTCATAAATGCATTTTGTTACAGAAAAGAGCTAAAACCTAAGGAGAAGGGGATTAGAGAATGACTGAACAAATTATAGCAAATGACTATAATGGAATATTACTGTGCTGTAATAAATGATGGTAAGGGATAGTTTCAAACATACCTGGAAAAGTTTATAGGAACTGATAGATAACCAGGAGAACAATTAAACAATAACAACAACATTGCAAAGACAAGCAACTTTGATTTAGAGCTCCGATTAACTTAATGACTAGTCATAATTCCAAAGGGCCAATGAGGTGACAGACTCAAGATGTAAGCTTCAAAAAGCAAAAACCTGCACTGGCTTTCAGAATACCTTGTATCTTAAGATATAGCCAATGTGGGATTTTTTTTTCTTGACTATGTTAATTTGTTACAAGGGTTTTGATTTTCTTTTTCCTTTTCCAATGGAGGGGGAAAGGAGAGAAAGAAAAATACAAGTTTGGTAATTAAAAAATAATAATGTTTGGGGTTTTTTTCAATTTTTCAATGGAGGGATTAGAATAGGGTAGTCAAAAATAAAAGAAAAAAAAAGAACATCACCAAACATTTTTAAATACACAGAAGAGAACAGAAGAAAGGGCAAAAATAATCAAAAACAAGTTGGACAACTTCAAAAGTTAAATGCTGAATTTATTATATATTTAAAATGAAAAAACAAACTGTACATAATAGAGATTTGCAATTTCTGGTACAATCTTCTTTTTTGTTATATCCTTTATTTCCAAACATAAATATCCATTTTATTTGATGTTTTTTTTAAATCAGAAATTTTTAAAAATAAATTTAAATTTAAGAAATTAAAAAGAAGTCAACAAAATAAAACAATGTAAGGCTATCATATCAAGCTCTTTTAAATTAGGCTTCACAAGAGAACTGCAGCCTGAAGGATTTGTTATGATCATGGATCTCTCATCTTCTGATCTACAGAAATTCACAAGTTCAATTTTATCAGCTTAAAATAGATACTAGTCACCAGGTAATTGATACTGATACTGTCACAACTAACCTTACAAGAAATTGATTATGTACTACACAGGGCACATTTTCCAAAACCCCAAATAACTATGAAACCAAACTATCAATTAGATCATATGGTTAGCATGGAATCATAATAAAGAGAATTAAATGTTCAAAAAGGATATTTCATCTCTATACTATATGAGAATCCATTGAATTATATTTGGCTCCAGTATAAACGTGTTTTTACCTGCATTCAGATTTATCACATGAGATTTCCCTTAGCTAAAGCATTAACAAATTTTTATTTTCTAACTTCTTTTTCATAATTCATATGTCAAATGTATTTTCTCCTTTAATGAACAAAGGAGAGACAATCTTAAGGGCCTCCCATCGGTGAGAGTCTATACTCATCAGTAAGTGCTACCTTTCCAATGGCTAAACAATAGTGGATACTCATCTCACCATATACAATTTGTACAATGCTCTCTAGGGCCACAAGTGTTTGCAAGAAATTGACCTGACTTATGTATCACTAGTTCAGATAGCCTAGATACAAAAAATAATATCAGTAAACCTGGTTAAATCCTGAAAATGTAACCCTTATGTTAGCTAGAGGTCCCAGACCCTACTATTTTGTTAGAAGTGCCAAGTTAAATTGTACAGACTTTCCTCTAATAAAAATTTCAATAAGTTCATGTTTGATCTGAATACTCATTGATGTCTTAGAAAGATGGGCAAATATTTCATATATATCCACTAGGCCTTCCCATTGGCCTTCCCAATGAGTTTTCTAAATTATCATTCTTTGCCATCTAGCCTGATCACACACCCTCAAGAAAGCAAGGACTTGTTATTCATCTGCCTATGTACCCTTCCAGATGACTAAATACGGCCATTCACCATGCTGCTCTTTCAACTAGAGCCTGGGCTCTAGACCACCTGGCCAGTACCTGAAAGATCTACAGATGTCACTGTATAATATCTTGAAGCTGTACCATCCTATATCCCCCTTATTAAGATGTGAGCCCCTTGAGGACAAAGGCTATCTTACTTCTGTATTTTTTCCTCCAGCATCTCCCATTTAGTCACTGTGAATATCTAAATCTGAGCCATTTCTACTTCTCCCATAGTAGAGATCAGTCTTCTTGCAATCAATAATCCTCCAAAGAATATCTGGATATATGTAATGTGATGCTACTAGACCCAGGTATCTAGCACACCACCCTCCAAAAGCCCACCTTTGGAAAAAGGCAAAGGAAGAAAAGAAAGGTAATCCTTCCTTCACTAAGGAATGTCAAGACAAGTGCATCCCTCATCCCAAGCCTTACTTGCAAATTAAAGTATACTTTTTGTTACATTTTGAGTACTTCTACTTCAACATTTATCTCCAAATAATCCATTATTTAAAAAACAGAACTTTGGTAAACTCTGGGCCAGTTTAATCAGAATAACTAATGCTCTCCACTGTATAAGAAATAGTTCTTGTTCTTTTAATTCGATTCCATAAACATTTATTAAGTACCTCATATGTGCCAAGTATGACACTATTAAGTGCTGCCACTTTACTAAGCTAATTACAAAGCCTTGCTGATTTCATCCCTAAGACAGAAAGGTCTATCTGTTGTTGTTGTCACTGTTGTTACTGTTGTTATTTATTCATTTCAATCCTATTTGACACCATTTGGGCTTTTCTTGGCAAAGATACTGGAATGGTTTGCCATTTCCTTCTCCAGATCATTTTACAGATGAGGAAATTAAGACTTAAAAGATTAAGTGACTTGTCCAGGGTCACAACTAGTAAGTGTCTAAGTCTTCTTGACTCCAGACTTGGTATTTTATCCACTGTGCCACTTAACTGCCCAGAAAGGTCTATGGACCCTCTTAAATATACTGACTAAATGTAAATATGAATATATATGCCTGCATGTGTCTTTAAGGACAGAAGAAGACAGAGAAAAATTGAAAGAAAGACAGAGAGAAGGAAAATGCACTAACCTGGGAGCTCAAGAGTTCCTTCAATTAGGTAAGCAGTGCAAACTAGACAATTTGGGTCCAAAATTAATTATAGAAAAGAGAACTATTTTGTAATTTAAAGTTATCAGTTCATTTCAAGAATACGTAGACAATTTTCCCAGGTTATATAAGTAATTCTAACTGAAATTATGGGTATTTCTAATCAAACTCTAACTTAATTTACAGGCTGAAGTCACAGGAACCATGATTAAGGACAACTGAAACAGAAATAAAGAAAAAATAAGGAAACTCGCTCTAAAGAATGCTTAAAAGATCCTACAAATAAAGAGCCAAGAAAAAATACCACTTTCTAGCTACCAAAATAATATATAAGAAAATACAGAATCAATTAGTTCATTTGAAAACCGGTATATTCAAAATATTTTCAGAAAATATAATCTTCATGAACATAAAATTTAAGTTTCTACTTACATGATGGTATAATGAACTGGGGTTCAGTGTTGCCTGCATAGCCAAGCTTGGTATACCTACAAGCACAAAATCATTGAAAGATGTTTAAAGAACAACCATTTTCACATTTCCATAGACCTGAAATTCTAAGACTTAACTCTACAATGAAATGGGTAAAATGTTTGATCTCAAATTTTTAGACATTAATTATAAAAACCAAAAACATTATTCTATTAATTTTTAATTCTATCCTAATGAAATTTTTATTTCACATACTTCATTATTTCATGAATCTTCTACTAAATGAATTTATAATATTGTATCTAGTCTTCCGGGGTCAGGTAGGTGAGTAGAATGCCAGGCCTAGAATCAGAAAGATTCCTCTTCTTGAATTCATATCTGGCCTTAAGATGCTTATGAGCTGTATGAACCTAAGCAAGTCACTTAATCCTGTGTGCCTCAGTTCCCTCATCTGTAAAAGGAGTTGGAGAAGGAAATGGCAAATTAATCTAGTATCTTTACCAAGAAAACCTGAAATATGGTCACAAAGAGTTGTAGAAAATGAACGAACAACAAAATTTCATCTATTAAATGAGTATAGAATAGACTAGAAACATTTCTTATCTCACTCATTTCAGAATTACATACAAGTTTCTATTCAGAAACTCCATAAACTAAACTAAAGGAATGTTAACTAAAATAAAATGTTAATATACTACATCCTACTCCACAAACATTTGTTCAATTCAATTGTGTATTCCTCTTTTTAAATGGAACAATCTGCTAGATATAAGAAGTTGGAAAGCAATAAGTAAATTGAAAAGTCTCATCAGCTGTTTCTTTCTTATTAGGACTTCTGCAGTTCATAGCAATACTTAAAGACTTCTGGGCAATGATCTATCATTTTTACTAATGTTTGGAATGGATAAAAATTTATCACAGAAGCCATATATGCAACTGACTATAACTGCATTTTGCAAGTTATTTCAAAATATATTCCACTAAATTCTAAAATATGGCAACATTATAACCTATCCTATACATGATTCTTTAAAAAAATAATATAGGTATTCTAAGCCAAGATAGCAGAGTAGAGATAGCATTACAGCTGAATCCTCCCAACATTCCCCTCCAAACAACTTTAAATTAACATGTCAAATACAATTCTGGAGCAGCATAGTCAACAAATGGTTTAAGAGGAGCATTTTTCCAGCCCAGGACACTTTAGAAGGTCAGTAGACGAGGTCTGTGACATCAGTGTGGGGACCAGGCTAGAATCTACATGTTGACAACAGCAGCAGCGAACTTTGAAGGCAGCTGCTCAGCTCAGAGACAGTAAGGGGATGGGCCAAATGCTCAGAAAGAAATTACAAGGAACCCTGAGCTGACACTGGGCATAGGCCTAGGCACTGTTTGGCAACACCACAGCACAAAAATGGCAGTAGTACTTGTAGCTTCAGCAGAGCTGAGACAAGAGCCTTTACCCAGCAAGAAAGCACATGCCAGAAAAATTCCACCCTCTCCTAAGAAAATGCCACCTGGGAAGCACCAAAAACGTGCAAACCCCTAGAACTAGCTCTGAAAAAGGCAGCCTGAAAAAGCCTGAAGCTTGCCCCATACCCAGGTGAACCCAGCCCAGCTTTAACATAAAGTTCAAAGAAAAGAAAGAGGCTAGACAAATGAGCAAACAAAAAGAACTTGACCATCAGAAGCTACTATAGTGGATAGGAAAATCAAAATGCCTCCTCAGAAGAAAACAATGTGAAAACATCTACAAGCAAAACCTCAAAAAAAATTGCAAACTGGACACAAGATTTTCCAGATGAGTTAAAGAAAATGATAAGAGAGAGGTAGGAAAAGACTTAGCTGCTCTGTTCAATACAATGATCCAAATCAATGCCAAATGACTCCTAATAAAAAATTCTATCCACCTCCAAAGAACTGATGAATTCTGAGTACAAACTGAAATATATATATACATATACATATATATATTACTTCATTTTCTTGCTACTTGGCTAATATGGAAATATATTTTGCATGGTTTCAAATGTATAATTGATATATTGTCTTCTCTGTGGATGGGGAAGGGTTATGAGGGAGAGATTTAAAATTAAAAATGTTTTAAAAGAATGTTAAAATAAATAATATTTTCTGAAAAATAATGTGAGATTTAAAAATGTACTTAGTGATCCGTTATTAGTACTGATTTTAAAAAATATTTTTAAATCAAAGTATATAAAAAGAGGGAAGCAGGTTAATTCCAGTTATGAATATAGTCATCACCCCACAATATATAGTAATCTTAACTCTAACTTAGCACTCTAAGGTGTGCATCAGTGTTAAGAGTCACATTCATTCCAAGAGTTCTACTCTTGACCTGATCCATACAGGCAAATTAGAAGATATTTAAGGAAGACAATTCAATTCTACACCTATTCTAATCAACTTTTAAGAACATTCTACAGTTTAAAAAAAAGAGAGAAAATTTTGTCTCATATAAAAGTGAATCAGAGCTTAGCTAAAGCAGCCAGAGTTGCCAGACTTTTTAAAACTCAAAAAATAATGTTCTAAATTACCACTGATTAGAGAAATTAAAATTAAAATTATTTTTAAAAACTAGAAAAAAATAATAAATTTTATCTGGAAAAACAAAAAGTCAAGAATATAAAGGGAATTAATGAAAAATAAAAAAAAATAAAAAGAATGGTAGCTTAGCAGTACCAAACCTAAAACTATATTATAAAGCAGCAGGCATCAAAACCGTATGATACTGGCTAAGAATGGTGGATCAGTGGAATAGATTAGATATACATGACACAATATCAATGCCTATAGTGATCTATAAATCCTCAAATTCCAGCTTCTAGAATAAGAACTCATTATTTGACAAAAATTGCTAGGAGACTGGAAAATAATGTTGGAAATTTGGCATAGACTTACATTTCACACCCTATACCAAAATAAGATCAAAATGAGAATATGATTTGGACATAAAGAATGATACCATAAACAAATTAGGAGAGCAAGGAATAATTTATCTATCAGATCTTAGGAGAAGGGAGAAATTTATGACCAAAGAAAAACTAGAGAACATTATCAAAGACAAAATGAACAACTGTGATTACATTAAATTAAAAAGGTTTTGCCCAAACAAAATCAACAGAAACACAATTTAAAGGGGAGTACAAAGCTGGGGAAAAATCTTTACAACCAGTGTTTCTGATAAAAGTTTCATTTCTAAAATATATGAAGAACTGTCAAATTTATAAGAATACAAGTCATCCTCCAATTGATAAATGGTCAAAAGATATGAACAGACAATTTTCAGATGGCAAAATTAAAGCCATCTATACCCACATGAAAAAATGTTCTAAATCACTGTTAATTAGAGAAACGCAAATTAAAATAACTCTGAGGTACCACCTCACACCTCTCAGGTTGGCTAAGATGACAAGAAAAGATAATGATAAATGTTGGAGGGGATGTGGGAAAACTGGGACACTGATACATGGTTGGTGGAGTTGTGAACTGATCTAACCATTCTGGAGAACAATTTAAAACTATGCCCAAAGGGCTATAAAACTGTGCACACATACCCTTTGATCCAGCAGTGCCACTATTGGGTTGGTATCCCAAAGAAATCATAAAGGAGAGAAAAGGACCCAAGTGTGCAAAAATGTGTGTAGCAGCTCTTTTTGTGGTAACAAAGAATTTGAAAATGAGTAAGAGCCCATCAATTGGGGAATGGCTAAACAAGTTGTGATATATAAAGGTAATGCAATGTTATTGTTCTATAAGAAAATGATGAACAATCTGAATTTAGAAAGGCCTGGAAAGATTTACATGAACTGATGCTGAGTGAAACAAGCAGAACCAGGAATATATTGTACATAATAACAGAAAGAATGTGTGATGATCAACTATGAAAGACGTAATTCTTTTCAATAGTTCAATGATCCAAAGCAATCCCAACAAATTTTGGACAGAAATTGCCATCTGCCTCCAGAACAAGAACTAAAGAGACTAAATGTAAATCAATACACGCTATGTTCACTTCTTTTTTGTTTTTTTTTCCTCTCCCATGGTTTTTCCCTTTTGCTCTTTTTTCTCCCAACATGATTCATATAGCAAATTGTATTTAAAAAAAATAAATACTTTTTAAAATAGCATTAAAAAAAAACTACAAACACTCGCCTAGTATAGAATTTCAAGTAAAGACTTCAGATTCCCTGATTCTTTGTGTAGCCTATGTATAACAGTGTCAAACACTTCCAGAAAATAAAGAAATATCACTTTATTGGGCAGGGTGGGCACCACTTCAAAAATTAAAACAACATATTTCTATCAGTCAATAAGAACTGAAGTGCTTACTCTGTAGTAGACACTGTGCATACATATTTTAAATGGGCTATTCAAGCCACAGAAAAGTAATTTCTTTGCTCAGTCACCCAATCCAAAAGTAGATTATCCACTAATCCAAAAGTTTTCTCACCCATTTCAGAAGTGAGACTAATCATGCTTAGAGAAAAGAGGTCATTTGAGAGCAGAGGTCTTGCTAGTAATCTTGCAAGGATTGAGTGGATAAAAGGAAATGAAAGGGAACTTGAAAATACCTGCTGACTCAGAAGACCCAATTACTCAGCACAACAAAAATATTTCCCTGAATCACTTCATACACACACACACACACACACACACACACACACACACAGAGAGCTCAAAAGAAGCAAATATAAGATATATATTTAGACTGTTTTTACTCATACATCACTAATATCTAAGAAATGATGACAATAATATTTGTGGGGTTTTGACAATATTTGCAATAATGGGAGGGAAGAAGTAGGAATGAGAAATAAACAGATTTTTGTTAAATGAAAGTATTTTTAATTGATGACAATATAAATACATACTGCCCAGGTATAGCTGTTGCAAATTCTAGCTTATAAAACCAAAAAAATCATCCAGACTGACCATCCAATTAGCCACTGAATCCCATAACTGCTTTGTATTAAGCTACCCAGAGCAGGGCAAACATGTTACCATGACTGCTCTCCAATAATACTGAGAATAAGCATTCTTTGTTGTTGTTGTTGCTGCTGCTGCTGCAGCAGTGGTGGCTGCAATTAGGGATAAGTTGCCCAAGGTCATACTGCTAGGAAGTGTTAAGTATCTGAGGTCATATTTGAACTCAGGTCTTCCTGACTTCAGGACTAGTGCTCTATCCATTGCATCACTTGCTGCCCCTGAAAATAAGCATTCTTACAGTATTAACAATTTATACAAATTATATTTATTTACCCTTTCTTTCAAGACAAATACAAAAATGGTCTTGCTTACAAGAGATTAAAGTGGGAAACTAAACTATGCCAAAAGGCATCATAGATAATTAATATCAATACTTAACATGAATGTACCAAATGATAATACTACAGGAAAAGCTAAACAAGGTAAAGAGAGAAATAAACAGTAAAACTCTTATGGTGCTGAACCTCTATATGCCCCATTTCTAATGCAGACAATTCTAAAAGTAATAATAATAAAAATAAGTAAAGGATCTGAATAGAATTTTAGAAAAATTGAACATCTCTGTAATCATTGAATGGGAAAAGAAAGAAGTATATTTACTTCCCAACTTGGCAAAGCACATTTATAAAAACTGTACATATATCAAAGCATAAAAACCTCAAAATGCAGAAAATATCACATTCATTATAAAATTCAACAAAAATTATATTCAATGGGGGAGAAAATGGTAATGAAATGATTAAAAATTAATCAGAAGCTAACAGTCATAAGGAATTTGTGGGTCAAAAAACAAATGAGAAAATCATCAAAGAGCTTCATCAAAGAAAATGACAATAGGGAAACATCATATCAAAATATATGGAAACAAGTAAAAGCAGTAGTTAGTAGAAAATATATCTCTAAACATTTTCATCAGAAAAAAAAAGGGAAAAATTTGTTAGACAAGCAACTAAAAATGTAAGAAAACCAACAAAATGTCAAAACCCCAATTAAACACTAAAATAAAAATTTTGAAAATCAAAAAATATTATCAAAATTGACAGTTTTTTTTAAATAGCAGGGTTGTAGGTTATTTTGTTTTATTTTCATTGGGGGAAGAGAGAAGGTTGGAGTCAAAAAGATAAACCATAAGCTACCAATGGAATGTTTACTATTTATGTTATGTTGTGACTCTTTTATCCCATGTTCTTCTTATATGTTGAGACCATCTTCTTTTCCATTTATCTACCACTTTGTAAGATACAATCTTTGCAGCAAACTTCTTAGATAAAGGTTTCATATCTAAGACATATATATGCATATATATATGTATGTATATATATGGAACTGAGTCAAATTTACAAGAATGAGCATCATTCCCCCCTGATAAAAGATCCAAGGATATGAATACACAGTTTTCAGAAAAGAAATAGAAGTTATGAACAGCCATATGAAAAAATGCTCTAAATCACTAATAATTAGAGAAATATAAGTTAAAACAACTAATACTTATTAGAAGCTAAGACAATACAAAAAAAAAGAAGAAAAATGCTAGAGTACATGGGGAAAGGAAGTACATTAAAAACACTGTTGGTACAGGTATGAACTTGTTCAACCATTCTGGAAAACAATTTGGAACTATGCATAAAAGGCTATAAAACTGTGCCAGTCCTTTGTCCAAGCTATTCCCAAAGGGATCAATGAAAGAGGAAAAGAACACATATACACAACAATATAAGAGCTCTTTTTATGACAAACAATTGAAAACAGAGAAGATGTCCATCATCTCCAAATTGGCTAAACAAGTTATGTATATAAATGTGATGAATTACTACTGTGTCCTATAAGAAATGAAAAGAATGATTTCAATAAAACCAGGAAAGACTTGTATGAAGTAATGAAAAACAAAATGAACAGAACTAGGAGAATAATTTATACAATAACAGCAATATTGTAAAGATAAACAACTATTCAAGACAATAATTCTGATTAAGGAAAATTCCAAAATACTCCTCCTAATGAAAAATGCTACTTCCAAATGGATAGCTAATGAATTCAGATTGCAATTTGAAGCACATTTTCTTCTCTCATTTTTTTCCTTTATTATATGGCTAATGCAGGAATTTAATTTGTATTAACTATATACAAGTATAATGGATTTGGGTTTTCTTGATTTATCAATGGGTAGGGGAAATAAATAATTAAGAACTGAAAATAATTTTTTTTATTTTATTAAAGCTTTTTTTTTGTATAACATATGTATGGGTAGTTCCCCAGCATTGATCTTTACAAAGCTTTCCATTACAAATTTTACCCCCAGTCTCCTCCCCTCCCCTAGATGGCAGGAAGTCCACTACATGTTAATAATGTAACAATAGCTGACAAGTTGCGCAAGAAAAATCCTATCTACAAGAAAAAAAAGAAAATCAGAGAAAGGAAACACAATGCAAGCAAACCTCAATAGAGAGCATGAAAATTTTATGTTGTGGTCCGTATTTCATATCCCTCTCCCTGGGTGTATATGGTCTTCTTCAGTGAACAATTGGAACTGGTTTGAGACAATTCTTTGTTGCAGAGAGCCATATCCATCAGAATTGATCATCATGTAATATTTTTGTTACTGTGTATAATGATCTCCTGGTTCTGCTCGTTTCACTCAGCATCAGTTCATGCAAGTCTCTCCAGGCCTCTCTGAAATCATCCTGCTGGTCATTTCTTACAGAGCAATAATATTCCATAACATTCATATACCATAATTTATTCAGCCACTCTCCAATTGATGGGCATCCCTTCAGTTTCCAGTTTCTAGCCACTACAAAAAGGGCTGCCACAAACATTCCTGCACATGTGGGACCCTTTCCCTCTTCTAAGATCTCTTTGGGATATAGGCCCAGTAGAAACACTGCTGGGTCAAAGGGTATGCACAGTTTGATAGCTTTTTGAGCATAGCTCCAAATTGCTCTCCAGAATGGTTGGATCCGTTCACAGTTCCACCAACAATGTATTAGTGTCCCAGTTTTCCCACATCCCCTCCAACATTCATCGTTATCTTTTCCTTCATTTTAGCCAATCTGACAAGTGTGTAGTGGTACCTCAGAGTTGTCTTAATTTGCATGAAAATAAAATTTTTAAAAAGACAATGTGTTATAAACTATTTATTCCACTATTCAAAATAAAATGGATAACCGTTCAAGTCAAAAGGATTTTATTAAGGAGAGAAGGAAGGGGAGAGTATGTTTTCAAAAAACTGAATGATAGTTCACACAAGAATAGGAAAGCTCCAAAACTTTAACAGGTTAGGTTTAAACTAGTGGCAGGCCAAATAGAATGACAATTCCTTTTTTTGTTGGTTTTGTGGGGTTTTTTGGCCCACTGATTTAGTTCTTTATTTTTCCCCAGTTACATGTAAGAACATTTTTAACATACATTTTTAAAACTTTTGAGTTTCAAATTCTCTCCCTCCCTTCCCATTCTTACTGCCTCCTCCCCACTGAGAAGGCAAACAATTGGATATATAATGATCCAAGACAACTCTGCAAGACTTACAATGAAAAATGCTATCCATCCCCAGAGAAAGAACTGATAGCGTCTGAACACAGAATGAAGCAGTTTTTTTTTTTACTTTATTTTTCTTGAAGGTTTTTTTTTATGTTTTCTTTAACACTACCATAGATATGTTTTGCATGACTAAACATGTATATAACCTATATCAAATTGGTGCCTTCTCAATGGGGGAGAGGGGTTAAGAGTGAGAAAGGAGGAAGGGAGATAATTTGGAACTCCCAAGTTTTTAAAATGAGTGTTAAAAAAAAAAATACAAGTAACTGGGGAAAAAGTAAAGTATTAAATCAATGAGCCAAAAAGGAAAAAAAAAAGAAATTGTCATTCTTGTTTGGCTTGCCAAATTTCTGGGAGCATCCTACTCATCTTTTCTTATAGCACAGTAGTGTTCCATCATAATTATGTAACCACAATTTCTTTAACCATTCCTCAGTTGTTGGACATTCCCTTAATATCCAATCTTTGCTGTCCCAAAAAGAGCTACTACAAATATTTTTATATATGTAGGTCCTTTTCCTTTTTGTTTTTTACAACAATGAGAGAGAATGACAAATTCTTACAAAAGACAAAAAATGAGAAGCAGTTACTTAAATATATTAAGAGAGTGAAAGCTGGCAAAAAGAAGCAGTAGTACCCATGTGATAATGACAGCACCAGATTGATAGATTTTTTTAAAGTTTGCAGCAAATAAGTTCTGACTAAAGCTGTCATAACTGAAAAAGATCCTGGGTCATGAGACATTTAAGGATACAAGAATAGTTTTTTTTATTATTATTAAAACTTTTTATTTGCAAAACATATGTATGGGTAATTCTTCAACATTAACCCTTACAAAGCTTTCTGTTACAAATTTTCCCCCCTACTCTCCACCCCCCCC
>JAJPUD010003115.1:50383-77573 GCA_023553655.1 Myrmecobius fasciatus | reverse complement strand
TACAGATCAGAATCAGGATAGGTAAATATTTTGGAAGAAAACAGAAAATGCAGGAAGAGAAAATAAATCATTTTTAGCAATGATTCCTAGTCATGATTACCTGTAAGCCTCAACTATATTGCAAATTTCTTGATCACAAAATTCATGCCTACTTTCATCTCTGTATCTCAGTGCCTAACACAAAGCTTTATATATATATAGGCACTTGCCAATATAACTTAATTCAAAAGTTTATTCTTTTATAGTCCCTATGTTAAAATACAAGTTTTTTCAAACATAAATTTTTATAACAGCTTTTTATTTTTCAAAATATATACAAAGATAGTTTTCAACAGTCATCCTTGCAAAACTTTGTATTCCATAGTATTTTCTCCCTCCTTCCCTCCCTCTCCCCCTTCCCCTAGACAGCAAGTAATCCATATAGGTTAAACATGTGCAATTCTTCTAAATATATTTCCACATTTATCATACTGCATAAGAAAAATCAGATCAAAAAAGGAAAAACAAATAACCAAGAAAAAAAAAAGGTGAATATTATGTTGTGATCCACACTCAGTTTCCATAGTCCTCTCTCTGAATGTAGATGGCTCTCTATCACAAGATCACTGAAAGTGGGCTTGAATCACCTCGCTGTTGAAAAGAACCATGTCTGTCAGAATTGATCATCATATAATCTTGTTGCCATGTGCCATCTGGTTCTGCTTACTTCATTTAGCATCAGTTCACGTAAGTCTCTCTGGGACTCTCTGAAATCATCCTGCTGGTCGTTTCTTACAGAACAATAATATTCCATGACATTCATATACCATAATTTATTCAACCACTCTCCAATTGATGGGCATCCATTCAGCTTCCAGTTTCTAGCCACTACAAAAAGGGCTGCCACAGACATTCTTGCACATGTGGGGCCCTTTCCTTTCTTTAAGATCTTTTTGGGATATAGGCCCAATAGAAACACTGCTGGGTCAAAGAGTATGCACAGTTTGATCACTTTTTGAGCATAGTTCCAAATTGCTCTCCAGAATGGCTGGATCCATTCACAGTTCCACAACAATGAATCAGTGTCCCAGTTTTCCCACATCCCCTCCAACATTCGTCATTATCTTTTCCTGTCATCTTAGCCAATCTGACAGGTGTATAGAGATATCTCAGAGTTGTCTTAATTTGCATTTCTCTGATCAATAGTGATTTAGAACACCTTTTCATATAATTAGAAATGGTTTCAATTTCTTCATCTGAAAACTGTCTATTTATATCCTCAAAGAGATAAATTTGATGTGAATATTTGCTTTACAAAAGGATTCAGACACATGGTTACTTTCAATGATAAAATCTTAGCACATTTAGAATTATTCCCTTAAAATGTACTCAAAAACTTGTTAGGGACAGAACAATTATGTAAGTAGGATCTCCATTCACAATGGAACATAATTGTTACTAATCATTTTTTTTCATAATTGTAGGAATGAAAGATTTTCAGAATGGCATTAAAATTATGTAGTCGTGGATTATGTACTAGTAAACAATTACATATGCTACAGAAAACAGCTAAAACATTATTATTTTAAGCCAAAGAGAGGTTAAAGAAACATTTACTGCTTTAGATTAGGCAGAAAGCTCTCATCAAATAGTTCAAAATACTATTACTATTAAATGCGAAGTTTTCAAGATATATATTTTAAGAGCCTATTTTCTTACTAAGCCTTTATAATTATTCAAGTGGTTTTTTTTCTTATACAAAATCTTTAAGCATGTTTGAACTCCTTTGTACCTATTATATTTCAAAGACTAAAAGTAATGGCAAAAATAGTCAACTTTTAGATTACTATTTTCAGATTAAAGAGTCTAATGGTGTAGTTCAGTTACTATATAGATAAAGAGAGCTTCTATTTTGATGCATTATTGTACTTGCAAATTTTTCCAAAGTTCTGATTATAAAGACTACAAAACCTGTCCTTTCAAGAAATTGACTCACTATGATTGAAATTATAAAAATACTAAAAATGTCTTGATGAAGTATCATTTGGGAATGTTATAAAGCTCACTGGGCCACACTTCAGTCAATGCTTTCAAGAATTTCAAAAAGCAGGCACCAAATACTAAATGGATTTCCAAAGTTAGTTTTATTTCTCAGAAAATCATTCACAAAATCAAAAGCAATACTGGAATCAGTTTTGTCAGACTATTTAAAATTCTTAAAACAAGATTAGTTTCATTTATCCCAAATTGAACCTTACAAACTTTAAAAAAAATTATTTATAACAGTTTTGTTGGACAAAAAAAAAATAGGAAATTGAAAAAATAAGCAAGTGGTAAATTGTGAGCCACACAAGAAAACTAGCATATTAAAATCATATCTACTAACTGAAAACTAAAACCACAAATGAGAAATTCATTGAAAGTAATGTGAAGAGAACATTTTAATGCCCAGATATATCTGTGACCTCAATGGTATTAGATGATTCTACCAGCACAAACTAAAAATCCTCCTTTTAAAAAATTCTCTTTGTCTGAATGGTAAATTTTCAAGAGGATCCACTCCAATACTTTGAAGTTCTTGCTGAAAACATTTTGTTGTGTTTTGTTTTTTAATGTGAGTAGTACCAGAGTAGCTATAAGGCTGTCATACTATCTTTATTTTTGCTACACAAATTGGTTGGCTTCCTTTTCTGGTTATACTTGACTTTGATACACCCTTTTTACCCTTTCTTATGATAGTACATATTACTAATTATACCATAGCTTATTTAGAGCCACCATTTCATCTTTTTCTTGTACTTTAAATCATTCTAAAATCCTTTTTTAACTTAAAAAATTAATAATCATCAATCAATAAACATTCAGACTTTCAGCATTTAACAAGGTAAAAGCAAATGAATTAACAATCAGACAAAATATTTTAAGTGTCCCACTTTTGGGTGTATCTCAAGTTTAACTATCTTTGGCATTTTCTTCATTCTTCTATAAAAAGGTTACAGACAACGTGTTCTGGTTCTGCTGATCTCATTTTATACCACTTTATTTCCTTCTGTCTCACAATTTAGCATTCTTTTTGACACAGGAATATTCTATTACATTATCATACCATAATTTATTCAACCTTTTTCCAAATGCTGGATATTTAAACTATTAACAATTTTTTTTCACCATTACAAATAGAACAGCAATGAATATTTTTGTCATAGATCCTGTGGTAGAAGAAATATTCTAAATGTTCTCTCCCATGCAATTTGGCCTAGTTTATTTTTTTTTTCTAAATTGGCATTAAATCTATCCTTGAGGCTCAGGGGACTTCAGGCCTGGGCTGTTCACCTCACTTTCTGGTCATTTAAATTTAAATTTAAAAAAAAAAAAACAAAAAACTCTCCCACAAGGAGCTCCAGGTAGTTTCTAATGCTTGGCTGGCAGTTAACTCATAGACAAGGGAGCTTCATTTAGCTATATGAACTGGAATCTTCTTGACCCATGCATATCCTTGTTGAATATCTAATTGCTGTATGACTTAGTGTCTCAATCTGTTCCAGTATTGAACATGAATTACCAGGGAGCTGACCTGAATCAGTCTCAGAATATAGTTGCTCTTCTTTCCTTTTTTATGGTACTTTCAACAGTAAAATAACTGGATCAAAAAGGATTAATAGATTTTTATCTTACTGCAAACAGCTCTATTGCTCTACAACATATTCATACCTATAGAAAGTCCCAACAAGAAAAAATTCCTTGTATTTTTTATAGTTATCATTTTTCACAGCATCTAACATGAATTTTTGCTTAGAAAATACTATGTAGGTATGTGTGTATATGTATATATGTATAATATGCCACACTTTATTCCACTATTCTTCAAATTCTGGATACATAGAATGGTTTTAATTTTTGTTATTATAAATAATGAAGTCATGAACATTTGATCATAGATAAGTGCTTATCTGATCCTTTTTTTTTGAGATAGCATCCTAGAAATGGAAAGAACTGTTCAAGAATAGTAAGATGTTTTGTGACATTAGCTATTGCTTTCCAAAGTTTGTAGCAGTCTATAGTTACACTAACAATTTATTAAAGTATTGTTTCCCTGTAGCTCCACCCACATTAGGTTTTATAATTTTTGCTTAATAATTTTGGCAATTTTAGTGATAATTAAGAAAACATATTAAGGTTGTACTGAATTGCATTCATTTGATCAGAAAGTTTACAAATTTTTTATATGGTTACTAGTCCTTTAATCATTACCCCACCAGGGAGTATGTATTGCTAGCCTTAGATCAGTATCACCATACAAGAAATAGCATGGTACTTGAGTTCATGTCCCAGCTCTTCTCTTTACTGCCTGTGTTAGCTTGAATATGTCACTCAACATCTCTGGTTCTCAGTTTCTTCATCTGTAAAAAGAGGAGATACCACTTGATAATCTCTAAAGACCTTTTTAGTTTTAAATCTATAAGCCTATACAAAATGTATTATTTATGATTCTGGCTATCTGGCTTAATTGATATATTTACTACAAATATTTTTTCTAATAAATTTCTTTATATTTTAAACATTTTTGTTTATATAATCAAAATCAAATACTGTCTGCAATGATTTCTATTTTTGATTAAACAAACACTTTGCCTCTTCAGAAATGAGAAAAAAAATTATATTATCTCCTTTTCCATTTTTATGATTTAAAAAATGCTTATATTATTTATATAATCACCTATGACTCATCTACTGTTGTAGTCATCATTTAAAATGTTCTATAAAATATAATAGTGTAGGATAGGGTAGAAGATGTGAATCTAAACTAATTTTCTCCAATCTAACTGTTCAGTTTTCCCAGCAGTTTTTATTAATAATTTTAATACCAACTATCTGAGAATGGGTCACTATACTAATCTTTTATATTAAATGTAACTACATTAATCCTTTTTGTTACTTGAATTTCATTTCTAACAAGAGATTAGATATGGATTTTTGCTTAGTATTTTTGCTAAGAAACTACATAGATCCTCAAATGTGATCTATCACAATTTCTTCCTTACTTTAACCAACTATGAACCTTGCAGATTTTTTCTCTGGAGTTGTGTGTGTGTGTGTGTGTGTGTGTGTATACACATATATATGTGATATATGCACAAGAGGCAGCAACAAGTAGTATAAGAACAATGGATTTGTTGACAGAAAACTCAATTCAAATTCAAATTCTGTAACTATTTGGGAAAAATGTGAAAACATAAAATCATCTTTCTCATCCATAAAACAAGAGGGTTTGATGAGGTAATTTCTGAGGTTTCTAATAGTTCTAAATCCTACAATTATTGCCCTAAAATTATACCTCATTTTTTCTAATCCTGGAGTAATTCAGTGCACTCTTCACCACATTTCACAGTCTAGAAAAAAAATGTATTTTTATTTACTTTGTTTTCTCCAACTTGAATTATTTTTCTGAATAAATATGGTTATTATTGAAGAGCTCTTTGATTATTTCCAGGACCTAAAGCAATTAATATGAAGTCATCTGTAAACAAGAACATTTGAAAAATTTCAACAGTGATAAGGAATTCTCTATTTGGACTCTGTACAGGATAAATTCAATAACACCAATGAATAGCTTTAGTAAACATAATATATCCTGCATGCCTCACTTTATGTTACTCTTCAGAGAGTCAATGAAGAAAGATCTCTATGGCATTGGAGTTAATTTGATCCACACGACCTTACAGAACTCTACTGTTTTATCTTAATTTTCTTAAAAGCAACTAAAAACAAATAAAATAGTATCTTATATTTTCTACACTTCAGAGTGAGTTGTATGATTATAGAGATATGGTCTGCTACAGAAAATAACCTTCAAAAATCTACCTAGCATTTTCTTATGCTTTGAAGAATGCTCTCATGCAGAGAACATCTCCATATAAAGATCTCAATGAGCAGAATTATGTTTAGATGAATTGTACATGTTTAACCTAGATGAATTACTTGCTGTCTAGGGAAAGGAGGGAGGGAGCAGGGAGGTGGGAGGTAGAAAATTATGGAACACAAGGTTTTGCAAGAGTGAATATTGAAAATTATCTTTGCATTTTTTTTCCTGAGGCAATTGGGGTTAAGTGGCTTGCTCAGCATCACACAGCTAGCAAGTGTTAAGTGCCTGATACCAAATTTGAACTCAGGTCCTCCTGACTTCAGGGCTGGTGCTCTATCCACTGTGCCACCTAGCTGCCCCTTTGCATGTATTTTCAAAAATAAAAAGCTATTATTAAAAAAAATTTTAAAAAAAAGATCTCAAGGAGGCAAGGCAATAGGTAAGTGGGTCAGTAATTACAGTAGAACACTTTTCTATTATCCAGATAATCAGGAAAAATGAAGTTTTCTTACAAAGAGAGAGAGATGGGTAGGAGATAGAGGAAGGGGGGAAAGGGTTTAAATGTAAATAAAAACAAAAATTATTTTAGGAAGTAGGAAAAATCCTAACTAGAATCAGAAAAACTAAGGATGAAATGAAATCATATAAAGGAGAAAGGGAAGAAAAAAGGGACTCTAGAACATATGAGGCTAAAAAATTGATACAAGATTGCTCTCATAAAACCCTGGAGCAAGTTCTAGTGAGAAACAGCTACTTATACTCTATAAGGAATGTTAATGTAGATCCATAAAAATTGTTTAGTATGAAATTATACAATGAGTCAAATGAAGAAGAGATTTGTAGTGATAGTTAGAGACTCCCAATTTAGGGGGATTAAGGTAACTGTGTAAACAAGATAACAAAAGAGAAATCTACTGTCTTCTTGGGAAAAGATATCCATTAGTAACAGGGAACTCCTAAAGATATGTCAAAGTAGATTGCTACTATATATTTCTAATAAGTGACATGGCACAATTGATTCTGCCTGAAAAAAATTCAGAAAAGTATTGCTAAAAATTATAGTGCTGGATAAGAAACATGGGAACATAAAAGGGACTTTCATCATTGCTGCCCATCAAAAGTAAGAGCTTCAAAAGAAAGAGATCTCAAAGTTAACATCTCCTTAGGAAGACAGAGGATAAGAATGGGATATGGATTGCTGGATCACAGCTAAAAAGAACAGGAATAACTAACTCCTATAAAGGGATACCATGCATCTAATAAGGGCCACTAAGACAGCACGGACTTATTGTCTTTTAAATGTAATCAAAAAGATTTTAACCTAAATAGGGAAAAGGAATAGAGGGAAAGAAAGGAAGAAAGGGAAGAGGAGGGACAAGGAAAGAGCAAGGGAAAGGGAAAGAAACAGGGAGGGAGGGAGGGAGGGAGGAAGAGAGAGAGAAAGACAGAGACAGAGAGACAGAGAGAGAAGAGAGACAGAGATAGAGAGGAGAAAGAGACAGACAGAGAGAGGGAAGAAGAAAAAGAAGAGAAGAAGAGAAGAGAAAGAGAGGGAAGGAAGGAAACGGAGGGAAGGAGGGAAAAAAGAAAGGAAGGAAAAAAAGGAGGGGAGGAAGAGGGAGTGAGGAAGAGAGAGGAAGGGAAGGAAGGAGGGAGGAACAGAGAGAGGGAAGGAGGGAGAAAGAGAGAGAGGGAAGGAGAGGCAGGAGGAAGGAAAAGCAGGAAAGAGAGAGGGAGAGGAGAAGAGAGGGAGGGAGAGAAAGAGAGAGGAAGAGAGGGAGGGAATAAGAGGGAGGTAGAGGGAGGAAGAGGAGAAATAGAAAACTATATGCAACAATAACAGTATCTGTGGATTTCTTAGATATTTTAATTGTATTTAATTAAATTTTGATTTTATTTCTAATTATACATATTTTGTGAATTTTAAAGCATTATTCTGAGAAAGGATCCATCAACTTCGTCAGACATCCAAATAGATTCATAACCTCCAAAGAAAGGTTAAGAATCTCTACCATAAATTCTAACTACCATGTAGAAAGAAAAGTATACAAATAGTCAAAAGTTCAGAACTAGCAAAATCAAGGAAAAGAAGCAGGAAAAAAACAAAAACCATGGCTTCCGTGTCTACAAACAAATGCACAAAATAGACTGGCAATGGCTTGAAAGGTGTTGATAGTAAACTCTAATTCATTCCCTTCAATTTTTTAATAGCTTTTTTCTACAATGTCTCTTTAACAGCAATAACATATTGATTCTTCAATTCTGCAGTGTCAGGTGGATTATTCCAACTGCTGTCAACTCAATGTATTTATATATAACTGGAATGCTTCTCACAACCATGTACTTTAAGCAGAAGATAACTTGAAGTGAGCTCAAATTATTGCTGTTCAGAAATCAAAATGTAACTTCTTTAATCTGGTTATAAAAAGAATAATATGGTTACAAAAAAAACTTTCCTTGTTTAATAGATTCAAAAAATAATCACCCACTATTTCAGGGGAAATTAGTGAAGGAACAACTAGCTCTAGCCATTCTGATGCAGTCATTAACTATGAAGCATCAAGTAAATATATAATTTCATTTATATATATAAATATAAAAATTCATTTATAATTCTACTTTGAAATAAATTTTCATTCAATATTTTCTTTGCCTTATGGATTTAAAAATATGTACTGCATAGTCTGACAAAATAGTCCTTCAGGCAGTCTTAAATTCCTTCTAGTGTTAAAATAAGAATTCATATGTTATATGAAATTATTAATATATTCTTTCACAGGTGTCTCGATGTTGATGGTGGGCTGAAAACTGAGAAATCACTTGAACTGTAATACATATATACATATATTCCTATAACTCTTGGTTATCACTGTTTGCATTAGCCTGATTGTCCTCTAATCAACATATACAAGGTACAACAGAAAAGTATTTTATTCTTAAACTCAAAGGCTGAGAAAAGATCAAGTTGCCATACCAAATAAAGTGAAACAAATGTAAGGTTCAATTAAAACTTATTCATCCTAGAAAAGTTAAAAAGTTTTAGCAGTTTTGAAAATATAATGCTGGAGTAAGATAACTGTATAGATATGTATACATATATTGGATTTGTCATATAATTTATCATATTTAGCATGTATTAGCTTACCTGTCATCTAGGGGTGGGGGGTGGAGGAAAGGAGGGGAAAAGCTTGGAACAAAAAAAAAAGTTTTTTGCAAAGGTCAATGTAGAAAAATCACTCATATGTTCTGTAAATAAAAAGCTTTTAATAAAAAAAAATTAAGTTTTACAAGAATACAAAAAAAAAAAAAGAAAAGAAAAGAAAATATAATGCTGGATGGGAATTCATAAAACCCCAAATTGGTTACCAGAACTTTGTGTCTATTTCAAACCCTCTAGGAAAATCTCTGACATTATTACTTCTGGGCACTAGAATAATAACTACACCAGAAACAACTTTATTTATTCATTAAAATAGTACAGATAACATCTTCTTGATTATTTTTTTCTCAACAACAACAAACAAAAACAAAAACAAACAAAAAAAGCCATAAGAAAGCAGGAAGAGAGGAAGAGGGAGAAAGAGAGAGGAAGGGAAAGGAGGGAGGAAGAGATAGAGGGAAGGAGGGAGGAAGAGAGAGAGGGAAGGAGGGACAGGAGGAAGGAAAAGCAGGAAAGAGAGAGGGAGAGGGGAAGGGAGGGAGGGAGAGAAAGAGGAAGAGAGGGAGGGAATAAGAGGGAGGTACCCTTTGGGTATGTGAAGCAATTAAATTGAAACTATTTCTCTGGTAGTAACATGCATTTCCCCCTCCTCCCCAAAAAAAATCACATTTTGAAAATTTACTTTACAAAAAAAAAAAAAAACGAAATGGATAGTCAAGTTAACAAGAAATTAAGACATGAAATGTCTGCTAGTAAAACTCTATTGCTATCTTCCATTAATAGCTTGTGATGAAAGAAGTATTACAAATCCAAAAATAAAATCAAAGTTCTCCAAAACAAATACTAAATTGTTAGACCTTTTACTATAGTTTTCATTCTTTCACTCTGATCTCCACTGAGGAAAACAACACTCCAAGGGAAAGTAAAAGAAAGAGGAAGCCAATCATTTCTTCCCAAGAGTTTTAACAATACTGATCCATATTTGTGTTTTGCATACAAAATTAATTTTTGAAAAAAAAAATCTGCAAAAATTCCCAGTACACAGTACTTCAGGGATAATGTTAATATAGATAGTATCCAAAAACACAAGTACTAGTTTAAAAATTTAAAGAAAAGTATGATCAAACTGTTGAAAATTTTATAAAAGTTATATCCCCATAAGTTGAAAGAAAATCAAAAGGAATCAAGACTGTGAAAACTATACTAAGAGCTATTTTGTGACAAAAATGATTTAAAACTTCCTTAAAGTTCTTTAAATATTTATTTAATATCAGTCTATTTTATCACAAGCCTCATTCTTATGTAAGAATATAAACTGGAATTTTCAAATTACCAAATTTGAATATATTTTAATATGCATATGTATGTCTATACATATATACATATATATTGTATATACATATGTGTGTGTAAAAATCAAGAAGATAAGAATTTACTTTTAGCACTTCATCTGTCTAAATCAGACTATCTCAGGCAAGTAAAAATATATGAATTTCTTAGAATTTAAATTAGTTGAGTTCTTGTGAACTCAAATATAGAATCTTCTTACCAGTACTATTTTAGAAGTAATAACACTGAAAATTAAAAAAAAAAAAAAACTAATAAAAAGAGCTTTCACAAATGGTGCCTTTCCCAAAAATGGAATGTCATTTTCACCCACTACATTTTAAGGTCCTCAAAAGCATTTTAAATAAACCTAAGAAGGGAGCATTGTAATGACCAACTTTTAGAATATGTAGTTTCAGTATTAGACCAAAATAGATTAGAATATGTTTTAATATTGGAATTGAATGATGGGGGGGGGAGAGTAGGGAATAGCTTGATATGTTCATGTCATTGGAAAAGTAATGGAGAGGAATTATTAGGGGGAAAATGTGTGGTACAAAGGAAAAAAATGCTGAATTTAGAGTCAGAATCTGTATTCAAATCCCAACTGTCACCATTATCTGTGGGACCTTAATGAAGTCACTTCACTTTCAGTTCTTCATCTGCAAAAGGAAAGACTGTATCACTAAATCTACTTAGGGTCCTGAAATTAGGGTAAGTTAGGTGACCATACTACCCAAGATGCTTTCAGGGATACAGGAGAAGCAGAAACTGCAACTTAGTCCATAAGAGAGGAGGAAAATAAGGCACAGAAGTAATACAAGCAGTGATGATTCACACTGCTACTGAAAACTAAGGCTAGTAAATGGACAGCAATCCAATAATGACAGGAATATCTTTCCTACCCAGTGAATGAACAGGACTAGTGATGGGTCAGTGGATTTGAGGGTTATGAAGAACTTTGAAGCTGTAGTGCATCACCCCCAAAATCTGCAGATGAAGAAATTGAGGCTGAGAAAGATATTGACTTTCCAAGGTCAAAGTGGTAGTAAGTACCAGAGGTAGATTTCTGACTCTGGTTCACTGACTCCAAAATAATAGTATCTTCTCACCTTGGACAAGATGAGAAAAGAATGAGGCTAAAAGACAAGTTCTCTTTATTCCAGAGGTTCTTAACCATTTTTGTGTCATGGACTACTTTAGCAGTTAGGTGAAATTTATGGACCCCTCAGAAAAATGTTTTTAAATGCCCAAAATACATACAATTACAAAGGAATCCAATTATACTGGAAAACAATAATCAAAATACTAAGAAAAAAACAAGACTCCAGGTTAAGAATCCCTTCTTTAATCCTACTATTTGATCCATTAAGAGGTGGGAGAAAGGACACAATGTAGGCAGTTAAATAAGGTACTCTCTCACTACATTTTTGACCTAATAAATTTTTTCTTTCTCTCCACGTGGCCCAGTAAATGCCCATTTCCAGCGGCCATACGAATAAAGCCTTGAATGACTTGTGTAAGAATTGGATTTTTAGGGATAGGGAGGGAATAATTAAGTTCCTGGATGAAAGGGTAGAGGATAAAAAATTGTGGGAGAAAGAGGCACTTTATGTTTCCTCATGTGTTTAGGTAACTGGAAGGTATGGGACTAGGGATGGAAATGGAGATGGAGAGGACAGAGATAAAGGATAGGGGTTAGGGGATGGGGGGGAAGAGAGGGGGAAGAGTGAAAATCTACCTGAGAGCGGAGGATGAGAATGGAAATAGAGGTGATGATGAGGACAGGAATGGGAGAAGGTGGGAATGGAGAGAGAGACAGGGGACTGAGGATAGGGGATGAAGATGAGGGATGACAGGCAAGGATGAGGAGAGAAACAGGGATAAGGGAATGGGGAACGAGAATGGAGGATGGGAGAGGGGAGAGTGGTGAGGCTAGGGATGGGAACGAAGAGGGAATAAAATGGGGGTGGAATGGAGACGGGGATGGGATAGAGGAGGGGCGGGAGACCCAGCGAGGTGAGAGTCCTGGCCCCTCACCTGACGCCTCGGGCTGCAGATCGGGGGCGAAGGGCAAGGGAAGGGTGGCGCCTCGCCGGGGGAGGACGGCGAGGTAAGGAACAGGGAGCGCAGGGAAGGCCCGGGTGACGGCGGGGGCGAGGATGGGCGAGGACGAGCGGCTCTTACCCGGTGCCACAGTCCACCACGCAGGGAGGCAGGTAGCTCGCCATGCTCGGCAGGCGCTGTCACCGCACGCACCTCGCCCCGCAGCTGGGTAGCCCACAGCAGGCGGGGATCCCAGGTAGGTTCCGCCGACAGCCTCCCCACCCGCCACCGACCAAGATTCGCTCCTTTCCTCAGTCCGCCCCCTTCCTTCCCTTCCCCCCCAGGGTCGAACACCCCCGAGCCGCCTAGCGCTGCCACAGGCGAGGCCGCACGGGAGCCCGGATGAATCCTGCTCCCGCCGGTACCATGTGACACTCCGCTCCGCCCCGTCTTCCCCCAGCCGCCGGGAGGTGGGGCCCCGCGTGAAGCCAGAATAGCCATCTTACTTGAGGGCAAGGAAAGCTCTTTGCCCATACCTTTATTGATTTTTTGCATGGCAAGGATGGGTCTTTATAGTAATGAAGATCGCTTTTGTTTCAGGGTCTTCATAGAACAGTCATCCTAAAACATTGGTATCTGCCCCAAAATATGCCCACCAAAAACCCCCTATGTTTAATACCTGTTTTTGATGGTATTGCCTTGAATACCTTGGAATCTGAGATACCTGGGTTCAAACCTTGCCTGGAAAACATGCTAATTCTATGACCTCCCCATTTTTACAGTACATATCTTGTACGGTCATAGGTGTTTACATGTCTCCCCGATTCGATTCGGGAGTCAAGAGGAGGACCCATGTTATTGCCTTTTCTAACTCCAAGGCTCCAGTCCTTGGCAAATAGTGAGCACTTAAAAAGTATTTTGACTGACCAAAGACAAGTCATTTCATTTCTCAGTGAATAAAAAAATCTAAGATTAAACTACTTGTGTTGCCCAATTGTGTCTGTGCATGAAGGTTTCTACACTGGAAATTCACTTATGAAATCATAGTTCCTAACCCCCCCAAAAAAAAATCATGTTAAAAATCTTTCTGAAGGAAAAAAGCAATATAACAAAAAGAGAAGTGGACACGGGAAATATTTGAACATGAGTATGTCCTGCCACTTACATGACTTGTAAGTCACCAAGTCAATTTCCATTTACTCAGCAGTGGAATGAGGGGCTTGGACTAGATAATCTCTTAAGATTTCTAACAGTTTTGATGGTGAATTTGAAGTAATGCATCATGCTACCTAAAACTGGACTAGGAGTCAGAAAGAGCTAGCACCAAATTCCTTACAATAACTGAATGCTCCTTAGCATGTCACTGCACTGATATACTCTGAAAAATTCTCACACTGAAAGTTCACTGTAACAGCACAGTTCCTTTGCATATCAGTGTTATATGTGAAGCAGCTTAGAACATCAGGAAAGGTTTTGACTAAAGGCTTACCAAAAACCCAACCTTGCCCATTTTACATGTGTTCCAGATACCATGAAGGAGTATGCAGATTATTCCTATAAGATTCCTATAAGAGTATTCCCACACCACGAGTGTTCAGCAGTTCGATTAATGTTATAATAATATAATAATGAATGGATCTCTGATCTCATCCATTTCTGTACTCCCACGGAAAGAATCAATCATAACTCACTCATACTTTCTCTTTTTGTGCAACTTCTGCGGAAGTCCTACAGTAAATCTTCTACAAGGCTCCAGCAAATATGCTAGAGGTACACTCTTACTATATTAATCACTGACCTCCTTTACCAATCATGCATCTGTTTCATGGAGTATTTTATGACAACTTTGCTCACAATCTTTTAACTGGCTTTACACACAAATGAGTTCTTAGAAATCATAATGTTGCATGATCCACAATACATGTACAATATGTGAATTGCATGTATGCGTCTGTGTGTACCTATGCTAATCACCATGCTATATATAGATATATATATGCACACATATATTTAGCCCCTAGATGTCACTCTAGTGTCTGGCTATCTGTGTCCTCACTCCTGTCCCTCCCAATTAGAAAGAGGCAGAGTCAAAAACCTTCTGGACCATTTGGGGCAGGACTATGTCGTCCAGTCCCCTCCTCTCTTCCCATCCTTACTCCATTCCCCGCCCCCATTTCTCTCTCTCTCTCTCTCTCTCCACATCAACACACACACACACACACACACACACACACACGGACCCATCAATTTCTTTCTCTTACATTGAGCCATATGTGGTAATTACAAGCAATAAAAATGAAAGACAAACTTGTTTGAAGGGAAGACATAAAAAACTGTAGGTTCCATGCAATTCTGCTTTTATGAGTATAGCTATGAAACAAACATATAGAATAAAATGACTAAAAAATATGCCCTCAAATGGTGTCCTTGACCACCAAGTCAGGAACAGAGTCCTAGCTGATATAGTATATGAAATATAAAGCCACTTCAGAGCTGCCTCCCCGTCACATTATCATATCAGGATTACATTTATTTTTATACTCAGCAAACAATGGAACAAATTCCTAATTTGGATGAATTAAGATTGATTAATTAATCATTACACAGTGAAAGATTGTAAAGGGAATAAAAAGCTCAAAGTGGAAAAATGTCTCGGAAAAATATGAAGGGGAACAAAAGATTGAAAAATGCCTCCAAATATTTGCCTTTGCAGCTAAGGGGGTAAAATCACTGCTCTTCCTGCTCCATTCTGGTTACAGTGATCTCTCTGTCTAACAGGGAAGCTGAACTCATTTTAACTATGTCTGATTTGTCTTCACCACTGACAGCTTGATATCTCCAACATTTCACACAATGACAAGATCTCATACTGTCAAACCCTTGCTTAAACTCTGTACAGTTTCAACTGTAAACTCCCTTCTCCTAGAGTACTATCCCTTTAGTCGATGAAAGATCGTGGGAGAAACTAAATAAAAATATTTAAGCATCACAAAAAGGATAATACTTAAAAAAAATACCTTTTGTTATAAAAATAAGTTTGGGCCAAGTGAAAATTTATTCAATTCCCCAAATGCAAGACAAACCTTTTTTTGTTTGTTTGTTTTTTGGCTGTTCAAATCTAGGTCTAGTTTATGGACCACATAATCTGCAACATCTGTGCAAAATATATGTCCTAAAAGCCAGTTTTATATACTACCCATCCACTGTCTATAATAGTCCAGACAATTCTTCATCTACTCATTTTTTTCTATGTAGATAGTACTGAACGTTTTTGGTTAGAAATCTCACTTGGGATTTTCAATAGCAGACATTCTCAACCTAAGGTCCATTTCAGGGTTAGAATCTCAGGATGAGAAAAATATTTTTATTTCCATTGATCTCTAACTGAAATTTAATATCTCCTTCAAATATTTAAAAACCTTATCTTGAGAGGAGTCAAAGATTTCACTAAACTATTAAAGTGCTCCATGTCACCAAAAAAAAAAAAAAAATTAGAACTACTCCACAGTGTTCTGGAGCTTGATGAAATCAGCACAATATCATGTGTACCAGGAGCATCTGGAAAGCCTCACTATGTGAATCAGACATCTTCCATGATAATAGCAAATGCTTTGATGAACATATGTCTCTCTGTTTGGAGTTTCACTGGTTACCAGTGATCATCACTGATTACAATAATTTTCTAACTTAGCTCTTCTCAGCCATACAGTGATCCAAGACACTTGATCCAAGACTTGAGATGGAAAAAGCCACTCTCATTCAGAAAAAGAGAATTATAGAGGCTGAAAGTAAATCAAAGCATAGTATTTCATTCTTTTTGTTTGTGTTTGCATTTTCTTTCTAATGATTTTTTCCCTTTTGGTCTGATTTTTCTTGCACAACATGACAAATATGGACATACATTTAAAATGACTGTACGTGTATAACCTATATCAATTTGCTTGGTGTCTTGGAAAGAGACGAGCTAAGGAAGGAAGGGAGGGAGAAAAAATTTGGAACACACAATCTTACAAAAATAAATGATGAAAACTATCTTTACATGTATTTGAAGCAAAATACTATTGAGAAAAAAAAATTTAACTCAATAATTCTCCAAAATAAAACATATTGCTTTACAGTTTTCAAAATATTCTAAAATCATAAAATGATTTTTTAGAAAAAATCTTAGTAGTCATGTAGTCCAGCCCTATAGTTTTATAGAGGAGGACACTGAAGCTAAAGTCATACAGCTCATTAGTGACAAAAACAGAACTGGCTTTCACATACATTATTGCATGTCATCCTCCAAACAACCCTGAAACAAGTCTTATTAATTGTGTGTTACAGAAGAGGAAATTGAAACTCAAAAAATCTAAGTGACTTATCCAAGATTACATAGGTATTAATAATGATGAAGATGAAACTAGAACTTGGACTTGCCATTCTACTCAGCTATTCTACCATGAAGCTTCTTAATTATAATACAATACTGTATTTATAAGTGATGCTGCTTCCCCTCTCCTCCCAATCATAATTATTCATCTATTTACTTCTACCAGTGATATTCAGCTTCTTCTACTGATTAGAGAAATGAAATGAATTTAAGAATACTCTGATAATTCTGTGCTTGAAGCATTTCAATATGTATAAGAAGCCAATAGGAGAATTGCAAACAGGCATTTTTATTTTTAATTAGCATTGGTTTAGGAGCAGGAATTCATTAAATTGACTGGCTAGCATTAATTTAATAAGGATCTTCCACAAGCATGGCAAGAACTATGTCACCAAATGGGAAAAGTACTGTTTTTCAAATGACCAATAATGGTTAAAGAAAAGGACCTTTTCATTCAAAAACATAAGAGCCAAACAACTCAACCTTCATTCCAGACTGACCAAGTCTCCACAGATAAGCAAATTGAAGTCCAAGAAACTATAAATTATAAAGTCCAGCTGAGTCCTCTCCGAGAGAACATCATCTTTGAAAGCACCCATACTGCTATATGTGAGCTAGTCACACTTCCATAGCTTTATGATACTATGTGAGAGATCAATAGCTTTTCAGCATCCCTATGACAGTTTTATGCTTCTATTAAATGTTTTGTTTTGGGGTGTTTGGGGAGGGTAAATTAAAAAACTAATGTGGTCTTTCTGGTGTCAGAAAGCTAACAAATCAGCACACTATACGTAGGATACGATTATACAGTACACTGGGCAGCTAGGTGGCACAGTGGAGAGAGTGCCAAGCCAAAAGGTAGGAAGACTCATCTTCTTGAGTTCAATTCTGATCTGACACTAGGTCACTAACTGTATGACTCTGGGCAAGTCATTTAATCCTGTTTGCCTTGTTTTCCCATCTATAAAATGAGATGGAGAAGGAAATGACAAACCATCCAGTATCTTTGCCAAGAAAAGTCAAATTGGGGTCATGAAGAATCAGACACAACTGAAATGACTGAATAACAAATATGTATACTACATAGTATACCTACCTAAGTAAGTATTTAACAAATGCTTTCACGTCCTCCTTAAATTTTCCTAGGACACTTTGTACAGATCTCTCTTTTGTGCCTCTCATGCTCTATCTCCTACTATATTTTTCTATGTGCAAATATAATATCCTCCCTAGGAAAATGTTAGCTCCTTGAGGGTATAAACTGGTTCATTTTTAATTTTTGAATTCTCAATGCCCTGAGTAAATATTTCTTGTTGGTTAAGGTTTTGGTAAAATTTAAAAAAATAAACCCAGCATACAAAATTGAGAAGTAAAAAAAAATGAACCTTAAATATCCTCCAATCTAATCCTATTCAGACATGAAAAGCCAAGCAATTTCCTTATGTCTAACTGAACTGGGCCAAGAAGGAAGGAGACATCAAAAGCTAAAGTCTCCCTTGAAAAAAGGCTGAGCCACCAGCACTGAAAATCTTAAATCTTAGAGCTGTGAGCAGCAGCATTTTGTGTGTTCTCAGTTGCCATGAGGATGCATGCAAAGCTAAGTGATCTCTAAGGCAACCAAGGTCTACTCATCTAAGAAGTGGCCCTGAGCACCCCATTCTTTTCAAAGCAGTTGGCATCTAGTACTGTCAAAGGAGGACGGAACTGTCACAGGCCACAATGAACTGTGCCAATAGCTCTCGGCAACAGTGAGGGGCAAGGATCCAATGTGCAGGATATTGTCCCATTCAATAACTCCTGAACCTTGTTTAGTGTTGGTTGAAAATCAGAGAGATAATTTAGGCCAAGAGCTACAAGGCAATGAATTGCTGAGAAAAACAAGACTTTGTCTATGTTACTTGGCCCTCAACAACATCCTTCATTAAACTCAAAACAATTCCTTAAGTCTAGGACTTACTCAAAGTGCAATTTTTACCTAAAATTAGATCAACTACTCAGAAAATTAATTCAAAACAATTTCTCAAGCACCTCTAGTTTGCTCAGTCCTATGCCAGAGAAAATTCAAAGTTTAAATAAATAGATCACAATGTAGAACAACTTATGTTTATAAGTGCTTTTCTTCCCAAACCTAAGAAGTAATTTTAAGTACTATTTTCCACTTTTTGATAGATGAGGGAATTGATACTCCTAAAAGTAAAGTCACTTACCCAGGATTATACAACTAAAGAACATTTAGCTGGAATTCAAAGCTAGATTTCCCTAACTGGAAATAGAGAATTCTTTGTACTGGTATTCCTCTCATGGAGCTTATTGCATAAAATGAGGGTGTCATATATACATATATCAATATTGTTCCATATAATATATGAAAAGTATATTAAGTATTTACCAAGAAGGTGGTAGAATAAAACATTGAGACCAAATCAAAATTTTCCTATCTTCACCACCCTCAAAATAAAAAATTCACCAAATAAGGTAAAAGAAACCTCAAAAGAAAGAAATGGGAAGAAATTCCAACCTAGTAGTCCCTGAAGGAAATTAAAAGAAAAAAAAGATATTATGTTTAGTCCCATACTTTCCCAGATAGCATTCTTGTATTCTCCCTGGCCTTCAACCAGATTCTGGCTTCTGGCTGGCTATGGTAGCTGCTGAATCAAAAACAGTTTGAAAGTAACTACAGATGATAGGAACTATTACTAAGAACCTTTACCAAGAGCTTCAGAATCATTATGACAAAGTGGATTGAGTATTGGATTTAAAAGGAAGAAGAAAGGTTCATATCTTGCCTCAGATTCTTACTAGCTGTATGAATCTGAGTATATCAGCCTTTCTGAGTCTCAGTTACTTCATTTATAAATTGGAAATAACAATAGTATCTATCTTAAAGGGTTATTGAGAGGTTCAAATGAGATAAAGAAAACATTCTGCAAATCTTAAAGTACTATATAAATTTGTGAGTTATTTTGTAATCAGGAGTTCTACTTTATCCACTCCATGTAAATATGAATTTCCTTACTCTGATTAATTTAATAGCCACTGATTAAAAGAAAGATTGAAATTATCTTCTGGTAAAGTAAACACCAACCAAAGGCCTTTACCAGTCATTTCTATTAGAGTTTGCTCTTAAAAGCAATTCAATTGGAGTTCTTCACCCTTCAAGGAGTACATAACTGTGAATATCCTGAAAAAATAATAGACAAAACAGAACTGAAAAAAGTGAGCCATGCAAGAAAAATCAGGGTAAAATAAAACAAACATGTAGAAAAATTAGGATATGTTATATATCTCATTAAAAATAAATGACCTGATTGGAGAGAGCCATCTAAATCCAGAAAGAGGACTATGGGAACTGAATGTGGATCACTTACATAGCATTTCCGCCTTTTTTGTTATTGTTTTGCTTGCTTTTCTTTCTTTTTTCTTTTTTTTTTTCATTTTGATCTAATCTTGGGCAGCATGATAAATGTGAAATTATGTGTAGAAGAACTGCACATGTTTAACATATATTGAATTACTTGCTTCCCAGGAAGAGGATGAGGGGAGAGGAGGAAAAAAAAAATTGGAACACAAGATTTTGCAACGGTAAACGTTGAAAACTATCATTGCATGTATTTTGAAAATAAAAAACTATTATCAAATAAAAAAAGAAAAAAGGAAAAAAGATCTAATCAGGAACACTATGCTTTCCTTAAAGACTCTATAAGAAAATAATAGTAATGTGAAATTTACATATAATACATGCCATTTCAAATAAATTTTCAGAGGACAATATAGACTGAGACAGAAATAATAATAATTAGATACTTAAAGATGCCTCTAATAAAACATAGCACATAAAGTAGAAAGATAATAAAAGTAACAGATGAGATTTGATAATAAGATGAAGAAAGCTATATACAATTAATAAAGTATGTTGTATTCCTATTAAAAAAAATAAGTGACCTATAAAACAGGGCATAGAGATATGATAGAAAAATCATCAAGCTTCCAATAGAGCTTAAAATTTTTTTTATTTTTATTTTTATTTGCAAAACATATGTATGGGTAATTCTTCAACATTGACCCTTACAAAGCTTTCTGTTACAAATTTTCCCCCCCTACTCCTCACCCTTCTCCTAGATGGCAGGAAATCCACTACATGTTAATTATGTTAAAATACTTGACAAGTCGATTATATGTATACATATTTCCACACTTATCATTGTTGTGCAAGAAAAAATCGTTATCTATAAGAAAAAAAAAATCAGAGAAAGGAAACACAATGCAAGCAAACATCAATAGAGAGCATGAAAATGTTATGTTGTGGTCCACATTTCATATCCCTCTCTCTGGGTGTATGTGGCTTTCTTCACTGAACAATTAGAACCGGTTTGAAACATTTCATTGTTGAAGAGAGGCATGTCCATCATAATTGATCATCATACAGTATTGTTGTTGCCATGTATAATGATCTCCTGGTTCTGCTCACTTCACTCAGCATCAGCTCATGCAAATCTCTCCAGACCTCTTTGAAATCATCCTGCTGGTTGTTTCTCACAGAACAATAATATTCCATAACATTCATATACCATAATGTATTCAGCCATTCTCCAATTGATGGGCATCCACTCAGTTTCCAATGTCTAGCCACTACAAAAAGGGCTGCCATAAACATTCTTGCACATGTGGGTCCCTTTCCCTCCTTTAAGATCTCTTTGGGGTATAAGCCCAATAGAAACACTGCTGGGTCAAAGGGTATGCACAGTTTGATGACTTTTTGGGCCTAGCTCCAAATTGCTCTCCAGAATGGTTGGATCCGTTCAACAGTTCCACCAACAATGCATCAGTGTCCCAGTTTTCCCACATCCCCTCCAACATTCATCATTATCTTTTCCTGTCATTTTAGCCAATCTGACAGGTGTGCAGTGGTACCTCAGAGTTTATCTTAATTTACATTTCCCTGATCAATAGTGATTTGGAGCACCTTTTTCATATGACTAGAAATAGTTTTAATTTCATCATCTGAAAATTGTCTGTTCATATCCTTTGACCATTTATCGATTGGAGAATGGCTTGAATTCTTATAAATATGAGACAATTCTCTATATATTTTAGAAATGAGGCCTTGATCAGAACCCTTAAATGGAAAGATGATTTCCCAATGTATTGCTTCCCTCCTAATCTTGTCTGCATTAGTTTTGTTTGTACAAAAACTTTTTAACTTAATGTGGTCAAAATTATCTATCTGGTGTTCAATTAAGAGTTCCAGTTCTTCTTTGGACATAAATTTATTCCATCTCCACAGGTCTGAGAGGTAAACTACCCTATGTTTCTCTGATTTGCTTATAATATCACTCTTTATATCCAAATCATGAACCCATTTAGATCTCATCTTGGCATGTGGTGTTAGGTGTGGGTTAAGCTCTAATTTCTTCCACACAAGTTTCCAATTTTCCCAGCAGTTTTTGCCAAATAGTGAGTACTTATCCCAGAAGCTGGGGTCTTTGGGTTTATCAACCACTAAATTGCTATAGTTATTGCCTAGTTTGTCCTGTGATCCTATTCTATGCCACTGATCAACTACTCTATTTTTTACCCAGTACCAAATGGTTTTGATGATCGCTGCTTTATAATATAGTTTTAGATCTGGTGCAGCAGAGCTTAAAATTTTAAAACCTTAAATATTTCAAAAAATCATAAAAAAATATTGCATCAGAGACAAAATGTGAAAAGACAAAAAATGAAAGATAAATACCCTTACCAAGTGTCATCTAGAGCTTCTAGGTTAAAGAAAAAAAAGGTGTTTTTTGTTTTTTGTTTTTTACTGTAATTGCTGCCACTGTGGATGGCAGATGCTTGTGGATTGCTTGAATTTAGGAGTTTTGATGTACAGTAGCAATCAAGTATCAGGACTAAGTCTAGCACAAAGATAGGGTGCCCCAGGATGTGGGAAAAGATAGAAAGTGGGGAAGGGGAGTCAGCAGATTGTATAAGGAAGAAAAAACATCCTCAGGTCGGAGGAAAAAAAGGCAGAGTAAAACTTCTATAACAATCCATATTAGGATCAGACAAGTGAGTGTCCATTATACTTCTAGTCTGAGCAAACATTGAGATCCAGTCTTTAAAAAAAAAAAAAAAAAAAAGGCATAACTGTGAATATGAATGGGACAAACTCACCAGATAAATGAAGCAGAGTTTTGGAATGAATCAGAAAGTCATAATAATTCAATTTCTTATTTATTAGAAAAATATTTAAAACATAAAAATACATACTAGGCTGAAATGAGGGATTGATGTAGAATTTATTTTAATTCAGCATCTGAAAAAGCAAGTGCAGCAATCTCCACTTCAGAAAAGTCAATGGTAAAGATCAATAAGGTTAATAAAGGAAAGAAATAAAAATAAATTATACTTAAGGGCAACATGAAAGATGAAACATATGGATATTAAATATGCGTGTGAGTAAAACAGATCCAAATTCAAATCAAACATTAAACACTTACTAGCTGTGTTATCCTGAGAAAGTTACTTTATTCTAAATGCCTCAATTTCTTCATCTGTAAAATGGGGATAATAACAGCACTTACCTCCCAGAATTGCTTCAAGGATAAAAATAGATAGAGAATTAGGGGAGTATTCTTAAATAAGAGATAATAATAATCCTAGAAGATAACACAAACATTTAAAATTATGTAAAAATTGAAAGATTTTTTACACAAATAAAATCAGTGTTTTTAAATTTAGGGGTAAAATTGTCCTTGTAGGAAAAAAATCTTCACATCAAATCTCTGATGAAAGTTTGATATGGAAGATGTATAAGTAAATGACACAAATATATAAGGCACAAAACCATTAATTCCTCAGTAGATTAATGATCAAACGAAATCAACAATTAGTTTTCTAAAGAACAAAAAATCATCAGTAACTATACTTAAATGTTTCAAATCACTAATAATAAAAGAAATACAAATGAAAATAAATCTGAGGCTTTACCTTGTCATTAAGAACTTTGACAAAAATTATTTTTAAAATGGAAATATTCCATGTTGGAGACACTGTGGGGAGATAGAAAACACAATATGTTATTAGTAAGGCTGAAAATTGGTCCAACAATTGTGGAAAACAATTAGAAACTATGAAAGACTGGAGAACAATTTGGAACTATGCCCAAAGGACTATCAAATTCTGTATACCCTTTGATCCAGCAGTGTCTCTACTGTGTTTGTATCCCAAAGAGATCATATAAAAAGAGAAAAGGACCCACATAAGCAAAAATATTTGTGGCTACTTTTTTTTATATTGGCAAGGAACTGGAAACTGAGTGAATGTCCATCAGTTGGGGAATGACTGAATAAGTTATAATATATAAAAGTAATGGAATATTATTGTTCTATATAAAAAATAATGAGCAAGCTGATTTTAGAAAGGCTTGGAAAGATTTACATGAACTGATGCTGAGTGAAACAAATAGCACCAGGAACATCTTGTACACAGTAACAAAAAGATTGTGCAATGATCAACTTTGAAAGACTTGACTCTTTTCAGCAATTCAGTTATCCAAGGTAATTCCAATAAATTTTAAATACTAACTTCATTCAGAGAAAGAACTATGGAGAATTAATGTAAATCAACACATGCTATGTTCACTTTTTTCTTTTTCTTCTCATGATTTTTCCCTTTTGTTCTGATTTTTCTCTCCCAACACAATTCATAAAGAAATGTGTATTTACATTGTTGGTGGAACTGTAAATGGATCCAGCCATTCTGGAGAGCAATTTGGAACTATGCTCAAAAAGTTATCAAACTGTGCATACCATTTGACCCAGCAGTGTTTCTATTGGGCTTATATCCCAAAGAGATCTTTTTTTTTTTTGTGCTGAGGCAATTGGGGTTGAGTGACTTGCCTAGGGTCACACAGCTAGGACATGTTAAGTGTCTGAGATCATATTTGAACTCAGGTCCTTCTGACTTCAGGGCTGGTGCTCTATCCACTGTGCCACCTAGCTGCCCCCTCCAAGAAATCTTAAAAGAAGGAAAGGGCCCCACATGTGCAAGAATGTTTGTGGCAGCCCTTTTTGTAGTGGCTAGAAACTGGAAACTGAATGGATGCCCATCAATTGGAGAATGGCTGAATAAATTATGGTATATGAATGTTATGGAATATTATTGTTCTGTAAGAAATGAGCAGTAGGATGATTTCAGAGAGGCCTGGAGAGACTTGCATGAACTGAAGCTAAGCAAAGTGAGCAGAACCAGGAGATCATTGTACAAGGCAACAACAATACTATATGATGATCAATTCTGATGGAAATGGCTCTCTTCAACAATGAATGTTTCAAACCAGTTCCAATTGTTCAGTGAAGAAAGTCATATACACCCAGAGAGAGGGATATGAAATGTGGACCACAACATAACATTTTCATGCTCTCTATTGATGTTTGCTTGCATTGTGTTTCCTTTCTCTGATTTTTTTTTCTTATAGATATGATTTTTCTTGCACAACAATGATAAGTATGGAAATATATATACATATATTCGATTTGTCAAGTATTTTAACATAATTAACATGTAGTGGATTTCCTGCTATCTAGGGGAGGGGTAGGGACTGGGGGGGGGGGAAATTTGTAACAGAAAGCTTTGTAAGGGTCAGTGTTGAAGAATTACCCATATATATGTTTTGCAAACAAAAAACTTTAATAAAGAAAAAAAAGAATTTAAAAAAAGAAATGTGTATTTAAAAAAAAATTATGCAATATTTTTACCATGCTTAACATATTTGGATTACTTGCCATCTGGGAGAGGGGGTGGGGTAAAGGGGGGGATTGGAACACAAGGTTTTGCAAGGGAAGGGTTAATGTTGAAAAATTATCCATGCATGTGTTTTGAAAATAAAAAGCTTTAATAAAAAAATTATGTACATATATAACCAGAAAAATAGAGAAAACAATAAAATTAAAGTAAAATTAAATTTTACAAGTGAGGACAGAACAAGGGGAAGCTAATGACTCTATAATACATCAAGATTCAATCAAACAATTCAAAAGAAATTTAAAAAGGAAGAAATTGTAAAATGCCTCTGACCTGGAGGAAAAAAGCAACTGATCTGGAAAATAGAAACAGGAGAGACAATATCAGAATCATTAGATTGCCTGAAAGCCATAATCAAAAGGAGGAATTGGATAGCATCTTTCAAGAAATTATTAAGAAAAATTGTCACGATGTCCAGAAATTAGAAGGCAAAATAGGTATTTAAAGCATCTACTGACCATCCCAGGTAAGAGATCCCAAAATAAAAACCCAGGGAACATTATAGCTGAATTTCGGAAATATCAGGTCAAGGAAAAAATCCTATAAGTTGCCATAAAGAAAAAATTCTAATATTGGGGAGACTCAATCAGGATTACATAGGACTTGGCAGCTGCAACATTAAAGGAGTAGATGTTATGGAACATGATATTTCAGAAGGCTAAGGAACTTGGATTACAACCAAGAATCATTTACCTGGCAATATTAAGCATAATACAGCGGGGGAGAGGGGAGAGACGGGGAGACCAAATAATTTAGTCATTAAATTAAATAGAAGATTTCCAGCTTTCATAAGACCAGAACTAGAAAAATTTGACTTCTAATATCTAGACCAAAGAGAAACATAAATAGGTAAAAAACAGAAAAAGAAAAAGTAAGGGATTTAGTAGAGCTAAACTATATATGTTCCTACATGGGAAAATGATACTTGTAACTTTTAATAATTGTATCACTATAAATGTTGGAAGGGATGTGTGAAAATTGGGGTTCTAGTGCATGGAGGAATTGTGAAATGATCTAACCATTCTGGAGAGCAATGGTTAGAACTATGCCCCAAGGGCTATAAAATGGTGTATACCCTTTGATGCAGCAGTATCTTTACTGAGTTTATATCCCAAAGAATCATAAAAAATGGAAAACAAATCACATGCGCAAAAATGTCTGTAGCAGCTATTTTTGAAGAAGCAATGAACTGGAAACTGAGTGGATGTCCATCAATTGGGGAATGGTTGAATAAGTTATGTTATATGAATGTAATGGAATATTAATGTTCTGTAAGAAATGATGAGCAGGATGGTTTCAGAAAAGCTTAGGAAGACTTAACATGAATTTCTGCTGAGTAAAGTGAGCAGAACCAAGAGAACACTGTACACAATAACAGCAAGATTGTGTGATGATCAACTGTAATTGACTCTCACAATATAATGACCCAAGACAATTCCAACAGACTTAAAATGGAAAATTCCATCAGCTTTCAGAGAAAATGAAAAAAAGAAAAAGAAAGAAAGAAGGAAGAGAGGAAGGAAAGGAGGGAGGAAGGAAGGAAGGAAAGAAAGAAGGAAGGAAGAAGAGAGGAAGGAAGGAAGGAAAAAAGGAAGGAAGGAAGGAAGGAAGGAAGGAAGGAAGGAAGGAAGGAAGGAAGGAAGGAAGGAAGGAATGA
>JAJPUD010003115.1:15873-50283 GCA_023553655.1 Myrmecobius fasciatus | reverse complement strand
GGAAGGAAGGTAGGAAGGAAGGAAGGAAGGAAGGAAGGAAGGAAGGAAGGAAGGAAGGAAATGGCAAATCCTATGAGTATTGAGGGGTGAGAGCCAAGTTGATGAAAGATTCTGTTTATTCTTGGTACATTCATTCTGCTGCTTTAAGATAAAGTAAGCCTACTCTAGCCTATAGTAACTACTCCCTAAAAAGGAGATCCTTCTCTATAACAGGAAGCTACACTCAAGTATGATGTGTGCATTCCTTTTCCTAATAAGGGTTACAGGATATACGGGTATTGTTCTCCCCTCCGGGATCCAGATCCCTTGCTTCTGTAACTTGTCACATTGCCATTCAGGAAGGGGCCCTGGAGCTGGCACACCCCCCTTCCACCCTAGATGCCATCTTGTTCACCCATACACAGATTTCCCTTGATATACCTAAGTAGCATCTGGTCCAATGAGGCTGGGGGGGGGGGGGAAGGGTCCTCCCATTACAATTATTCAATATGGTACTAGAAATGTTACCTTTAGCAATAAGAAAAGAAAAAGAAATTGAAAGAATTATAATATACAATGAGAAAACAAAACTATCACTCTTCATAGATGATATGATGGTATACTTAGAGAATCCTAGGGGACCAACTAAAAAATTACTTGATATAATAACTTTAGCAAAGTTACAGAATATAAGATAAACCACAAAAATCATCATTTTTATATAACCAACAAAGCCTAGCAATAAGAAATAAGAAGAAAAATCCATTTAAAATAACTGTAAATAATAAAAAATACTTCAGAGCCTACAAAACACTTTTCACACAAATAAAATCTGATCTAAGCAATTGGGAAAATATCAATTGCTCATGGGTAGACCAAGCTAATATAATAAAAATGACAGTTCTGCCTAAACTAATTTACTTAGCCAATGCCATACCAATCAAACTAACAACAACAACAACAAAAATCTGATAGAAAAAATTACAACAATATTCATCTGGAAGAAAAAAAAGGTCAAGAATATCAAAGGAATTAATGAAAAAAATAAAAAGTAAGGTGGCTCAACAATACCAAATCTCAAATTTTATTATAAAACAGTAGTCATCAAAATTATCTGGTACTACATATATAACTTATACCATATTGTTTGCTGATATGGGAAGAAGGAAGATGGCAGAGGGAGAAAGAAAAAAATTGAAACAGAATCTTGCAGAAATGAATGTTGAAAACTATCTTTATATGTTGGGGGAATGTTCGGGGGGAATCCTATTAAGAAAAAAAAAATCTGGCACTGGTTAAGAAATAGAGTGGTGCATGTGCAAAAATGTTTGTGGCATCCCTTTTTGTAGTGGCAAGAAACTGGAAACTGAATAGATGCCCATCAGTTGAAGAAGGCTGAATAAATTATGGTATATGAATGTCATGGAATATTATTATTCTGTAAGAAATAACCAACAAGATGATTTCAGAAAGCCTGGAGAGACTTGCATGAACTGATGCTAAGTGAAATGAGCAGAACCAAGAGATCGTTATACGCGGCAACAACAATACTATACGATAATCAATTATGACAGACATGGTTCTCTTCAACAATGAGGTGATTCAAAGCAGTTCCTATTGTTCAGAGATGAAGAAAGCCATAGACATCCAGAGAGAGACCAGTGGGAACTGAGTATGGACCACAACATAGCATTTTCACACTTTCTGTTGATGTTTGCTTGCATTTTGTTTTCCTTCTTAGTTTTGTTTTTTTTTTCTTTCTCTTTCTAGATCCAGTTTTTCTTGTGCTGCAAGATATCTATATAGATATGTATACACATATTAAATTCATCTATTTATTTATTTAAACATATTTAATATATATTAGACTACCTGTCATCTAAGAGAAGGGGTAGGGGAAAGGAGGGAAAAAATTTGGAACAGAAAGTTTTGCAAAGAACAATGTAGGAAAGGAGGGAAAAAATTTGGAACAGAAAGTTTTGCAAAGGACAATGTAGAAAAATTACTCAAATGTTCTGTAAATAAAAAGCTTTAATTAAAAAAAATAGAGTGGTGGGTCAGTGGAATAGATTAGGTACACAAGACACAGTAATCAATGACCATAAAATCCTAGTGTTTGATAAACCAGAGACCTCAACTTTGGGATAAGATCTCATAATTTTAAAAAAAATTATTAAAGTTTTTTATTTTCAAAACATATGCACGGATAATTTTTCAACATTGGCCCTTGGAAAATCTTATGTTCAAAATTTTCCTCTCCTTTCCCCTAATCCCTCCCCTAGATGACAAATAATCCAATAAATGTTAAACATGTTAAAATATGTATATGTTAAATCAAATATATGTATATATATTTATACCATCATTTTACTGCACAAGAAAAATCAGATCAAAAAGGGAAAAAAAATGAGAAAGAAAACAAAATGCAAGCTAACAACAAAAAGTGAAAATGCTATGTTGTAATCCACACTCAGTTCCCACAGTCCTCTCTCTGGGTATAGATGACTCTCTTCATCACAAGATTATTGGAACTAGCCTCAATCATCCCATTGTTGAAAAGAGCCATGTCTATCAGAACTGAAGATCTTATAATTTGAAAAAACTGCTAGAAAGCTGGGAAACAATAGGACACAAATTAGGTATAGACACTGTGTATCAAGATAAGGTAAAAATAGATACATGATTTAAACACAAAGCAAGGACTAATGTACTTGTCAGATTTATGGAGAATGGAAGCATTCATGACCAAATAAGATAAAGACAGCGTTACAAAATGTAAAATCTATAATTTTGATTATATGCAATTAAAAAGCTTTTGCACAAACAAAACCAATGCAACCAAAACTAGAAGGAAAGCAGAAAGCTGAAAACAATCTTTACAGGAAGTCTCTCTGATAAAGATAATTTCTTAAACATATAGAGAACTGAGTCAAATTTATAAGAATTCATTCCATTCCCCAATTAATAAATAGCCAAAAGTTATGAATAGCTAGTTTTTAGATAAATCAAAGCTATCTATAGGCATATGAAGAAGTGTCTTAAATCACTTCATTAGAGAAATGCAAATGAAAATAATTCTGAGAAACCACCTCATATCTATCAGATTGGCAAATATGACAAAAAAGGAAAATGATAAATACTGGAGATTTATAAAAATCAGGACCCTAACACGCTGTAGGTGGAATTGTAAACTGATTCAACCATACTGGAGAGCTATTAAGAATTTTGCCAAAGGGCAATCAAACTATGCATACCCTTTGATCCAGTCATACTACTATAAGGTCTGTATTCCAAAGAGATCATAAAAAAGGGGAAAGGACCTACATGTGGAAAAATATATATAGCAGCCTTTTTTTTTGAGGTAGTAAAATATTGGAAATTTTAGGGAATATCCATCAATTGGGGAATGGCTGTACAAACTATAGTGTATAAATGTAATGAAATACTATATTATTATAAGAAATGATGAATAGGTTTCAATTTATTTTTTTATTAAAGCTTTTTATTTACAGAACATATGAGTAATTTTTTCTTCATTGACCTTTGCAAAATTTTCTGTTCCAAATTTTTCCCTCTTTCCCCCACCCTCTCCCCTACATGGCAAGTAGTCTAATACATATTAAAATATATGATAAATCCAACATGTGTATACATATCTATATACTTATCTTACTGCACAAGAAAAATAAGATCTAAAAAGAGAAAAAATAAAAACAAAAACAAAAACATCCTAAGAAGGAAAACAAAATGCAAGCAAAAATTCACAGAAAGCATTAAAATGCTATGCTGTGGCCCACACTCAGATCCCACAGACTTCTCTCTGGGTGTATATGGCTTTCTTCATCACTGAACAACTGGAACTGGTTTGAAACATCTCATTGTTGAAGAGAGCTATGGGCATCAGAATAGATCATCGTATAGTTTTGTTGTTGCTGTGTATGATGATCTCCTGGTTCTGCTCATTTCACTTAGCATCAGTTCATGTAAGTCTCTCCAGGCCTCTCTGAAATAATCCTGCTGGTTTTTTCTTACAGAACAATAATATTCAATGACATTCATATATCATAATTTATTCAGTCATTCTCCAATTGATGGGCATCCATTCAGTTTCCAGTTTTTAGCCACTACAAAAAGAGGTACCACAAATATTTTTGCACATGTGGGTCCCTTTCCCTCCTTTAAGATCTCTTTGGGATATAGGCCCAGTAGAAACACTGCTGGGTCAAAGGGTATGCACAGTTTGATAACTTTTTAAGCATAGCTCCAAATTGCTCTCCAGAATGGCTGGATCCGTTCACAGTTCCACCAACAATGTATCAGTGTCCCAGTTTTCTCACATCCCCTCCAACATTCGTCATTATCTTTTCCTATCATCTTAGCCAATCTGACAGGTGTGTAGTGGTATCTCAGAGTTGTCTTAATTTGCATTTCTCTGATCAATAGTGATTTGGAGCACCTTTTCATATGACTAGAAAGTTTCAATTTCTTCATCTGAAAAGTATCTGCTCTTATCTTTTGACCATTTGTCAATTGGAGAATGGCTTGAATTCTTATAAATTTGAGTCAATTCTCTGCATATTTTAGAAATGAAACCTTTGCCAGAACCTTTCAATGTAAAAAATGTTTTCCCAGTTTATTGCTTCCCTTCTAATCTTCTCTGCATTTATTTTGTATGTACAAAAACTTTTTAACTTGATATAGTCAAAATTATCTGTTTTGAGATTTATAATGATCTCTAGTTCTTCCTTGGTCACATATTCCTTCCTCTTCCACAGATCTGAGAGGTAAACCATCCTACGTGCTTCTAATTTGTTTATAATATCATTCTTTATGTCTAGATCACGAATCCATTTTGACCTTATCTTGGTATACAGTGTTAGGTGTGGGTCAATGCCTAGTTTCTTCCATACTAGATTCCAATTTTCTCAGCAGTTTTTGCCAAATAGTAAGTTTTTATCCCAAAAGCTGGGATCTTTGGGTTTGTCAAACACTAGATTATTATACTCATTGACTATTTTGTCCTGTGAAGCTAACTTATTCCACTGATCAACTACTCTGTTTCTTAGCCAGTACCAAATGGTTTTGATAACCACTGCTTTATAATATAGTTTTAGATCTGGTACAGCTAGGCCACCCTCATTTGCTTTTTTTTTTCATTAATTCCCTTGAGATTCTTGACCTTTTGTTCTTCCAGATGAATTTTGGTGTTATTTTTTCTAGATCAGTAAAATAATTTCTTGGGAGTTTGATTGGTATGGCACCAAATAAATAGATTAGTTTAGGTGGTATTGTCATCTTTATTATATTCATTTGACCTATCCAAGAGCACTTGATATTTTTCCAATTTCAGAAAAACCTGGAAAGACCTATATGAACTGATATAAACTAAAATGAGCAGAAGAGAAAAATAATGTACACAGTATCAGCAACATTGTGTTAAGATCAACTGCAAATGACTAAAATCTTCTCAGCAACACAATGATCCAAGACAAATAACAGAGGATTCAATGGAGAACAATGCCATTCATATCCAGATAAAGAACTGATGAACTCTGAATGCAGATGAAAGCATATTTTTTACTTCCTATATTTTTCCATGATTCTCCCCCTCTTTTTAATCTATTTCTTCTTTCACAACTGTGAAAAACATGAAAATATGTTTTATCTGGTAGCACATGTATAAACTACATGAAAAATGCCTTCTATCTTCAGAAGAGGAGAAAGGAAGAAGGGAGGGAAAAAAATTTTGGAACTCAAAATCTTGTAAAACTAAATGCTAAAAATTTTCTTGACAGTAGATGGGATGGGGGGGAAGAACAAAATATTATTTTAAAAAGAAAAAGAGAAACTTAATAAACTATTTGAGCCCTTCTCCCAGTATCTCACTACTTCAACAAATATCCCCAAGGAATCAATGAAAGGGAAAAAAAAGTTTCCACAAATATATTACGCATAGCAACACTTTTTGTGGGAGGAAAAATCTGAAAACAAAATGAATGACCATGCATTGATAGGGAATTGATTCAACAGTTGAATACATACAGCAATATATGAATATTATTGCATTGTAGAAAAAGACAGGAAGATTTTTATGAATTAATACAGAGCAAAGAAAGCAAAGACAAATGTTTGTGTGTATACACACACACACACACACACACACATATATATATATATATATATATATATATTTGAAATAAATGAAAATAAGATTGAAAAGGAGAGGGACCCAAATTAGCTTCAAAGAATAATTCTGGTTCTAAAATACAAAGAATGTAATTCACATGCCTCTTTCAGTATGAAGGGTATTATAAAAATTGTCGGTCTTGGTTGCTTTGTCAGTAAGTTGTACTTAACTACTTTTCATTATTACAAAGGAAAATTCAATGGTAGTTGGGAAGTAGCAACAACTATATCTGAAAATGATTGAGATTTTAAAAAATTAATAGAATTAAACAGGTGTACAAGAGAGATATCTTAAAACAAAAATACTTTAAAAAACAGGTGAGATCTGAAATGGAAACTTGTTACCAATCCAGATCAGAGAATATTTCTTTGGGGGATAGGAAGGATAGTAGAGTTATAATAGGGATAAAATAGGAATGCGAGGAGAAAGAAAGAGAGAGAAAGAGGAGGGGGGAGAGAGGGAGAGAGGGAGAGAGGAAGGAGGGGAAAAAGGAGAGGGTGAGGAAGGAAAGGAGGGAAGGAAAAACATAGGGGGGGAACAAAGGGAAAGAAGAAGAAACAGAGGGAGGAAAGGAGACAAGAGAGGAAGGAAGACAGGGAGGGAGAGAGGAAGAAAAGGAGGGAAGAAGGAATGGAAGAAGGAGGAAAGGAGGAAGGGAGGGAGCAGGAATATACAATTTTCTTTTTCTGTTCTATTATGTAGATAGAAATACCCATTTTATTTGGAATTTGCTAAGTTCACAATAAAAGAAAAGAAAATTTGTTGTTAGACTTAATTGGAGGATTTGACATATCAGTTGTTTTAAAGGATAGATAAGAATTCACAGTGCCAGAAACTCTGCTAAATGTACTATGCTAGATGAAAGGGGAGTGAGTAGTAATAGGTCATTACAATTGCATGATCAAAGATAATAACAATAAAAAGTAGACCATGTTCAGGTTACATGGGATTGAAAGGTGTTCCTCAGTTTTCATTGTTGATATTACATTTTGTTTTTGACAGAGTCAGTATGGTCTAGTGGATAGAATGATGGAAATGTCATCAGAAGGACCTGAGTTCATATGTCATCTCTTATTTTCAATACCTATGTGAACATGTACAAGTGACTTAACCTCTCGGAAGATCAGGCAACTATTTAAGACTTATATACCAGGTTTTAATTTATGTTTACAGAAGGAGGTCTTACACTTACAAAATTAGTTCCTTGGTAAATTGACATATACATTTTTGGTGCTGCATTTGCCATGGACTGCTACATAATATTCAGCTATACTGAATTCTTATTTCAGTTATATGGAAGTCTATGTACTTGGTTGAGAAAGGCCACTAATCTTTAGTGTCAGGAGAGTATGCCTTTCAGTATTCCATAGCATTCTGGCATCATAGGGTTTTAACAATATTATCTTAATTCTATCTGTGTATCATTTGCACTATGTTTTTTGTCCCACTTCATTCTTATCTTGTTAATTGGGCAATAAGTATCAAAAAGATAATAGAAGAAAACACTCTTTCCCCCTCCCCCAGCTACACTTCTTTATCTGGCTTAGTTTTAATTTTTCTGAAATCATGACAGCCTATTGCTGTTTAATTTCATTACTACAAGGGGCTGGATTCAATTTCTTTTAAATACTATAAAGAAGCATTATCTCATTTAATTCTGAAACATGTTTGAGAACTTTGTAATATTGTACCAAGGTTGTGTTGGTTGTACTGGGTTATACCAGCTCTTGAGCCAATTGTTAAATTTTCAGTGTTTTTCAGTTTGAGCTTTTATGATTTGAGAATCAGCAAGCAATATCAATCAGAGCTGGATTTATTGTTGTATTGATTGTCTAGAATTAAGAAAATGATAGAGAAAATGTTAATAGTGCAGATTAAACTTAAAAGTATTCCACTTGTACATTTTTTTCTGTAAAGCTCGTTAAGCATTTGCAAGCATACCATTGTAACATCTGCTTGGGATAACTAGAGCTAACCAAGAATGTTGCAATAATAAGAGTTGTTGGTGTAATATGAGTGTCCCAGAATTTTAGAAATGAAAAGGGACATGGAGATTGTGCATTGTTGCATCCAGTCCTTTTACAAAATCAAACATGTTTTTCTGCTTTTGAGATATTTACAATGATTTTTCTATTTCTACTAGCATGTACTATATAATTAAATCAATGGGTTTCTATATATTTTAGACCCTGAGTTGTGCCCAATAAAAATCAAATTCTGCTGCTGACAGAGAATGATGTTGCTGAGTAATGTAGTTAGACTCCATGCAATGTGGACAGAAATTAGTTCCCAAAACTAATTCTCAATATTTTTTGTCATTGTGTAATCTCAAAAACAATAAGTTTCAAAGGCTAGAGCTTCCCTGGGGAACCTTTCTTTCTTTCCTTATATCAGTTCCAGAACACTTTTAGAAGTGATAACAGCCAAGAGCTATCACATGATTATGATTGAGTGAATGAGGCAAAACTTTGCTATGATAGAACATCTTTACTAGATAGCCACAATTCATTCCTTTCATCCAATAAAAGAAAATAAGTTGAAGGTAACCAAAGAGGTTAGCCAGGTATGGCCTATATACTGAAATTGTTGACATTAATATGTAATGTGTTGTAGTTTAACATTAGACATAAAATGGTACAATTTCTTTCTCAGTACCTTGTATATAGAAGACATATAAAATATTCTTTTATTTGATGCATTTCATTTTATACAAAATGTCATCATTTTTATAACAATCACTAAAACATAGCATACATTAGATTGAGCATGTCCAAAAATGGGGGATCACAGAATTCTAAAACAAGATTGAGAAAGAAAAATTGAAGTGAGGAAATACTGAACTTGACACACTGAAAAATGATACTCTGAAGTTCAATATCAAATTATTTGGTATAACTGAATAGCTGGAAAATCAAAGCAATAAGTAGGTCAACAAATAACTGTTCTGCTACTAAAGTATTAGATCTTTTCAAGCAGACAATCAGTAGACTATAAGACCTAGAGACAAAGTCTCCAAGAACCAATATCTGCTAAAATAGTAGTCAAAATCTCAAACCATAGGCCAATTGTTCATCAGTACTCAATGTGACTTCTGGTCTCACTTTTCCATGGGCTTATTTGAATAATCAATATCAGTGGCAAAAGCTTTGAATGGTGATTCACATATTATTATAAGTATTGCAATTTATATAATATTTACAGTTTATGAAGCACTTTCATCATAACCCTCCAGGGGAGGTATTTGCCTACCTTATTATATATAATACTCATAAAAATGAGGATGAGGAAACTGAAGCCCAGAAAGTTTAAACAATGTGCTCCTGGCCAAAAACCTAGTAGTTGTTGGAGCTAAAGGTTTATGTTAGGTGTCTTCACATGTTGTGGTTCCAGGTTCACTGATCTTGCCACTCATTGTATTATTCTGCATAGGAAGCCTATGTAGTATAGTGGAAATTGTCAGAATCTCAACATTCAATTCCCAGCTCTGATATTTTGAGGCATATCAATCCTGATTAAATGATTCAATTTTTGTTTGCTTCTTTTTCTTACTTCATAAAATGGGAATAATAATAATAATACTACACAGTGCAGTTTTGGACCAACCTCCAAATAGCCTAAATTCTGAGAAAGTTTTAGTGACCTTCAAAATCATTAGGGCTATTAGCATAAACTTGAATCAAACAAAGTAAGCAGCCCTTTCCCCCTAATTGTGGATGGTTGCTTTTAGAAACTCATTACAGGTTTAAAGTGTGAATATTTTAAGTACCTGTTAATGGGATAATTGCCTAGTTTAGAGCAAGTCAAAGACAAGTTGAAATTTGTTTAACCAATGGCTCTCTTTCAAAGTGTGTTGACACTTCATTTTGTTATAAATGATCCTAAATCAGCAAAGACTGGAAATGTCAAGAGGCATCCTTCTGAGAAAGAGAGAATGTTTACCTGGGAAAGGAAAGGAAAGATTACTGTAGAGAGTTGCCGGCTGAAGAGAAAGATGATGGTTATGAAATTGGTCAGCAAGTTGAAGGTGTAAGTGAGTGTTATTATTAGAATTGGGGATTGCTTTAAAAAATATGTGATTTCTATTGCTGGGGAAAGAAATACAGCATGTGATATTAAACAGAATTACTGTGCTGGATGATTTTGTTTAATCAATTTTCTTTGTATTGAGGGATGAAAATATAAAATATACTAGGAAGTGAATGCTGGAAAAAAAAAAAGACATGAATAAAATTCAAAGAAACAAAAAACCTTTGTGTCTCCACTCCAAGGTTCTGTCCTAAGGCATCTTTTCCTTATACATTCTCTCCCTTGGTGATCTTTTGAGCTCTCAAGGATTTAATTATAGTCTCTCTGCATATGGTTCCCAGATTTATACATTCAAACCTAGTCTTTCTATTGAGTTTCACTTCCATATCACCAATTACCTACTGGACATTTCCAAATAGCTATCCATAGAAATCTCAAGCTCAGCATATCTAAAACAGAACTGATTGCCTTTCCTTCCCAAACTCTAATTTTCCTTCTATCATATAACAATTTCCTGATTTAACTGTAGAGTACATATTAGTGGAAATAGAAAAATCATTGTAAGTATCTCAAAAGCAGAAAAGCGTATTTGAATTTGTAAAAGGATTAGATGCAAGAATGCACAATCTCTATGCCCCTGTATAAAATTCTGGGACACTCACATTACATTAATAACTCTTATTATTGCAGTATTCCTGGATATCTCAAGTTGCAATGTTTAAAAACTAGCTCTGCAGGAAATTTTTTTTTACAAGTGGAACACTTAAGTTTAATCTGCATTATTAACCACCATTCTTCCAGTCACCTAGATTTGCAACTTGACTCCTTATTCTACATATCCAATCAATTACCAGATCCTGTCATTTATATTTCCACAAATCTCTAGCATCCCTTCTCTACTCAAAAGACCACAATCTTGGGGCAGCTAGGTGGCACAGTGGATAGAGCACCAGCCCTGAAGTCAGGAGGACCTGAGTTCAAATCTGGTCTCACACATTTCCCTAGCTGTGTGACCTTGGGCAAGTCACTTAACCTCAATTGCCTCAGCAAAAAAAATTAAAATTGTGAAAAAAGAGAAAAGAAAAGAAAAAAAAAGACAACACCCTTCTAATTGGTCTCTTCCCTCTCTAATCCATCTGGGATACAGCTGTCAAAATAATTTCCCCAAGTCACAAATATGACCATGTCACCCTCTATTCAATAAACTCCAATGGCTTCCTATCACCCCAAGAATGAAATATAAAATCTTCTGTTTGGCTTTTAAAGTCCTTCCCGTCCTGGATCCAATCTACCTTTTCAACCTTATTATTTACTCTCCTTTCCCACATTCTATGGCCTAGTGAAACTGGCATTTTGCAGTTCCTCACATAAGTCATTTCTTTCCATCTCCCATATCCATAACTTTGTGCTAATTTTGTGTCCCCTGTGCTTGGTATATACTCTTTCCTCACCTCTGCTCTTAAAATTCCCTGTTTCAGGATTTTAAAATTCCTGCTCAATTCAGGAAATTGAATCTAAAATTCAGCTCAAGCACCATGTCAATGCCCTTCCCACAAAAATTACCTTGTGTTGATCTTGTACATATTTAGTTTATACTTACATGCATATGAGTTGTTTTTCTCAAAACAATATAAGCCCCTTGAGGGCAGAAATAGTTGCATACCCAAAACAGTGTCTAATACATAGTAGTGTGTGGGATGGGTGTTAGAACCCCCTCCCCAAATTAACTAATCAGAGACATCTTCAGGTACAAAGAAAAAGCCTTTATTTAGTCCCTGCAGGGAGATGCCCAAGCACACCTGGGAGACATCTCAGCTCCCAACAAGTGCTTGTCGACCTGACCGACAGGAAGCAGTATAGCTGGTTAAATAGCAAAAGACCCAAGGCTTTTCTTTGGAAAGACTAAAAGGAAGTAACCATCATTGACCAATGCTCACCGAGATTGTCCGCTTCCTGTGGGTCACGTCACTTCTTGTCACTGACCTAGGGTCTGACCTTTAGAGACCTCTAGGCCTAGAGATCATGTGACTTCCTGCAACCTGGGCCCAAGACCTGATCTTCAGGCTCTGGGAATAGGGATCATGTGACTTATACCTAGTGTCATAGACTTCTTGAGAAAGCTTCACCTGTCTAGTGGATAGAATGAATACCAACTGTGGAGTCAGTAAGAGAACTCAGACACTGAACACTCACTAATTAGGGGACCTTGGGCAAGTCACTTAGCTTCAACTGCCTCTTAAAAAAAAAAAAAAGGCAAAATAAACACAATAGTGGAAATGGAAATAATATCAAAGGCAAGGAATGTCAAACAAATCCTCAGCAGGTAGATCAAGAGCTGAAAGGGGCCTCAGAAGCCCATTCTTTTATGGAAGAAGAAATCAAGACTCCTCCAGGGAGTTAAGTGATTTGCTGAAGGTCACACAGATAATAAGTGAATATAGAGTTTGAGCTGAGGCCCTCTGATTCCAGAACTGTGCCAAAGGGTGTGCTGGTAAATGTTTAACACGGGCTCTGGGGGTGAGGAAAGGGTGGGGAGTACCTGGACACAGCCCATACTTTTCAAATTTAATTTCCACAACTGACATTTTTCCATCACTTTTTTATGCAGAAAAAATCGAACCCTGATTTGTATCATTTGCTTATATCCAAATTGCAAATGCTCATAATGAAAACTTGACAATTGTCTCAAATATATACATATATATTATTTATTGTTTGCAATTGTATGTGTCTAGAAATTGTCTAACCCAAAGCATACAGCAGAGGTCAGGCTGACCTCAGAGATGTTCTAGAGAAGTTGGAAATTGCCTTGAGGAGTGCTTGGGTTCACCCAAAAGATGGTGTTTTGGTTGGTTCACCTAAGTCTTCCTTTCAGTCCATCCAAATCTTGTGTTTGGTTTTGCTCAAATTATACTAAATATTTATACTTGCCTACTGATATATATATCTCAAACTGCCCTTTTCTGGAAATGTCTAACTAGGGTCAACAAGGCAGTTGTTTGAATTTTATATAATATAACCTCCCAGAAGCTGGAAGAGAGTCACACCCATTTCTGATTCTCTCCTTTGCCAAATGGACAATAAGATTTTTTTTCCCTGAGACAATTGGGATTAAGTGACTTGCCCAGGGTCACACAGCTAGGGAATGTTAAGTGTCTGAGACCAGATTTGAACTCAGGTCCTCCTGACTTCAGGGCTGGTGCTTTATCCACTGTGCCACCCAGCTGCCCTTCCCCCCCCCCAAGATATTTTCTAAAAACAAAAACAAAACAAAACAAAACCAAACAAAAAAAAAAACTTTTCTAGGTTTTGGGATTTGTTCTCCAGTGACACAATGGGTACTCATGACCTGTTAGAGCTTGCTATTAGAGCAGGATACCCCTAACTATATCACATTCTCTCCTTTAATTGCAATGATCAATAATTTGTTTCAGGAGAACAGATGACAGAACACCCTCCCCTCTTCTAAATAGAGGGACTGGGGATTACAGGTGTATAATGCCATGCATGCTGTCAAATGAGTATTTTGTTTTTTCATTTTTGTTTAACTATTTTCTATTGAACTGAAAGTACTAGGGGAAGGGAGGGATGATAGTGACTTGGTGATTGTAGCATAAAAAACAAAAGGTACAAATTAAACTAAAAGAAAGCCTTTCCTTGAACCTCCTACCTCTTTGAACTACTCTCCCATGTATTTTTTTCTCTTTTACTGTCAAATCCATGAAAAAATGATCCATATTGGCTCCCTCTTTGTATTTCCAAACCAGGAATATCCTCATTCCTCCTTCATTTTTACCTGTTAAAATTCCATCCATTGGAATGGCATGCTATTGTTCTATAAGAAATGATGAGCATCTGCATCCAGAGAGAGAACTAAAGAAATTGAATGCAGATTGAAGCATATTGTTTTCATCTTTTTTTGTTGCTGTTGCTTACTTTTTCTTTCTCATGATATTTTCCTTTTGTTCTGATTTTCCTTTCACAACATGACTAATATGGAAATTTGTTTAAAATAATTGTACATATATAACCTATATCAGATTGCTTGCTATCTTGGGAAGCAGGGAGGTAAGAGAGAGAGGGAGAAAAAAATTGGAACTTGAAATATTATAAAAATGATTCTTAAGTGAGGTGATTCAAAATTATGGTATATGAATATTATGGAATATTATTGTTCTGTAAGAAACAACCAGCAGGCCGATTTCAGAGAGGCCTGGAAAGACTTACATGAACTGATGCTGAGTGAAATGAGCAGAACCAGGAGATCATTATACACGGCAACAATACTATATGACAATCAATTCTGATGGACATGGTTCTCTTCAACAATGAAATGTTTCAAACCAGTTCCAATTGTTCAGTGAAGAAATCCATATGCCCCCAGAGAGAGGGATGTGAAATGTGGACCACAACAAAACATTTTCATGCTCTCAACTGATGTTTGCTTGCATTGTTTCCTTTCTCTGATTTTTTTTCTTGTAGATATGATTTCTTGCACAACAATAATAAGTGTGGAAATATGTATACATATATTCAATTTGTCAAGTATTTTAACATAATTAACATGTAGCAGACATCCTGCCATCTAGGGGAGGGGTGGGGAGTAGGGGGGAAAAATTTGTAACAGAAAGCTATGTAAGGGTTAATGTTGAAGAATTACCCATATATATGTTTTGCAAATAAAAAAAAATAAATTAAAAATAAAACTTTGGAAAAAAAAAAAGTGAGGTGATTCAGGCCAGTTTCAATGGTCTTGTGATGGAGAGAGCCATTGCATCCAGAGAGCAGACTATGGAGATTGAGTGTGAATCACAACATAGTTTTTTCACTTTTTTTGTTGGTGTTTGCATTTTTTCTTTCTCATTTTTTCCTTTTAATCTGATTTTTCTTGTGCAGCATGATAATTGTAGAAATATATATAGAAGAATTGCACATGCTTAACATATATTGCATTACTTGCCTTCTAGAGGAAGGAGTATGGGGAAGGGAGGGAGAAAAAATTTGGAACACTAGATATTATAGATGGTTTTAGTTTCTTCATCAGAAAATCATCTGTTCATATCCTTTGATCATTTATCAATTTGGGAATGACTTGTATTCTTACAAATATAACTCCATTCTCCATATATTTTAAAAATAAGGTCTTAATCAGAAACACTGGCTGTAAAAATTGTTTCCCAGCTTTCTACCTCTTTAGGGGGAGGTCTTTAATCAACAAAACAAACTATCAATAAAGTTTGTTATTGGAAGAGGCTTTAATACCAGCATTCTATTAGTTCACAGTGGATGTTCGGATGAAATGAGGTGCTAACAAGTAATTGGCTAGTTAACAAAAAAGGATATTTCATTTGTGCTAACACAGCTAGACTTGTGCAACCAGATATAACGGCATTTAGCTTCTCTGGTTGGAGGTCCCTTTGTCTCCATATAGAAATGTGTCTGATCACAAGGACAGGATATGATGAAAGAAATGGTGACTCATGAGATTCTCAGAAATATAACAAGTTGAAAAATTGTACATTGTGTGGGATTTTTTATTCCCTTAGATGACCAGGAAGATGCAGCAGGGAAATAGGACAATTAGGTGCTGGGCATTTGTCTGTTTTTTTTTTTTTGTTTGTTTGTTTGTTTTTTTGTTTTTTTTGTTTTTTTTTAGGGAAGACTAATCCCTCTCACAAGAGGAAAAAAGAAATGGGTGAGTTTAATCCATGTTGTAGGGAAGTTGGTGGTATTGGGGCCTGGAAGGTTTAAATCCACCACTGGTTCCAAGGACAAGTCTGTGTCCACACAGCTAACTATCAGTAATGGTGAAATAAATAGAATGCTTTCGTAACTCAATCATGTTTGAAGTCAATAATTTACAATAATAGGAGATTTTAAAAAAAAAAGTATGTTACTTCTCTCTTAACAGGCATTTGTGTTCCTCTTAACAGTTGTTGCTTTCCTCTGGTAATTTCCCTGAATATTGACTGAGTCCATGGCATGTATCCCAGTTCACTAGTTCTTTCTTCAACTGAATACAATCCATATAAAAAGAAAGGGATGAATTATGCTTATCCAAAGATGATTCTACAGATCTTGGGTACAGAAACCCATCCTCAATAGGGTTAAAGATGCAAGTTGTTTATTAATAGTGGAGTTAGCTCCTGCTGAGCCATGCACATTCTCATGCCAGGTCTATCTTGTAATTAACAATGCTCATTTGCCAGCTTGAGCTATATATGATTATAGATTGTAACCCTGAAACAGAGGTTTTCTCAAACAATACAAGGATAAATTGACAGCCTTTGCCTAATCTGCACTGTCCTTTAAACCACTGAACTAATTAAGCCCAACAATATAAATGAACACTGACAAACCAGATTTTTTTTTCCCTAGACTTCCCGTTCCAAGAGAGTTGCAACACTATTGGCTTTCGAAGAAGAAGAAGAAGAAGAAGAAGAAGAAGAAGAAGAAGAAGAAGAAGAAGAAGAAGAAGAAGAAGAAGAAGAAGAAGAAGAAGAAGAAGAAGAAGAAGAAGAAGAAGAAGAAGAAGAAGCAGAAGAAGCAGAAGAAGAAGAAGAAGCAGAAGAAGAAGCAGAAGAAGAAGCAGAAGAAGAAGAAGAAGCAGAAGAAGCAGAAGAAGCAGAAGAAGCAGAAGAAGAAGAAGAAGAAGAAGAAGAAGAAGAAGAAGAAGAAGAAGAAGAAGAAGAAGAAGAAGAAGAAGAAGAAGGCGGCAAAACTTGTTTTTTTGATGATTAAGAATCACAGAGAGTTGTTTGTTCCTTTTGCATTTCTCAAGTCAGTGCCTTCCTGGCACAGGTTTTAGCTCCCACTGTTAGGAGATATCATGAATACAGTCTCACAACTTCAAGTTGGCCAAAACTCCCAGATATAATCCAATCTGTCAAATGTCTAGGAAGTTTGTGAATTTTCAGGTAGAGTGAATGTTCCTATATACACACATATACAAACACATATGCCCACACACATTTTTCAATATCCTGACCCTTTTTAATTTTTTTTACTAAAACATATTTATTATTAATTTCTAAATTCATCCTATAAATAAAATTCTATAAAAATACAAGTTTTTCTTCAGTAAAACAGTTGTAGTTTCCTTTCACAGGATAATGGAAACTTGTTGTATTAGAGATTTAAATTACCTTGAGGTTACTTGACAATATTTAGTTATAGCACAATCCAGAAGAGGAAATGCATGCAGTTCCATCAACTGGTAGGTTTATAAATCAAACAAATATTTATCTGGATGAAAAGTCAAATCAAAATAAAGACAATTTACATGATTTTTTCCAAGAACTAATTAATTTACAAAGGCTATATAAAAAAAAAAAAGCTCATTCTCTTAAAACAAAAATGAAAGCATTTATGACTTCAACTAATTTTCTATGACTCACCTAATGGCAATGATTCTACATATCATGTACTCTAAATTATATTTACAGCAATAAATAAAAATAATACTAAAATAAGTATCTGCAAAAAAATGAATCCTGACATTTTTAACTTGTTTTTTTTTAAATAGCATAAGATTCTTAGAAATTATATTCATTAACTCCATTAAGTAAATTTATATGACAGAAGTCTCTCTGGTGAAACAACATTTTGATAGAATAATATTTTAATGCACATATCATTCTACTATGCACAGTAAATACCGTTTGATCTATTTCCCAGAACTGAAGAAGTTCCAGGGAAAAGCCCAAGACATGAATAAGGCATGACAGAGTTGTTGCTTAGGATCACAGACTAAACATCTATTAGGAAAGATAAAAGATGAAAGGAGATGGTATCAAAGTCCACAAATTCAAGAAGGATTTGTATCATTTGATAGTTCTTTACCAAATCCTAGAATACTACAATGACTAAGAACCTTTGATGAACTACAAAATAAGGAATTTGGACCACATGATCTTTTTGTTCTATTCTAGTTTTGGTAATTGGAGGTAAATTTTGGTTCATATTAAGGAAGAACTTTGTAACAAATGGACATGACAATAATGGAATGGAATGAAATGGAACATGACTGCCTCAAGAAGCAAACAGTTGCTTCTGATTGGACATCTTCAAGGAATGATGAAGTTGTGGAGGAGATTTGGGCTTTAATATATGTATATAATAGAGTATCATTGAACTGTAAGAATTTAGAAAAAAAATTTCAAAAAGATTTATGTGAACTGATGCAAAATGAAGTAGACAGAGCCAGAAGAACAATTATATCAATATTTTTAAAACACACAATTTCAAAGATTTTTATGCTGAAGAAGAATGAAATGAAAAGAAACATGGCAATTGATAGATTTTAGGGTATCAAATGAGAAATACTTTTGTATGCAGAGGAAATGTGTTTTGCTTGACAATTCATATTTGTTATAATAAATTCATTTTTCTTTTCTTTCTTTTTTTCCATTAGGGTTAAAGGCTAAGAGAGAGAAGAAATAGATTTCTATTTATTTTTAAAAGAGAGAAAAGAGATGCTGCATATTTGAAATATGAAGTTTTTCGGATGCAGTCACTTTATTGTGGTCAACTGTTTTACTTTGTTACAAGAAAACTCCTTAAAGTGAGAATAATTTGTAACTTTATAATTCAAAGATGAAACACTAATAAAACTTTTTTTAAGATAGGGATCTATGTTTAGGGTAAGAGTTGGACTAGATGATCACTAGGGTTCTTTTAAATATGAGATTTCATAATTCTAAGTTATTTTAGAAAAAAAATACACAGTGAATACAAACATAGTAAAGATAACGCTCAACTTTGGATACATATGAACTATTGGTTCAGAATGGGATAAATTTGGCTCAAGTGGCCATACTAGCTCAGCTGGGAATCTCTAAAATCATCTGTTTGAATCAGACTAATGGGTTAAATAAGCATTATCCATTTTAAAAAAATAAAAATAATTAAGAATGAAACAATTAGCAAAGGAAAAAGGAAAGCAGTGTTTATATACATAATCCAGAAATTAGTATCATATCCTGGAGGAGACAATTAGGAGACTTATCATCTGTCTCCTCTCTCAAACTGAAATGAGTTGAACAGATTTGTTTGAAGACTATCTGAAGCTTATAATTGTTTTATCTCTCCTTGTTCTGTGGAATCTCAAGAATCTGTTAGGACTTCTAAGATTCTAGATTCTAGGAGTCACGACAATTTATACACCACATGGGTCTTCATTCTTCTCAAAAGTCTCTTTGTCCCACTGGCACAATCAATCTATGTCAAGAGTACACATCCAGAGAAATTAAAGCCCTAGGAACTTAAATCAGGTCCATCCTTGAGGCTTAAAACATCAGAGAAAATTTTGCTTTTAGTTTGCCTTCAGACATGTCTCAATTACAATAAACATGGGAAATTTCAGAATGGTGTTATATAATTTGTTTTATAACTAATTTGTAATAATTAGTTTTATCATTAAAAATAATAAAACTCTTTAATCATCTTCTCTTCTTGAGTTTCTATGATACCTCCAGCAGCTCAATAGTCATTGAAGCAGCTTGATAAGCAGTAATTATATATTTCAATGTGGCAAGGTTTCTTCATAAAGCAACATTCCAAATTATATGGGCTATATCTTCTTCTGACAGAGAAAGCAAAAAGGTTTTCTTACTTTCTTGGGGAGGAGACAGAGAGAGACAGAGAGACACAGAGAGAGAGAAGTCCGCCTTTAAGAAGAAGTACAGAGTTGTGAAAAGGACACTAAACTAATCATCAAAAGTCATACTTTAAATAATGTGACTAGAAATTATGTAACTTCTCTAAGTCTCAATTTTCTAATTTATAAAATAGGAACAATATCAGTTCTACCTCACTGAGTTCTTTCAAAGAAATACTTAATTGTTTAACTTGGATTTTTAAATAAGCCTTTTATTTTGAGTGAAATATTTCATCTAAAGCAATATAAAATATAAATTATAGTCAGTATCATCTGAAGATAGACATCTTTCAAAAGTTGAAGAGTAAGAATGGAAGGAGAAATCTCACTAATTTGTTTTTGTGATCTTTATAAACATTATGAACAGAGTATGTGTTTCACATGCCTACATACACATATACATATATATGGAAGGAAAGGAAATAAACATTTTTAAGTGCCTACTCTGTGCCAACCACTATGCTAAGAACTTTATAATGCTATCTCAATTTGATCGTTGCCACAATCCTTGGAGATGGGTATTATTAATCATATTAATATTATTGTCAATAGTTGTGATTAATATGATAATAATGATAATTATTATTATCCTCATTCTAAAGATGAGGAAACTGAGGCAGACTAAGGTGAAGTGGCCTGCCCAACATCACACAGCTCATAAGAAAATGAAGCAGGACTTGATCTCTGGTCTTCCTGACTCCAATGTTCTATCCACCTCCTTACTTAACTGCATCTTTCTTTAGTATAAGCTAACTTGGCTTCTCCCCAATATGACTGATTCCCTGGATCATGGCCAAGCTGCCAGGTCCTGATTAATGTTTAAGAAAGGTCCAAAACTATCACCCTCTTTTACATTCCCTAGTGATTTTTCTCGTCAGAGGACACAGCATATGAGAAACTTAGGCAGAGGGAAGTGCTAAAGATTTGTAATCTTAACATGAAGCATGATTTGGGATGTGTTCCAAAGCAGAGCAAAATGAGAGCTTCTTCCTTTCCTGTGGCTCATTGTGGGCAGTAAATGTCCCACATGATAACAGACTGTACAAAAAATGTACAGAAACCAACCCTCTCCAAGGGATCCAGAGTGAAATTTTGGTTATCTTGATAGATTTTTGCAGAAGTCTTTTCCTAGTGTCATAGGGTGAGCTCTTCATTTCATTTCAACACACAACATTGCTTTCCTTTTCAATTTATTACATATGACCAATATCCAAGTCATTATACCCACAGGCTTGCTGCTGTAGTATGATTGAAGGCAGCTTTACACAGCAGTATAATAAGCAGTCACATCAATTGTATGATTTGAAGGATACCAGGAAGGGCACCTTCCCCCATCCTCCAAACTTTTCTGTCTCTGACCTGACATGATGCTTCCTTTGAGTTAAGGCAGTGTTTTCCAATCAGGCAGCTTTCATCTTCACATCTCTCACATATGCATTTCCTTCTCTCCATTCACATAGCCATCACTTTATTAAAGGCTTTCACACCTTCTCATCTGGACTATTACAATAGCTCCCTAATTGGTTTAGATGCCTCAAGTATCTCCCAACTTCACTCGTGTCAAACTGATTTTCCTACTTCATTGAAGATCCATCACCTCCCCTGAAAGATGATGTTCAATCGTGCTGGGTAGTTCATTCTTGGTTGTAAAACCAAGGACCTTTGCCTTCCAGATTATGGTATTCCAAGCCCTCCAATCCTTTATTGTAAATGATGCCAGATCCTGGATAATGCTGACTATTGTTCCTTAATACTTAAATTGCTTTTGTCTGGCAGCTTGCAGTATTTTCGCTTTGAGATTATAGTTTTGGAATTTTGCAATAATGTTCCTTGGGATTTTCCTTGGGATCTTTTCCCAAAGGTCATCAATAACTATTTTCCCCTGTTTCTAGAATATTGGGGAAGTTTTCTTTGATGATCTCTTGAAGAATGCTATCCTGTTACAGGAACCACCTGCTAGTGGCTGCTGGGTAATCTAATTCTGACCAGAAAAATAGATCCCTTCATGGGAGAGGATGATAATGATACAAGGAGACTAAGAGGCAGTGACATAAGCCCACTCATGCTGTGTTACTCCTCTTGCTAGGTGTACCAGATATACATACATTCAATGACAAAAGATTCAATTAAAAACATGGAAGGAAATCAAAGAGTGAAAACATTTTCTGTGCCTTTATGCAAAATAGGTCTTTATTCCCTATATCTCCAAGGAAGTTATGATTTAATTCCCTTCTCAGTCCTCTAATTTACCCAAATAGTAGAATCACTTCTTTGTAACTCTTACTCTTTTTGGTGGAATCTTAGAACCACTGAAATAGATGGGCTCTTGTTTCTTTATAGATACCATCAAGACCCAGACAAGATTCTTGGGTTCAGGACACCCTCACTGTTCTCTTACATTATTATCATTTCTTTGTCTGCTCCAAACATTTTTCTGCATCTCTTTTCTGCTTGTCTCCATCATTCTTGTACAAGATTTTTGAACCTACTTGAACATCCTCACCAATCAGAGTTCTTATATGGTGACACTTGATAGGTGCTCCTTGTAGTAAAGTAAATCCTACAGATATAAACTTTATATATGTAAACACTTCAAATTCCTATTTTGGAATTTGAGCAACTTTGTCTTAAGGAATTGAATAGTTCATCACCTAGAGCACTGCTGCAGGAAGAAGAATCATCAAAAATCATCTCATACAGCCTACAGCAATAAAAGACCTCACAGCAATTCAGATAGCTAAGACCTTCATTATGATTGCTTTCATTTGAATAAAGAGAAAGAAGAATTCAAGCTCTTATGCTGTATCTATTAATTAAATGTGATCACACACTCAGATATATTGCCTTTTAAAATTTATATCTGATACTTTTTTGGATATAAGGAAAAGAGACTGAATGGAATGAGGGAAGAGGGAAATAAGCAAATCTTTGGCAAAGTCTGAAATTGATAGGGAGAAGGCACAATCTATGAAAACCAGTTTATTAAATAAACACAGTGATATTTCTAAAAGTTTTTGCTTTTACACAACACTCCTTTCTCCTTTACTCATCCTCCTTTCTCTCCATTAAATTTCTCTAAATTTCTCTCCCATCTTGTAACAACAACAACAACAAAAAAAACCCTTTTAAACAACAAATTGATACAATGACCACATCTGACAGTATATATCACATTGCACATCAGTAGTCTTTACCTAAGGAGGACAGTATGTTTCCTTCCCAGTTCCGTAAGAGAGAAATTGTCCTTTACAACAACACTATAAATCTTATAAACTCTGATGAATTACAACGACCAATTATCAAATGTGATAAGACTGAAAAATTAGTCGCAAACCTTAAAGCTTAAATAAATATCAGTGGTTTCTGTTGCTGCTAAAGATAGTCAAGAAAGAATTTATGAGCTTTTCAAAGAAGACTGAACAAAAAATGAATGTGAAAAATTTTTACATGTAATTAGGCACAAAATAAAATATTACATAAAGATCTAATCAAATCAAAAGACAAAAAAGCAAGATATATACATACAAATATATATACACATATTTACATATATACACACATATAATACATGCACACATATATATTTGTCCCACATCATCTTCTAGAAATCTCTAAAAACAGACATCTCAAACCCAATATGTCCAAGATGTATGATTATATTTTTCTCAAATCTCTTTCAAATATCCCTGGTTTTGTTGATAGAACCACCAACTTCCAGGCATCCAAATTTTCAAGCTTGATGTCACTCTTGATTCTTTCCTCTCCCTCAACTCTGATATTCACTCACAATAAAAGGCACAGTTTACATCAATACTTTCTATTGGCACCAGATAGATTAAGGTATTCCTAGGTGAGATATTTACATTTCTAGCTTTAACTATGGAGAAAGTAGTTTACTTTCCCAAAGTATTTAATGATGAAAATTTTAGACACCATGAGAGGCCAGTAAAGGAAATATTCTGGAGGAGGCAAAACTGCTGGGATCATTCAAATCATCCTACATAGTCAGCTACCTACTGTGTGAAATGAGTCTTGTATTGGAGAATTATAAGATCTATGTGCTAATCCTAGCTCTATTATAAACTGTAATGTTGGGTGAGCCACATAATATCCTTGTGACTCAGTTTCCTCATATGTAGAATGAGAGGGTAATTAAATATAAATAATACTTATAATATACATATAATATGTATGAGGTTTGTCCAACAAATGTCAGCCATCAGTAAAAAATGTAATCATCCACAAATTTGGTGTGGATTTATTTATTTTATTATTTATCCACAAAATTATTTCTTTATAGTAATAGTATAGTAAATTGTAAACAGCATATTTGTCTGAATATAAGTAATACTTCTAAAAATTTGGCTAATATAAAATCTGAGTCTGAAAAATAATAATTACTGTTATTTTCCTGTAAATGAATCACTCATGCAAATATATGCACATACAAACACATACATATATATGACATTTAAACACAAATAGCACACATATATACATAGATGGGTAAAATAGATATATGTATATTTATTATAGATATGTATGTATACATATATCTATATGTATATACCTGTAAATACATATGTGTGTATGTATGTGTATATACATGCATACATACATATATAATGAATTATCTTTTTTTTTAAAGGCTCTTAAGTCAAAGGACCTGAAGTCAAACATTGCCTCTGACATTATTTGTGTGACACTGTACAAATCAGTTCATTTCCCTGACTTCATTTTCCTCATCTGTACAATAATAAGGTTGGAATACATGATTTCTGAGGCCCTTCCAAAGGGTAAAAGTCCGTTGAAACAATCAACTATTTTTACCCTACTAAAAGTTAACTACTTTAATCAAGTAAGAACATCTCTATTGAATCAAATCAATCCATCATAAGCATTAAATTAGAGAAAAGGCATTTAATCAATTTGGAGGGAGTGAAAGCCATATCTCAGAGTAAATGTATTAAAATTAGCTGAAGAGTCACATCCTTTGGGTTTTGGATTGAATAGCAAGTTGCTAAGAGATCAGGCATTTGTGGTAGTGGTACATCAGGCCTAAGGGAAAGAGATATCCAGTAATGTCCATAAGAAGGAATCAGTTAGGGGTGGAGAAGAATATTTGTCTCCTTAGCTAGATAGTGATCTTGAGAATTTAGAAAGGTCAGAAACATTTGGACCTCCCACAAACATCCTAGCAGTGACTGATCACAATGTCTGCATGGACAATGCAAGATACACTGATGAAAGACAGTTTCTAGCCCAGCAGAAAACTATATTAAAGAGAACTTCCTGAGGAGAGAAAGGACCTCTAACAACTCAATCCTGAGTTACCTGTTATACTTATCTCCTTAGAGAAGAGCTACCAGGCTCTCTAAGCTTATGCCCATTTTTCCCTAGACTTTGTATGTACTTGTGGGATCATGTTTTCCAGACTATGAGAGGGAATGTTTTGTACCAACCATTCTTATATCTTAATAAATACTCCTAACTAAAATCTAATTAAATCTAGCTAACCTAATTGATCTCAACTAATAATCAATGGAGGAAACACTAGTGGAAGATTATAAACTACAACATTAGAAAGACTCTCAAATTTTAGATTATTTCTAGGGGAATGGAGGAGAGGAAGGAGAGAACAGGAAAAAGACAAAGAGACACAGAGACAGAGAAGATTCCTCTACCAGGGCAAGGTGGCAAAATGTAGAGAATCAAAAGCACAAACAAGAGGGGAATAAAAACATCACCTCCCTGGGTGCAATCTCAAAATGGAGCTAGCTCCTCCAAAGGAACTCACCAGTGGGAGAAGGGGGCCAGCAGAAGCATGTTCCAGAATAGGAAGGCCCAGAACCTGAGGGAATTTCAAGGATAAGTCATGGTGCTGAAGTCCAGAGAATCAGAAGCATAGCCAAAAGAGGAAAAAAAAAAAAATAGTAGTCTGAATTCAGCTTAATATGAGAAAAAAAAATCAAATATTTTGGAGCTTATTGTACTTCTCTCTGTACCAATCCAATTGTACTCACTCTAATTAACAATAAACCATGAATAAGTTTTCACAATTTGCTAAAGAGTTGGCCATTAAGAATATAAAGTAAACAGTGAAAATCAAGATATGTCTGCCTATTGTCTACCTTCACTGAATGACCAACTCACAATAGTTCCTCTGTTATAAATTTGATATTCTAAAGAAAAAGAATTTTCAAAAAAACTGATTTTCAGGGTAGTTTTTTTTAAATATTATTTTTAATTATTTATTACAACATTATTTTTGTATAACTAACTACATAAATTTTTTATATAACTAAAATTAAATGCATGCAGATTTTTGGTTGTTCTTGCTCTAAAATCCCTCTTTGATTTGTAACTACAGGCACTACATTCATCTTTTTTTGTACCTTCCTCTATTTTGCAGGCATTTTTAAAAATAATAGCTAGTGCCCTTCAATCATGTCAGTCACTTAAGTCCTCAGCATGGTATTTCTAGGGCAATTCATGGCTACCCCCAGGAATCCAATATGCCAGCAGGAAGTATACCCTCCCACAATATAACTTCTGTAATTCATTTTTACCAGGCCTCTTACAGTGTCAACAAAAAAACAACCAGCTGAAGGGCCATACAAAGGTTCTTAAGAAGCAAATTTTATCCCTCCCTCTTAAAGAAATACTCACAAAGTACTTAGTTTCCAAGTTGCACACTAGCAATAAGAAGGGGGTGGTATAGTTTATGTGAACTTGCCTGACTATACCTGGCTCATTGCATCCCTTCTTCCTAAAATGTCTTTCTCTAGATGTCCCCTTCTGCATCTTTGCCTATTGAAAATTCCACCCATCTTCAAAACCTAGCTTAAATTCCTCTCTTCCATGAAACTCCCCCTGATTACCCAGCCAAATGCATTTGTTGATTCCTCTGTACTTCTACAATATTTCTGTATACCATTTTTATGGAATTTGTTATATATTTGGTTTGTACTGGTTAATTATGTACAGGATTACACTTTTGCTTCTCCTTGACTGACTGCTCTTTCTCAGTCCCTTTTGTTGGATCTTCAGTCATCACATGCCTACCTACCATTTGTGATCCCTAAAACTGTCTTCTGACCTGTTCTTTTTTTCTCCATATTCTTTCATTTCATTGATTCAGGGGTTATCTCTTTGAAGATAGCTTCCATCTCTACATATCCAACTCCACTTTACCAATTCCTTTATAGACATCTTGAACTGAATATCCTGAAGACTTCTTGAACTCAGCATATTCTTTTTTGTTAATTTTCTAAATTTTTTATTTTACACTTAAAAACAAAATGAGAAAAGAAAAAAATTGCCATGTACACTATAGACCATAAAAGAGGGTTCAATATAAAATAATATATTTCCATTTCAAGAAAATCTATATAATAAATACTACACACTGTTTTCAAAACTGCTAAGCTTTTCTTTGCTTCCTTATTGATTTTCTTTTCTTCTCTGCTACATACTTTTTATGTTATTTTTCCCTTCCCTCCCACCACAATTTTTAAAATGTAAATATATGTATAAATCATATATATAAAATCACATATATGTGTAAAAACTCATATGTGTGTATGTATGTATGTAAGAGTATACTATGCTTAGTTCCTCCTATTGTCGTTTCCCTGATGGGGGATAGCCTCTTCCTTCATTTCCTACCCCACAGCAATATTCCTTTCTGGATTCAAACAGCATCTTCCTGCACAGCATCTTTGAGGTTAATTTGGGTACTTATCAAATTCAGAATTCAGCATATTCTAAACAGAACTTATCTTCACTCCCCCTTCCACTGCCCAAACCCTCTCTTCTTCAAAACTTTCCTATGAATGTCCAGACAAATCATGATTTGTTGAGTACAAATCCTTGTAAGGATACAAATCCTTGCCTTTCCTTCTAAGTTTACCTTTGATCCAATTTGAATATATCACATATATCCCTGTTCCTCTGTAAATGTATCATTTCTCAAGTATCTAGGGAACTGAAGCAAATTTATTTTAAAAAGAATAATAATAAGAGCATTTGCCCAATTGAGAAGTAATAAAAAAACATTGACAGTTTTCAAAAGAAGAAATCAAAGCCATCAATACTCATAAGAGCCACTAATAATTGGACAAATATAAACTAAAACAACTCTGAAGTGCCACCTCATACCCATCAGATTGGTACTTCATAAATACAGTAATGTAGTAGTCTACATAAAATACCTAGAGGTATACTTATCAAGACAAAACCAGGAACTACATAAATATAATTATAAAACACTTTTTATAAAAACAAAGTCATATTTAAATGGAGAAATATTAAATGTTCATGGGTAGCCAGAGCTAATATAATAAAAATGACTATTTTACCTAAACTAACCTACTTATTTATTGCCATTACAATTAAATTACCAATATTTTATTGAACTAGAAAAAAATACTAATAAAATTCATTTGGATGAACTGAAAGTCAAGGAATTAACTAAAGATGAAGGAATGAATGAAAAAATGTAAAAGAAGGAGATTTAGCAGTACCAAATCTTAAATTAAATTATGACAGCAATTATCAGAAGTATCTGATACTGGCTAAGAAATAGAAAGGTAGATCAGTAGAACAGAGTAGACATATAGTATACAGTTGTAAGTAATTATAATAACCTCGTGTTTTACAAATATAGATTCAAATTTTGGAGATAAGAATACACTATTTGGTAAAAAAAAAATAGTAACTGAGAAAACTAGAAAGGATTATGGCAGAAATTGAGAATATAGACTAATATCTTACATAATTTACCAAAACAAAGTCTAAGTGGATACATGATATCTTATAAAAAATATCATAAGAAAAATAGAAGATTATGGAACATATTATCTATCAGACTTATACATAAAAGAATTTATGAATAAAGAGATATAGAGCATTCTAAAAAGTAAAATGGGTAATTTTGATTATGTTAAATTAAAAAGGGATTGTACAAATAAAATCAATGTAGCAAAATTATAAGGAAAGCAGAAAATAAGGCCGGGGAGAAATTTCATAGAAAGTTTTTTGATAAAGGTCTCATATCTCAAAGATATGATGAACTTTGTCAAATTTATAAGAATATGAGTCATTCCCCAATTGATAAATGGTCATAATTTTTTGGTGAAGAAATCAAGACTATATATAAAAAATGCTATAAATCATTATTGATTAGAGAAATTAAAACAACTTTGAGGTATCATCTCACACCTATAAGACTGACTAAAATAATAGAAGGGGATAATTACAAAAATTGGTGGGAATGTAGAAATACTGGGACACTAATATACTGTTGATGAAATTGTGAACTGATTAAACCAATGCAGAATTATGCCCAAAGAGTTATAAAATTGTATATACTCAGTAATACCATCACTAGTTTTCTTTCTCAAGGTGATCGGGGAAAAAGGAAAAGAAGTTTTATGTGCTAAAATATTTATAGAAGCTCTCTTGGTAGTGACAAAGAACTGGAATTTGAATTGGGGAATGGCTAAACAAATTGCTGTATATGATTGCAATGGACAACCATTATGCTATAAAAAAATGATGAGCTGCTTTCATTTTTACCCAATCTTCAGAAAAAAATTAATTGAAATCAACTGAAAAATAAAACAACTTTTATGTTTTGTTCCATGAAAGAAAAAATGATGAGCTGGTTGATTTTAGAAAAAACATGGAAAGATTTTCATGATATAATGAAAAATGAAATGAGCAGAACCAAGAGACCATTGTATATAACAGCAATATTGTTTGTAGAATAATTGTGAACAGTCAAGTTATTCTGTGTATTATAAATACTCAAATCAGCTAGAAAGGACCTATGAAGGAAGATGCTATCCTTCTCTAGAGAAAGAACTAATAAATAGAAGTATTCATAGTATGGTTTTATACATATTTATAAATCTATATCAAGTGGTACCCTCCTTTCATGTGGGGTGGAGAGGAAGGAAGGAAAACAGTTTAAAACTTAAAATGTTTTAAGTGGGATAGTTTCACAAGAACCTGGGAAGATTTATATGAGCCAAGGCAAAGTGATATAAACAGAACTAGGGGAACATTGCACACAGTAACAACAGTATTATAATGATAATCAACTGTAAAAACCTTGGCTATTTTGCTTAATACAATGACCCATGTCAATTTCAAAGGACTAGTGATGTGAAAAATGCTATCTACATCCAGAGATAAAGCTGATGAATTCACTACATACTGAAATGTATTTTTTTTAATTTTGTTTTTCTTGTAGACTTTTTGGGGGGAAACATGGCTAACATGGAAATTTGTTTTACTTGACTTCACATGTCAAATGTATTTCTTGCCTTCTCAATATAGAGGAGGAAGAAGAGGATGGGAGAGAATCTGGAAACAAAAATCAAAATAAATAAATATATTAGTTAACATTCATATAGCACTTAAGGCCTGCAAAGAACTTTATAAATATTATCTCATTGTTTCCTAAAACAAATACCCTGAAAATCAGATGCTATTATCATCTCCCTTCTAAAAAAGTAAACATTCAGTGGCTAAGTGACTTGCTCAGGATCACAAAGTAGGTAAATGTCTGAAATCAGATTTAAACCCTATCTCCTTTTTTTGTTTTTATTGGCTAGACAATTGGGGTTAAGTGACTTGCCCAGGGTCACACAGCTAGTAAGTGTCAAGTGCCTGAGGCTGGATTTGAACCCCTTATGCCAGGGCCAGTTCTCTAGCCATTGTTCCATTCAGCTGCCCCTTAAACTCTAATCTTATTGGCTACATTGCCATATAACTGCCTTGAAATGCATCTCATTTCTAATGTACTTTTTTAAAAAAAATACTTGGCACTATTACACATTCAAACCACAGTTGTAAGAATTCTTTCTATATGTTTAAATAGTAGTTATTAGGTGTTTAAAAAAATTACACTTAACATTTATTTACATAACTGTTAATGAATACAAAGATTGTAATACAAAGGTGAAAATTAACAGTCTTGGTTGCCAAGAAGTTTAAAATATTCTGAAAGGGATTAAACAGGTACACAAATAATCCTACCTTCATACACACACACACACACACACACACACATATAACAACTGTCATATATAGTATATATACATAGTAAGCATATATAAATATATATAATATTCAAATGTAGGGTGGCTCAATATCTATGTGTACATATATATATATATATGTGTGTGTGTGTGTGTGTGTTTTTCTATCATATACACACACATATATTCATATATATGATCAAATGGTGTGTGTGTGTGTATGTGTGTGTATGTGTAGAAAGAGAGAGAGAGAGGGAAAAGGGGAGAAAAAGAGAAAGAAACTATAACCAAATGACATATAGATAATTACAAGATGTTTATATGGTCCCATACATACATGTACATTTATGTGTGTGTGTATTTACATATACTATATTACACGAATTAAGTATAATACATGTTTAAATATATAAACACATAATTACAGTATATATAGTTAACTATATGTTATATATCCTATAGGTATAAGACCTTTAACACATCTTTTAATTATTCATGGTAATGGAGATAGAGATTTTCATCAGTTTGAGGATTTCCCAATAAGGTCTTCATTCATTACTCTCTCTGAGTTTTGTAAGCTTAGAGTTGTCTGGAGCTTTGAGAGGCTAGTTGACATGCAGTGGTCCATTGCTAAGACATATCAGAAGCAGAACTAAACCTAGCTCTTCTTGATCCTGAGGCTACTTCTCCATTCACTATGCCAATTTTTAACCATGCCCCTCCCCAAAGGTCCATAGATAGATTTCAAGTGGTCCATGATGGGGAAAGACTGAATCTTTATTTTTGTTAACTTCAAACAGAAATTTGCCATTTTCTTCCATTATGAATGCAGGCAACAAAACATTTTTTAAGAAAGAGTCCATCACATGCAATATAAGGCCAGGAGAAAATAGACCAAAAAGCAATTGGAAACTAAATAATTTTATCCTAAAGAATGAATGGGTGAAACAGCAAATTACAGACACAATTACTAATTTCATTCAAGAGAATGACAATAATGAGACCACATACCAAAATTTGTGGGATACAGCCAAAGCGGTAATAAGGGGAAATTTTATATCTCTAGATGCTTATTTGCATAAAATAGAAAAAGAGAAAATCAATGAATTGGGCTTGCAACTAAAAAAGCTAGAGAAAGAACAAATTAAAAACCCCCAATCAAATACCAAACTTGAAATCCTAAAAATAAAAGGAGAGATTAGTAAAATTGAAAGTAAAAAAACTATTGAATTAATAAATAAAACTAAAAGTTGGTTTTATGAAAAAACCAACAAAATAGATAAACCTCTAGTTAATTTAATTAGAAAAAGGAAAGAGGAAAATCAAATTGTTAGTCTCAAAAATGAAAAGGGAGAACTTTCCACCAATGAAGAGGAAATTAGAGCAATAATCAGGAGTTACTTTGCCCAACTGTATGCCAATAAATTTGATAACCTAAGTGAAATGGAGGAATATCTACAAAAATATAGATTGCCCAGATTAACAGAAGAGAAAATAAATTACTTAAATAGTCCCATTTCAGAAAAAGAAATAGAACAAGTCATTAATTAACTCCCTAAGAAAAAATCCCCAGGACCAGATGGATTTACATGTGAATTCTACCAAACATTTAAAGAACAGTTAACTCCAATATTATATAAACTATTCGAAAAAATAGGAAATGAATGACTCCTACCAAACTCTTTTTATGATACAGACATGGTACTGATACCTAAACCAGGTAAAAGAAAAACAGAGAAAGAAAATTATAGACCAATCTCCTTAATGAATATTGATGCAAAAATCTTAAATAAAATATTAGCAAAGAGATTACAGAAAATCATTCCTAGAATAATACACCATGACCAAGTAGGATTTATACCAGGAATGTAGGGATGGTTCAATATTAGGAAAAGTATTAACATAATTGACTATATTAATAACCAAACTAACAAAAACCATATGATAATCTCAATAGATGCAGAAAAAGCATTTGATAAAATCCAACATCCATTCCTATTAAAAACATTAGAGAGTATAGGAATTAATGGACTTTTCCTTAAAATAGTCGGTAGCATCTATTTAAAACCATCAGCTCGCATCATATGTAATGGTGATAAACTGGAACCATTCCCAATAAGATCAGGGGTGAAACAAGGTTGTCCACTATCACCATTACTGTTCAATATTGTATTAGAAATGCTAGCCTTGGCAATAAGACAAGAAAAAGAGATTAAAGGAATTAGAGTAGGTCATGAGGAAACCAAATTATCACTCTTTGCAGATGATATGATGGTCTACTTAGAGAACCCTAGAGAATCAACTAAAAAACTATTAGAATTAATCCACAACTTTAGCAAAGTTGCAGGATACAAAATAAATCCACATAAATCATCAGCATTTTTATACATCACCAACAAAATGCAACAGCAAGAGATACAAAGAGAAATTCCATTCAAAATAACTATCGATAGTATAAAATATTTGGGAATATATCTGCCAAGGGAAAGTCAGGATCTATATGAGCAAAACTACAAAACACTCTCCACACAAATAAAGTCAGATCTAAACAATTGGAAAAACATCAAGTGCTCTTGGATAGGTCGAGCAAATATAATAAAGATGGCAATACTACCTAAACTAATCTATCTATTTAGTGCTATACCAATCAAACTCCCAAGAGATTATTTAACTGAACTAGAAAAAATAACGACAAAATTCATCTGGAAAAACAAAAGGTCAAGAATTTCAAGGGAATTAATGAAAAAAAAATGCAAATGAGGGTGGCCTAGCTGCACCAGATCTAAAACTATATTATAAAGCAGTGGTCACCAAAACCATTTGGTACTGGATAAGAAATAGAGTAGTGGATCAGTGGAATAGGTTAGGTTCACAGAACAAAATACTCAATGACAATTGTAATCTAGTGTTCGATAAACCCAAAGACCCCAGTTTTGGGGATAAAAACTCACTATTTGACAAAAACTGCTGGGATAATTGGAAACTAGTCTGGAAGAAATTAGGCATTGACCCACACCTAACACCATATACCAAGATAAGGTCAAAATGGATTCATGATCTAGGCATAAAGAATGATATTATAAACAAATTAGAACAATGTAGGATGGTTTACCTCTCAGACCTGTGGAGGGGGAAGGAATTTGTGACCAAAGAAGAACTAGAGGTCATCATTAATCACAAAATAGATAAGTTTGACTATATCAAGTTGAAAAGTTTTTGTACAAACAAAATGAATGCAGACAAGATTAGAAGGGTAGCAGTAAACTGGGAAAATATTTTTACATCCAAAGGTTCTGATAAAGGCCTCATTTCTAAAATATATAGAGAATTGACTCAAATATATAAGAATTCAAGCCATTCTCCAATTGACAAATGGTCAAAAGATATGAACAGACAATTTTCAGACGAAGAAATTGAAACTATTTCCGGTCACATGAAAAGGTGCTCCAAGTCACTATTGATCAGAGAAATGCAAATTAAGACTACTCTGAGATACCACTACACACCTGTCA
>JAJPUD010003114.1:212623-270784 GCA_023553655.1 Myrmecobius fasciatus | reverse complement strand
TAGTCCTGAAATTTGGCCACGATATTCCTTGGGGTTTTAATTTTGGGGTCTCTTTCAGGAGGTGATCGGTGGATTCTTTCAATACCAAGTTTGCCTTCTGATTCTAAAACATCAGGGCAATTCTCTTTCATGATTTCCTGGAAGATAGCATCAAGGTTCTTTTTTTCATCGTGACTTTCAGGGAGTCCAATAATTCTTAGATTGTCTCTCCTGGATCTGTTTTCCAAGTCAGTTGTTTTTCCTAGGAGATATTTCATATTTTCTTCTATTTTTTCATTTTTTTTTGTTTTTGTTTGACTGATTCTTGAAGTCTTATTGAGTCATTCATTTCAATTTGTTCAATTTTAATTTTTAAGGTATTATTTCCTTCAGTTATCTTTTTTAGGTCCTTTTGTAACTGGCCAATTGAATTTTTTGGTTCATTGCATTCTTTTTCCATTTTGCCAATTTTATTTTTCAGTGAATTGTTGTCTTTTTCCAATTCACTAATTTTATTTTTCAGTGAATTGTTATCTTTTTCCATTTCACTATTTTTATTTTCTAGTGAGTTGGTGATTTTTTCCAATTCACCAATTTTGTTTTTCAGTGAATTGTTGTCTTTTACCAATTCACTATTTTTATTTTCCAGTGAGTTGGCGACTTTTCCCCATTCACCAGATTTATTTTCCAGTTTTTCACATCTCTGTTGCAGGGCGATGTTTCCTTCTTGCGCTGCTCTCTGTTTATTTCCCCAATCTTCTTCTAGCTCTCTTTTAAGATTCTTTATGCAATCTTCCAGGTAAGCCTTCTGAAAGGGAGACCAGCTTAAGTCCACCTTTGTGGCTTTATCTGGAATTGTTTTCAGAATCTCAGGATCTGGGGACTGCTCTAGTTTCTCTCTGTAAAAGCTGTCTATGGTGAGAGCTCTCTTCTTCTTGCTCATTATGTTTAGCTGAGGTATCAGTCAACAGCAGGGAATTCTGCAGTGTCAGCAGCAGCAGCAGCAGCAGTGGCAGCAGCAGCAGGCGGGATTTCAATTTGCCCTGGGGCAGTTTGCCGAGTTGACTTCTGGTCTGGGGCTGATCTGGCTAGATCCGCACTAGGACCACACTTTCAGCTGCTCTCAATCCACCCTTTATCAAAGGTAGACCTGCCAAAGCACCTGCCCACAAGCAGAGCAAAGTGGCCCAAGGGTGTCCCAGGGACTTCCTGGCAGCCTAAAATCTTCTGGTCCGTCCCAGCCCCGGACTTGAACCCCGGCTGCGCACTGGCGTCAGCGCTGGGAGATGCTCGATCCCTCACCCGTCTAAAACTGACCTCAGAAGTTCTTTCAAAGTAGATATTTGATAGAAGTACGTTGTAGTCCGAGTGTTTGTTGAAGCCCTCACTCCAGAACCAGTTCAGAGACTCAGTTTGTCTGTGTCTGAGGGAAGGTCTCAGGAGCTTACAGAAAAAGCGGTCTGCAGTTCGCCATCTACCAAAACAGCTTTTAAGGAAATGTATGAACCCAACTGTTCAATGGGGAATGAATCATAGGACAATAACAAAATTTATTAGATGACTGCCAGGTATTGTGCTAAGATTATAAAGCTCCCTCAAGGAGCTTACATTCTAATAAGGAAAATACTAAATCACATATCTTAAATATGTAAACCAAATGAATTAAAAAGTTGCTACAGACAGCTAAGTGACGTATTAGATTGAGTGATAGACTTGGACTTGGGAAAACCTAAGTTTAAATTCAATTTTGATTATTTATTAGCTGTGTGATCTTGGTCAAATCCCTTAACCAATTAGTGATAATAATTGCCACTAACTCCCAGAGTTGAGGTAAGGATAAAATGAGATAATATTTGTAAAATGCTTCACAAATCTTACTATAAAAATGTCATTATAAGAAGTTAATGACAATAGCAAAATAGCTAGCCTTAGGTGGTAAATAGTTGTAAAGAATCAATCCTTTCAATTGGAGTATTGAGAATATGCAGAGTATTCTGTCCACGTATTTATTTAGCCTACCTCACTTAGACCCCTCTTGCCTTATGATTTAGGATTATGTTGCATTAATTCATACATGAGGAAAATGTGAAGGGAACTCCTTCCTGGAACAGTTATCAATGCTGTATACGTTCCAGGAAAATGTGATCAAGTGCATTGTACTTTTTATAATAGAGCTTTTAGCCAATGTTGCCTTTAAATGTAAAGGCTTTACAAACTGTAATGCTATAACTCTTCCCCTTCCCTCTGAATTAAGAGTTGATGTCATTGTTGTAATGTTTTAATGAGATCTGGGAAGGCACAGTCTCTCATAGATGGAAGATTGTAAATCATAACCAATATAATTGGTTTCAAAATTCATCATAAAATCAAATGACTCTCCAGGTATGTAATTTGCCCAAAACACTAATGCTCCAACTTTAAAAAAAAAATTAGAATTAAAAAAACTTACTTAGATACATGATATTTTGTTATTATTTCAAAAGTAAAATAAATGGGTCTGGTTTGTCCCACCACATCTGGGAGCAATGCCATTCCAGATAAAAAATAGAGAGACTTGTCTATGGTTTCCTCCTATTTGTATAGCAATGCCCCCTCTCATCTTTCCTTGTGTTCTGAACTAAATCTCTTGGGTTTAGTTCTAACTCACAGATGGATGTTAATTTGTCCAAGCTAAGGTGTCAATTCAAGTGGCATCATGCAGTAGTGGACAGAAAGTAGGTCTTTGTGTCAAAAGAAAATTTGATTCAGATTAGAAGAACAAGGGATAATTTACCATCAGATCTTTGGAGAAAGGAGGAATTTATGATTAAGGAAGAACTAGAGAACATTATGAAAGGCAAAATGGACAACTTTGATTTCATTAAATTAAAAAGTTTTTGCACAAACAAAACCAATAGAAACAAGATTAAAGGGGAAGTACAAAGCTGGAAAAATCTTTATAGCCAGTATTTCTGATAAAGGTCTCATTTCTGAAATATATAAAGAACTTTGTCAAATTTCTAAGAATACATGTTATTCCCCAAATGATAAATAGTCAAAGGATATGAACAGACAATTTTCAGGTGATGAAATTAAAGCCATTTATAGTTATATGAAAAAATTTTCTATAGCACTATTAATTAGAGAAATGCAAATTAAAACTCTGAGGTACCAACCACATCATACCTTTCAGATTGATTAAGATAACAGGAAAGGATAATGATAAATGTTGGAAGGGATGTGGGAAAACTGGGATACTAATACATTGTTGGAGGAATTGTGAAATAATCCAGCCATTGGAAAGCAATCTGGAACTATGCCCAAAGGGCTATCAAACTGTGCTTACCCTTTGACCCAGCAGTGCCATTACTGGCTCTGTATTCTAAGGAAATCATAAGGTAGGGAAAAGGACCCACATGTGCAAAAATGTTTTTAACAGCTCTTTTTGTGGTAGCAAAGAACTGGAAAAGGAGTGGATGCCCATCAATTGGGGAATGGCTCAACTAATTGTGGTGCATGAAGGTACTGGAATATTATTATTCTATAAAAATGATGAATAAGCTGGATTATAGAAAGGCCTGGAAAGATTTACATGAACTGATGCTGAGTGAAACAAGCAGAACCAGGAATACACTGTACACAGTAACATCAAGAATGTGTGATGATCAACTATGAAAGACTTGGTTCTTCTCAGTGGTTCAGTGATCTAAGTCAATCCCCACAGACTTTTGGACAGAAAATGCCATCTGCATGCAGAAAAAGAACTAAGGAGACTGAATGTAAATCAACACAGGCTATGTTCACTTCTTTTTTCTGTTTTTTTTTCTCTCTCCCAAGGTTTTTCCTGTTTGCTCTGATTTTTAATCTCCCAAAATGTCATAAAACAATATGTATTAAATAAATATAAAAAATAAAACTGGATTCAAATTCCATTTCTGACAAAATACTCCTGTATGACACTGGGAAAACCCCTTAAATTCACAGTGACCCAAGCATCTCTCTAAGACTTTAAATTTCATAGTAAGTGATTGACTTGACTACACTAATTAGATGGCTCATTTTAATATTCCCATCTTAATAAATCAATTATCTCCCCCATCTCCTAACTTTTCATTAAATAGTTCCTACACTGAGGTCCTACTCTGATACTTCATCATGATTTGGTAAGCTCTTCTTAGTTATGGCACATGAACATACGCTCTGGTAAATTTTCTAAAATTGGGACAAATTCTTCATCAGAATTGCATGATGATTGTCTGAGGACCAATATAGCTGAATTTGAGGAGATTTGTTACCAGCTGGATATGGAAGATTACTTTTTTGGACATAGCAACTCTTGAATATTTCCCTAGTTCTAGAGTATTTCCATCAATATTATTGAACATCAATGCCCTACTGACAGATGACTTCACAAATGTTTGAAGAATGGAAAAATTAAACAAATAATGATATTCTGCATATTATGAAGTTGAAAAATAAGATTGTAAGTAATCTTAAAGATGATTTAGCCCAATGAATTTTATGTATGAGGCAATTAATGCTTGGACAAAGGAAGAAACCTACCCCAGAACTTGAACTCTTGACTCTTGATTCTCACTCCATTGTTCGTCTTACTACACCACTCCTAGCTTCCCATAAATCCCTGAAGAAACAATTGCTTTGTGTCCATTTATTTTCTATTTAATAATTTTAAGAGGTTTTTTTCCTAGATTAAGCCTGCTCTAAAATAAATAGATTTTCAGTTCATGGTTTGGATCTAAATCAACAGAAATGCATTCCTACATATGTTACAAACCTTTTCTTCATCATTTTAATAATTGTCTGCATTGTTAGAGGTGGAAAAAATTGAATTGTGTCTGAAAGCAGGAAAAATGAAAATTAATTCTCCAAAGGAAATGGGGTCAGCCACAGTTATTTTTTCTGGCTTTGATTCAACACAGCATATCAACAGGCAGCAGCAATGATAAAAAATAGACTTCAGGCATATGCTTTGTTTTGTATTAAACACAGTGTGGTTTGTATACTCTGAAAAACCTTGCTATACTACATGTTCCCCAGGCCTCCTCTGTGTGATGTTCTAAACAAAGCTTGAGAGAAATGGAAGAGATGAAGGGACAGGCAACAGGAATAAAGCCTTGTGGGAGGGAATTCTCTTTCTGTCACCAGAACACTTTGAACTTTAAAGTTTACAGGATACAACAACCCTGTGCAATAGGTTAGTATTATACCCCTTTTTACATGTTGGGAAACCAAGGCTTAAGAAGTAACCAACTGGCTCATGAGCATAAGATTCAAATTCCACTAAGATTTCATCAAATAATTTGGCTCATACCCTATTCTTACCCCCTTAAAACAGCAAAGTGCCTTTGGAGTCAAAAGACCAGGGTTGAAATCTTAACTCTCTCATTTACTACCCTGTGTAAATCTGGTCTCTAAATCTCAGTTTCCTCATATATAAAAGTGTAATGATTAGACTAGATAATCTATAAGGTCCTTTCCAGCTCTAAATTTAAAATGCTATGATTCTTCTCCCCACTGACAAAGAAGAGAGAGTGACACTGACAGCTTTGTACAATTCTGACTCCCTTGTTCCAATTTACATGCAATCAAAATATAACCCATGATGTCATTGATCCTCTTTGAAAATGAAGAATGAACAATAATAAACCCTCAAAATAATCCAAGTGCTATTGTGTAATAACACAAAAATTTATTCTTTTATGTGACAACATAAACAGGAAGCATCCAGAAAGATGATTATGCCCCCATAAGTTCTTATCTGTGATTTCTCCAAAGGAGAAATCAACCAAATGTGAGGAAATATTATGTTAGATTAATTCAAGTCTGTTTTTGATTCCAAACATCTGGTTACCACAAATTAAATACTTTGATGCATCTATAATTCAAGGGGCAGTTTTTACTTGATGATCAGTCAATTAGTAAAGATTTATTTAGAGTCTTTTATGTGCCAGGGACTGAAGTTACAAATACAAAGAAGGAAATAACCCCTGCTCTCAGAGATTTACATTCTAATAGGAAGCCAAAGGATACATACACAGAAGGATATATACATATATATATATGCATATATATTATGATATATTTGTGTGTAGACTAAAAAGAATACATATAAAGAAGAATGTGTATACACATATATATACAGAATAAAAAGCATAAATACAAAGTAGTTAAATGCAAGTATTTGAGAGAAAGAACACTTACATCTGGGGAAATGAGGAAGGGTTCTATTAAAAGGTGGCACATAATTAGGAATTAATTACATTAATTTAGGATTTTTAATTTAGGATTAATTAATAGGAATTAATAAAGCTGTTCTGTTGTAGGAGGAGCCCTGGAGGTAATGGGATGCTTCTGAGATAAAGGAAAAGCTTTGGAGTAAAATAAAGGGAAAGTTATTCTAGGTGTCAGTCACATGGTATGAAGTATGAGGATTACTTGTAGCAGAAGTGTGAAAAACATAGGGTTAAGGAGAGAACATAAGATGTGTGCATCAGAAAAAGGGCAAAGATAGGTAATAACAACATTTCATATTTCCAAGACACTTTTAAAGTTGGCAGAACACTACAGACACATTTTTTCATTTGATCTTCATGACAGCCTTGTGAAGTAGTTGGTATAACCATTATTAGACTGATTCTTAAAATGAGGCTCAGAATACATAGCTAGAAAGTGCTAGAGACATTGTATCTCAAAGAGATTATAAAAAAGGGAAAAGGATCCACATGTGCAAAAATGTTTATAGCAGCCCTTTTTGTAGTGGCAAGGAACTGGAAACTGAGTGGATGCCCATCAGTTGGGGAATGGCTGAATAAGTTATAAAATATTAATGTTATGGAAAAAAACACAGAATTTGAGAGTTAGAAGGGACCTCAAGGACCATCCATTAGAATAAGGCAACTAGGTGGTGCAGTGAAAAAAAAAAATACTAGGCCATGACTCAGGGAGCTCATCTCCTTTCTAGGAAGTCCATTCAACTTACAGGAAGTTCTAATTGTTGGAGAAAGTTTTTCCCCATATCAATCTCAAGTTGGCCATTTTGCAACTTTCATCCATTTTCCTTGTGCAGCCCTCTGGAGTCAAATAGAAAAGTCCAATCCTTCCTCCAAATCTCAGTTCTTCAAATAATTAAAAAGACACCATGTTCCCCCCACTCCTAGCCCAGCCTCTGGATTTTACTTCAGGGTAAACATGCATTTTCCTCCTTATCTCCATATGACATCGAGTCCTAACTCTTCACCATCTCAGCTGCAATTGCCTTCCTCTGGATGAGCTCCAATTGATTAATGACGCCGGTATATAGAACCTTCTGATAAGGGTAGATCAAAACTATTACTTACCTATTATTGGAAACTCTGTCTCTTAATGCAGCGCTAAACTTCATTAGGGTTTGGAATTTTTTGTTTTTGTTTTTTGGATGCTATATTGCATTGCTGTCTCATTTTGAAATATAGTCTACCCAAACTCAATAGGGTATCTGAGATGAGGAGTAAATGAAAGAGGCAGAGAGAGACAGGGGTTTTACTGTGATGTGGATGGCACCAAAATGTGAGATGAGGGAAAAAGATGGATCTCGCTGGCCCATAAGTAGATGCTTAATAAATGCTTGTTGACTTGGCTTAACTTCTCAGGGTGGAATTAAAAAAGTTGTGGTCAAAAAAAATTGTTTAACCCAAAAACCAAAAATAAATAAATAAATAAGCTGTGGTCCACGAGGTAGTTATCCTTCATATGTTTGTTTTGATACTTATATCACATTTCCAACTCCTAAGAGCACACATCATACTCTTTACCCCCAATCACAGAAATTTCCTATTTACATCACTTGGATGATTGTCCAAAACTATGCATATGTGGGGCAGAAAATTCAGATGAGTTGGTAAGAGATTGAACCAATGCTTCCATAACAGCTGATGCCCATTTTTTCCATATAAAAAAATTTCATAAAAATAACAGTGAGACAGGCCATCACTGTCACTGAATAACAGGAAGGAAATCACAGAGGGGAATGGGAAGGTACATGACTAGTCTGGGTAAACTGTAGCTTATAAACCTTGAGAGAACCTGAAGAATAAGAATAAAGCATGCCATCAAAGAATTATATAAGAAAAAGAGAAGGTAAGCTAGTAATTTGCAAGAAGGAATAATAGGTGGATGATGAGAATGTTTCATTAATAATCTCTCAAGATCAGATAAAATCTGATCAGCATATTGGGTGGACTCCTTGTGGTGAACTTTTGGGAGAACATGGGAAAGAGTCCAACAAGACAAAGAGACATAGATGGGTTGTGATCTCTATCAATTAAAGGAATTGTCAAATTGATGAGATCACAACTCTACTTAAGCATTTCAGGCTTATCAAGTGGAACCAAAGAGCACAATGGTGAAAAGAAATTCTTGTATTAAATTTCTCTAATAATGGTTTCATTTCCAAGATACATAAGCAATTGATTTTGAAAAGAAAGCTTTGAAGATAAAAATCCAAGCTAACAACAACCATGTGAAAAGTGTTCTAAGTTGTTCATAATTAGACAAGTTCTACCTCACACTTGTCAGACTGACAAAAATAACAAAAAAGGAAAATGACAAAAACTGGAAGGGCTGCAGAAAAAAAAGCATGCCTTTGCACTATTGGAGGAATGGTGAACTGGTCTAAGTATTCTGAAAAAGAAATTGGAACCATGCTCAGATAAATTGGAATCAAACTATAGAGGTCACTAAATGTTAGGCTAAATCATGTTGTGTTTTAATCCAGATCTAATGAAAAACAACTGAGGGTTTCATTTTTGTACCAGAGGACCAACATGATCAGATCTTTGATGATAGTTTCATCTCTCAAAATGTGAAGGAAGTGCAATTTTAGACTTGATTTTACCCAACAAAGAAGACCTGGTTTCTGAACTGGAAACAGTGAGATTTATTTTCTCTTCTATAGTTCTAGGGGTATCCTTAAGGGGATAGGATTTCTAATATTGCTCATCATGACACTCTATCAGTGTGTTAGCCACTGCTTATCATACAGTAACTTCAAGTAGCTTTTGAAAAAAGATTAGCCACTCAGGTGGTTATAGTAAGAGCAACTGGTATAAAATATTCTACTCCCCACTTCCTTCTGAAAGCCAGGTTCTTATTTATATATATAGTCTACTCATTTGATTACTTAACTTCAAAGACAAGTTCCATAGAGATGGGGTGACAGGATGAAGGTGGAAGAGAGAGAGAGAGAGAGAAAGAGAGAGAGAGAGAGAGAGAGAGAGAGAGAGAGAAATACAAAGATAGAGACTCTCTGGCCTTTAGGGACTTTGCTCACATTGGAATTTTCAATTTCAGAATCAAAATCAGTTATTGAACTGGACTCCTCTAAACCAGTTCATGTACAGAATATTATTTTGTACATACGCTTTCTAGGTATCACTGCTTCTCTGAACCAATCACATTTCTTTCTTTCTTTACCCAGTCAAGATCTCGTATAAAGATCACAGAGTATAAACCATCTTATTTATACATTTAAAACTCCATTATGCCCATTGATTGATTGACTGATTTGGGGGCAGGGAAGAAACTTCACCTTTGTAAGAGGTGAAAAAGAAGAGAAAAGCTAGAAATCTTCTGATAAGTCCTCCAGATTTGGGAAGAGTAAATGTTAATAGATTCGGAGAAAGGTTAGGTAGAATCCCATCACATAAAAATCTACAAGGGAAGTCAGTCCATGAGAAATTAAATGCTTTCAAGAATGAAATTTGGAAGAAACAAAGAAAAACACTCCCAATGATGATTAATGAAAGAATGAACTTGATGCACAGAAATGTTATCACCCATCTTAAATTGGGTTTTTTGTTTGTTTGTTTGTTTTTTTAAGGGCATATACAGAAAAAAAAAAGGGAAAAGGAAGAAAATGCAGAAACAAACTTGAGAAATTCAGATATCTGGCCTGGTCCTATGAAAATTGTTCCAAGGAGTACTAAAAGAGTTGAGGCTGGGGAGAAAAACGAAGAAATAGAAAAAAATATGGGCAGGTTTTGTTTTGTTTTTACTATTTATATATGAGGAAAGAGGTGAGTGGAAAAAAATAGAAATGTGGTGATTGAAACAATGGTAACTGACAATAAGCAGAAGGCAGAACTGCTAACTTTTAGATTCCTCTTTCTCTTCCAAAGGGAATAATCTCTGAACTAGAAAAGGAGAAAACAGAAATAATAAATAAGGAACAGAAACCCACAAAAGACACAGAGATGATGCCAGTAATGATTTCAAGCCACTATTGCTAGAGGAACTATATCCTAGAGAAATTATTTTTAAATTTTAAAAAGAAATTAGATGATTAAAGTCACTACTAGTAGTCTTTAAAAGATCATAAAGAATCAGAAGAATGTAACAGGACTAGAGAAAGGCAAATATATCATTAAGAAAATAACATTTGTAAAATTTGAGAAATTTAACAAAATAATTTAAAAAGAGAGAGAATGATGTTTTCAAACTATAGGCCAGTAACCTTGACTTTGATACCTGAAAAATTCAAGAACTTCTTAAAAAGAAAGCCATGGTCTCAAAGTCAGCAAGCCTTCATCAACAAATTATGAGAAATTAACCAAATTTTCTTTTTAGATACAATTACTAAACTGGTGGAGGAGGGTAATACCATATTTTGCCTAGATTTTGGAAAAGGATTTGGTAGAAATACGGATGCTATGTTATGGGACAAGATGGTGACATAAAGGCCAAGCAATATTAGAATTGGGTGGATTTAAAACTGACTTCAGAGCCCTTGATGGTACAATGTTAACATAGATGAAGCTCTCCAATACTCTAGGAATTTGCTTTTTTACCCTATTCTGTTCAATATGTTTATTAATAAATTATATGGGGTTATAGATTTAACAAATTTCTCAGAAGATGCAATGGTAAGAGGGAGAACTAACAGACAAGATGACATATCCACAGGTTTTAATAGCGGATTAAATCTAAAAACATGAAAATTATAGATAAATGTAAAATATTATGCTGAGTATTTTTATATAATTTCATAATTATTCTGAGGGAGAAATGGCTAAAAATCAATTTGAAAAAAATTAACCACCTGGGTTTTTTTTCTACTCCATCTTTTGGAGTGTTCTGATGCTCTAAAATTTATTTAGAATCATTATTTAAAGGAATTTGGAGCAGTTTAGGGGAGATGTTGGACAAATTCTTGCCTTTACTCTTCCATTTTGGCTATGCTTCTCAGACCTGACATTTTCTGCTAGTGTTGTGTCATTTCTCCCAAAGTATGGGATATTTGTGCGGAATATTAGCACTGATATGCTGGACACCTCCTGGTAACCCTGAATTGTATTTTCTGAGTATCCTTCCTTTTTTACCTTGATTTTTTCATATGTATGTAGTTCTTTTGTTATAGCAGAAACCTAAAAACTTATTCTACATCAACTTTGAAAACTTACTAGAAAGTACCTTAATTTCTAATTAAATCAATTTAATTAAATTTGGTGTTAATGCAGCTTCCAAAGACCTGTGTTTTACAGTCAGGCAGTAAGTATAGCGCTATAGCAATTAAAAACAAAAAGTGTTAGTGGAATACTAATTTTTCAGTTTCATGAATAGAGCAAAGAAATGTTTTTCCAGATTAAAAAATGGTTTCATAATGTATACCTTAAGTTAAATATTATATTGATTGCATGTCTGATTATCATACAGAAGACATTATTCAGTTATATATTTTACCGGAATACATGAATTCAGTGAGACCCTTTGGAACCACAGGGCATATGACTGAAGTTGGTAGGGTGGGATTTCTCCAGACCAGATGATGTTCAGTCAGTTCAAAGCCCATGGATCTCCAGCTAAATAAGGGAATCCTTCTAGGCTAGTTCCCTGTGGCCTGCTTCAGAATCTGCAAGGAAAAGCATCTTTTTTCTTATCTTATATACATATATATGTATATGATTAAAAATATATATATCTTACATGAAAAATATATGATATAATATGTTTCTCGTTTATCTCTATTATGTTATGTCTTATATCTGTTATAAGGATTTTTTTGTTTGTTTTATTTTGTGAAGTTCCGACAAAACTTATTTAGTTATCACTTGTGTCCTGATTTTTATAATCATCCTGTTTCTACCTTTAACAAAAAAAGGTGTTAGGGGCATCTAGGTGGCACAGTGGCTGGGACTGGGATGGGCTTGTACTGGGAATGCACCCTGAGTACCAGCCCTGAAGTCAGGAAGACCTGAGTTCAAATCTGGTCTTAGACACTTAACACTCTTTAGCTGTGTGATCCATCACTTAATCCCAATTGCCTCAGAAAAAAAAGTGTTAATTATCTCACTCCTCAGCAAGAAGATTCAGCTAACAGCAATAGGGGTTCCCAGGCCAGTGTAGCAGGTTTTGCAAAAGAATTCATAGTCCCAGTCTCTAAGCAAAGTTTGGCAAGAATGGATTTAGCTCTTTCTCTCAGTAGGCCCCTTCCTGATTAGGAAGATAGAGACCATCTGGGTTTTATTAAAATGCAAGAACAAGATGAACCAATAGTGCAACATAGTAAATGAAAAGGTAAATTCAATACTTTGGGTTTCTTTGGATGAAATTTGTGAACGGGATGTGAAAGTAGCAAAAGTAGAGTTTGAAAGTGGCAATGTGAGTGAGAAGCATCTCAGTTCCTTATGGCCCTATATATTGAGAACATGTAAAAGGAGCAGCTAATAGTGGAGAGGTAGCAAAGGAAAATAGGGACATAAATAACTATAACACACTTTAGAATATGTGTAGAGGAGAAGTATAAATCAAGAACTATGAGGCATTTGTGGGTATTACTTCTGACTGTGAAGAATCATGAAATCAGGAACTTCATCAATAATTTCTTCAACATAAGACAACTAACAAAAAAAGTAATTGACTATATCTTAATGAACAGAGAATGAAGAATAACTGTGGTGGCAGCCATTCCAATGTATCAAATCATCATTAAAGTGAAGGGGAAAATCAATATTGGATTAGAGGGATAAAGATAAATAAAAAATATTGACTGTAATTACAACAGCTCCAATCAGTCCCTGACTCTGAAAAATGAGCAATGGATAAAAGTAGATATTAACTCTCTGATTATCAGCATTTCTTAAAACTGTTTAGTTGATAAGAAATAATTGCAATCAATTTCAGAGAGGAAAATACTTGGGCTGGACAAGCAGAAAGATATGGCAATGAAAATCATTCAGCATAGAAGTTAATTTGTGAGCAGCATTATCTCACAAAATGGCAAAAAAAAAGGAGGAAAAATAATATACAGAAAGCTTGGTGTGGAATTCAATTAAATCATGTCAACATGGAAGAAGGGAAAAAATAATGTTTCTCAACTCAAAGTTGAGTTCAAATCTTATCTCTGAACTTGCCACCTACATGACTACATGGCAGGCACTTTACTTCCTGACCACATACTTTTTCTTCTGCAAAATGAAGTTTCCTATCCAGTCTCAAATCTATATTTCTTTGATGCCGAGACAAGAAAAGGCTGAAAGTAGAACAAAAATGGTTCAAACGATTAGGTTTGACACCTTTTATGGGATAGGAAATCTGATTTGCTTTGTTATACATGAAACACTTAGAGTCATATATACAAATTAAATGAAACTTCCTCTACCTTTTGAAGACCACCTTCATAATCCCTGAGGAAAGAAAGTGGTCAACAGTACAATTGGGTCTGAGGAATTACTTCAGAGAAGACAGCAGCTTCTTGAAATGTTTATACATGGTCAGAGATCTTCCTACAAACTTATATTAGCTGTTCCATATTGACTATTTAATAGTGTCAGTATCTCATTTCTACATACAATCTACCACTCCATCTATAACAATCTGGTACTATCATCAGTGACAGTGGAATGACCATATATGGACTCTACTACTGTAGGAATTGTCAATGGGAATGTGGTAGTCCAAAAAAAAAACCTCTGTAATTTAGGGCATCTCTGAATTTTATATCCTTATTCATGAAACTTTCTCTCATCCTGACATATCTTTTTTCCTGCTCTATTCCCTTTCTGAAATACTTTTTATGGTTATAGTTGCATATTAAAAATTCCTTTACTGTATAATTCACAACAGGGACTGCAGAAAATCCGCTCAAGATCTTCCTTCCTGCAGTATCAGAATTGAGAAAACAATCTGATGTATGCTCCTGCATGAAAACATGCTCCTCTTTGTAAAAATCACGGCCTTCAGTTGTGCCATTTGAATTGATCTGATGTGGAAGTGACAAAGAACCCAAGCATACCTTTCCATTAATTAGAAGGAATAGTAAGAATTTGGTACAACATGGATGTGTCAAGTATGGAGCGTAGTCTCTCATGAGAACCATTAATAACCTCCATCTTGCTCTGGCAATATTATGGTATCCAAGGTGACATGATTACCAAGGAAACTTCCTTTATCAAATGATTCAATTTGTCCCAATTCCCTATTTTCCAGTCCCTGGGAATCAAAGTTAAGCCTAATATCTTTGTTTGTATGAACCAAGGCTAAATAAAGGTGTATTACTTGCAGTATTCATTAGCTAGCCTATTTTATAAGACCTTTTTGAGGAATTGCTGAATCAATGCACTTCCCCCTCCCTTATTTCCCCACTTCAGATATCATACAGCTCTCCAGAATTGAAGATTGGATTTCTCCAGGAATGAAGACTATTAAGTTCAAAAACACTCTGTGGGCTCAACTAGCATTCACCAACTCCAAGCAGTGCATTTCTTTGTACTCTAGTTAAAGGACACAATAAACTCAGGGTAAAGGCACTTATAGAATATCAGAGTGAGAATAATGTCAATATTGTTCCTCCATAAACCTGAGTGACTCTCCCATAAATGAACATTTATGATCTCATAAATATACATGATATCAATAGGAAGAATGGATTCTAATTAGATTATTAGATTAAATAGAGTTAAAAAGTGGGGAGATATATAGGTAGAAAACAGATATGGCCAAAGCATTTATGGGGAGGAGCAACTCACCATTCTGATACAATTGGGCAGCACAATTGATGATGAATTTACAGTCTCTGCTAGATGCTGCTTCATAGGTTGACTAGTTATGGTTGACATCCTGGCCTTTGCTGTTTTGGGAAATAACTTAAACCTTGAGATCAGCAAGAGCCTTGGCTCTCACTTCCATTTCCCAAGAAGGTCCTCAACTCCTTTTATCAACTTGTTTGACACAACTGTAAGTGGATTTTTTGGGATCTGTCTTGAGGAGTAGGTTTGGGAGAGAGGAGAGAAAGAAATTCCTTCTTCTGCTTTCCAAATTCAGTATTAGCACTGGTACTCCAAACTGAGAAAAGGGGAGCCTCCTTTCTCAGAACTTGTTACTTTATAAAATGGGGTGACTAATTCTTCAGGTATTCAAAGATGGCCTGTCTAATTCCATCAAGTTAATTATGGAGCTACTTCACGTCTACCAAAGAAGTAAAAAAAGTATAAACACTTCTCCATATTTTATTTACACTGGCCCATTAAAATCTGAAAAGCCTGAACCATTTACTAGATCCAAATGGACCATTTTCAATGTGGTACTCTTTTACAGACTGCTAATAGGTCTCTCATGGCATGTATCTCTAAAATTTTCTCCAAACTTAATGAGCTCTGAATTTAATCACTTAAGAGTCTAAAAGAGGTAAAACTTTTGAAATTCTTGTGTTTTATTCCTTTAAAATCCCATAATTTCACTGATTGACCAGAGTTCAAGGGACTTAATCAATATTGTTGCTATTATTGCCCATCCTTCAAAGTTCTCAAAGAAGACCACTGAGATCAGGAAGGTGATATCTTGTCCTGAAAGTAAATTGGATTTAAGGGAGACAGATCTGGTCAAAGTCATCAACCTCACTCCCTCCTCCAGTCATCAGAGTCAAGTGGGAGACATTGGCCTTTTTGAAGTTGTTCCCAGGAAACACCCATTTAGTAATTAAAGGCTAGGGAAGAATTGAGGCAAAAGATGACTTAGTTTGGCTTCAAAGAAGAATCTACCTGGAAGGGGAAGACCCTCAGAGTTCTTGAATAGAACAGAAATAATTGATATTTACACTCATTCTGAATCATCAAAACCCAATGAATGATTCCCTGAACATTCTCTGTCCCACCTTACCATTCCCTATGCACACACTACATTAAGGAGAATCCACTTTTCTTATCTAAGAAAAAAAAATATATAACCCGAGTCAATGCCATTTGAATTGCCCAGTTGTGGAAGGAAGAAAGAACCCACATCAATGAATGAATAAAAGAAAAGTCATTTATTAAATGTATACTACATGGCAGTTACCATACAAAACACTGACAATAAAAATATATATTCTTTGTAATATACAAGTACATATAATATACCCTATACACACACATATAAACATTTCATTAACTCAGTGACTTCCCAGATCAAGATTTCCTTCTGTGGCCATCACTTAGCTATACGTATTATCTACCTCCTTTGTGGGAGTTAAAACAAACCAAATAATGGGCCCCCTGCTTTCAGCTCTCATTCACCAGTCTGACTCTTAAGAAACCATCTGTTTCCTCTCTGCTGAAACTGAGCAGGGACATGCCCTACAAAGGGTTTTAAACAACTGGACCTCATTGATTACCCATAGAAGACCATATGATCCTCAATCAATTATATTTAAGAGAATAATAGGGATTTTCCCCCAGATATCACAAAGAAGGAGAAATATCAAAAAGTGGTACATTGGATGGGGAACAGGAGCAAGCAAAATAATAGTAATAATATTACTAAAACAAGGGTTGAGAAGAAACCAGCAATTACAGATCCATAAGCTTATATTCTCATTTCTATCATCATTTGGAGAAGCAAAATTAATGGTATCCTTGATAAATATGAGCAAGGAAGAAGGAAATCATATATACTCATAATAACCCTGGGAGGTAGATACTCTTATTATCCCATTTTACAACTGAGCAAATTAGACAAAGATTAATTGACTTGCTGAGGTCATATTTGAACTTGGGTCTTCCTAACTTCAGACCCGGTATTTTATATACTGCACCACTTACCTGTGTCTTAGGAATAGAGAGACTTCCACAGAGAATTTTCTATAGAACAACACATCATTAAAGTCACATATCTGACTGAAAAGTATAGAGAACACTAGATCTTGCTGTATTTACTGTTTGTTGATTATACACATATACACATGCCATAATCTTAAAAGCTCTTGTTCAATGCATATGTTCTCTTGTACGTCATATTGATATTTGCAACTTCAGAGATAAATATAAGTATCTTGGGATTTTCCACATAAAAGTAATCCTAAAGTGTTTGCCAAAATCATTGGAAAACATCCTGGGCAAAATCCAAAAGAAAAAGGACATAAAGATGGTAAGATGCTGTGGATACTCTGGTGTGCAAGTAACATGATGCTAAGTCTTACAAATTACACTGCTAAATCTTCTCCTTGCCAGGATAAAATCCCCCATTCTTTCCATTTAATCATTTACATTATCTTAAAGCCCTAAACTAGAGGCTCTTAATTTTTTTGTGTATCATGGACTCCCTTGACAATCTGTTGAAGTTACTGGACCCCATCTCAGAATAATGTTTCTAAATGAAATAAAAAATACATAGAATTACAAAAGAAACTAATTATTATTATATATATTTAAAATATTTTGAAAGACAAAAACAAGGTCTTGTACCTCAGGTTCTGAATCACTAAACTATCCTGATCATTTGGATCTTCTGGATGCATACTACCTCATCAATGTCTTTCCAGAAAATGTAGCATCTATTACTGAACATGATATTTTAAGTATAATTTAAATAAGGCAGTTCATTGAATTTTTTATTGTCCTCTTCTTAGGTAATATTTCTTTCAATGAAGCCTGAGTCACATTGAGTTTTTAAATAATAAACTCCTCGGTTGTTTTTCCCCCAGAAAAACTTACCTGGTCGTGACTTATCCAGTTTATATTTGTAAAGATGATTTTTAATTCAATTTAAATCTTTTAATTTACTTATCTAAGTAGAAGGGAATCATTCTGGCTTATAAGAATTGAGGATGATTATTTGGTCATGACTTAGGAGAGACAAGAGTTGCCTTCAAGTATCTGAACCTTGTGATGAATAACAAGGATTGGGTTTTTTCTTCTTGATCACGTAGAGAACAATTAGGAATGGAGTTAAAGTGGTAAAGAGGCAAATCTCATCTCAATGTAATGAAAAATTCCCTAGGAATTAGTAATTTACAAACAAACTGAGCTATCTCAGGTGATGGGAAGTTACCCATTTCTAGAAGACTTCAACTGGAACCTATTTCCTATTTGTTGTGGAGTATGTAGAAGGGATTCATCAGATGCAGAATATACTGAATAAAGTCTCTCAAAGGTGTGATGTGAATCCCAGTTCTTTGAATATGAATCCATTATTCTTTGTTATATCATTCATGACATCTTTATTGGAGCTTGACTGTCAAATATGCTTGTAATATACCAAGATTTTCAATCTTTTTCTTATGTTATTTCAGTTGTGTCCATCTTCATGTACTCATGTTCATGATATCATTTGGAGTTTTCTTGGCAAAAAATATAATAGTGGTCATTTTCTTCTCTAGATTATTTTATATATATATATATATATGTATATATATATGTTTATACATATATATACATGTATATACATGTATATGTATATATATGTTTATGTATATGTATATATACTTATATATATATATATATATATTATCCTAGAATATATCAAATTTTACACACATATACACACACACATGTTATTTAAAGCTAAAAGAAATCTCAGAGATTAACTAGACCAAGTCTCTCCTTTTATTGATGGGGAAATTCAGGTCCAGAGGAGAAATGAACAGATTTGTCAAAATAGGATAGGAAGGATTTGTAGATATGACTCCAAATTTACTACTCAACTTATTACTCAGGGATGTGATTCAGCATGACAATTTTTCATACTTTGTCTTATTCTGTAAATAAATTTGTTACTATATTACTTCATTTGTTGTGATTTGTTCAAGTAAATATATTCCTTAATTATTTACTGTTGTCAAGTTTGTCCCCTATTGGCTTCAGTTTTAATCATCCTTTTCTTTCTTTAAAGTCTAACAGCATTCATAAAGCATTAAGTAACCCAGTCTGGACAGTCAAAGGGGAATGTCTATAATTGTGCTGTGTGTTGGGAAAGGAGTTTGATAGATGAGCAACTAAATGTTCCATACAGTGCTTTGCATTCATTTTAAGTTATTTAAGCCTTTAAATTATTATGTGAAATGGAAAACCATCCCTGACACCTTGCCATTTATATTTTTTACTTTATTTGGAATATCATTAATATTTTAATAAAAATTTTTGCATGCATAATTTTAAAAGATTAATTGCAATTTTGTCTATGATTTGTGCTTCAAAGTCAACATAATTCCCCCCTTCCATAAGTATACATACCTAATTTCCCTGAATCTTAAAAGCATTAGAAACAGACATTTCTTCAGTCATCTTCAAATTATGTCAGCTTTTTTAAATAATACTGATTTAAATTCAACTTGTGGCCCACTATAACTACAAAAGAAGCGTGGCTGTATTAAAAGAAAAAAAAGTCATACAACACAAGCAATTCCCCTTTTTGACAGAGTTACTGGCTTGGTGCATCAGAGGTGCTGTAGATATTATTTACCAAGAATTCAGTGAAGCATTTGACAAAGTTGCTCATGCCCTTCTTGTGGTCAGGATGAAGTCATATGGACTGGATGATAAATGGTACCATTAGATGGTTTCAGAACTGATTGACTGCCTCGACCCGAAACCCAGTCATCTATGAGTCATTATCAACTTGAAGGGAGGTCTCAAGTGCAATGTCAAAGGGACCTGTCTAGCCCCTTTCTAGTTCAATGCCTTTATCAATGACTTGAATAAAGAGATAGGAAGGCATACCTGTCAAATTTAAAGATGGTAAAAAGCAATAGTTAATCTATTAGATGATGAATCTTGAGCCTAAGCTATCTCAAATGGCTAGAATGATGAACCAAAACAAATAAGACAAAATTTAAAAAGAAGAAATGTAAAAGACTCATAGCATCCAAAAAAAAAGATGGCTTCAAATCTGTGTGAGCCTCCCTGAATCAAGTTTAGTAGGTGCTGACTCATAGTAGGTGCTTAAAAATGTTTATGAAATGAAGGTAGAAGCCAGAGAAGGTGTGAGAAGACAATAGTTCTTGTGAAAAAGGTATGGATATGATGTACAGGGAAATGTTTCATAAAGTAAAAGTTCAAAGTGAGTCAACAGTATGACATAGAACCAAAAAATTAAAAAGTTATTATAATTTAGGCTGCATAAATAGTAGTTTCCTGCTCAGGAGCAGGATGATCTGAGCTTGTTTGCAGAACTAAAATTGAGATTCTTCTAATAGGCACTCGATTTAATACATTACTTTAAATTTACTCAGTATTCCATTCATCACAATAATATAAAGTTATTAGATTAAGTGTTATTTCCCCAATTATTGAACTCATTTTCCAGATGAGGTAACTGAATCTTAGGTTACAAAGCATGCCCACAATTAACCTGACTGGTCAGAGTATATGTCAAGCCAGGTCTCCTAACTTCAAGTCCAATATTTTTCCATGATTTCTCTATACAACATTATTTTTCTTACAATTGCATAGCTTATTCCCACTCCTACAAACACATCACCCTGTATTTGTCCCTATTTAGCTATAATCTGTTGGTTTTATCTTCATTTTATTTTCTCAGGGGGATGAACCATTTGTTTCTGTTCCAAAATGCCTCTGTCAACAGTGTCCCTTTGTACTCATTCACTATTAGGACAGATGGAGTAGACAGTAAAAAAAACTAGTCTGAATGCATAAAATTTTCATTATTAACATAAAGCTATAAAAACACTGAGAAAAAAGTTGGGATTGCTAGGTGTTAGTTCCAGCTCTGACATTAATTTATTATATGACCTTAAGTAAATTATTTCCTTTTCTGAATTATAATTTCCTGTTATAAAATTAAAAGACAGGATTAGGTGCTCTCTAAAAGGCCCTTTGGGTGTAACATTCAGAATCATATGAAATCACAGAGTACAAAGTGAGAGGACGTAATGAAGAATTCCTTCTAAAGTACACCACCTGACCAGTGATCATCCAGCCTTGGCTTGAAGACCTGCACTCAGGGAAACCTATCACTTCTTTTTATTTTTTTTTTAAAGTTTTGTTGATGTGTTTTGTTTTTACATTACAGATGTCAATGTTTACTCTACTTCATGAGAGATCTCTTGCAACAAAGGAAAAATATGGAGTAAAATTAATCATACAGTGATTAATGAATGTGCATGCAAATATTTCATATCTGTAGCACTCCCCCCAACAATTTAACACATTAATAGAAATACGTTTTCTTTCTCTCATATATCCACCTGAAAAAAATAAATTTTTATAATAAATATCCATAGTGAAGCAAAATAAACTTTCAATAACTGTAGATAATATCTACCATATATACATACATATGTATATATTTATATATTAAATATATGTCTTATATATGTAATTATTTACATATATTGTATATATAAAATATTATACATATATATGTAATTCTGAGCTTTAAATCTATCAATAAAACCCAACAGGAAGAGATAGAAAGCTATATTTCATTTTAAATTACTATAGAATATGGCCATATTATTAATATGATGGAGGACTAGATGTTTTCTCTGATCCTCAAAGACCTCTCAAACCCCAGTAAAATAGAAATTTTGTTAAGATAAAGCAACTTCAGCTGTCTCCATGGTCTAAGACACCAAAAAACCAAAATAGGATTAAAAACAAAGAAAAAACATGAACTGATACCTATCCTGCGTTCACTCAGCATTCCCCCACCCTGTCCATCATGTACTGACAGAGAGGTTGTGTTAGCTGACTCAAAGACCCAATCCATGGCTCTTATAACAAAACTCAATTCCACAAGGTACCAAAGGAAAAAAAAAAAAGGTACTCTTTTCAATGCTGTGGAAATCCAGAGTCCAGGCTGCAGAAACTTACCAGGGCTTGACAGTGGCAGCATTTTATGTTACAAAAGGTCCCTACAGGAGAGTAGACAAACAGAAGGAAAGGAGCAGGACCCTTTTAGGCATTTAGGAAATTGATTTTTTGAGCCCAAATTTTTATATTTACTACTGTTAAATTTTTTACTTGACTTTGAGAATTTTTCCAATAATTTAACAGTATATTTTCCTCCAAGTTTTATGTAATTCTTTAATCTAGTAGAAATTTCATTATCCCTCATTTTGATTGTTTTTCTCCATAAGTTTTATTTCTCAAGTATAACAGATGCCTGTTGAAGACAGAACTCATTTCCTATCTACTTTGTGCTAGTAGCTAACTGTAAGGGTTCTAGCACATAATAAAGCAGGTAGTGATAACTGACACAGCATAGTGTTTTAAGATTACAAAGAGCTTTCCTTTTTCTCCATCACCCTGTAAGGTAGGTTCTGTAACTAATATTTCTTTCATTTCACAGCTGATGAAACAGCCTCAGAGAAGTTTAAGATACTTAGTCAGCCACACAGCTTGGAAGCACCAGGGCCATATTTAAGCTCTTAGATGGCTGAATCCAAGGATGTCAGCATCACATCTGCTCTAATAAATTTTCTAAAAATGCAATTCATAAAGTCAAAATGGGATGATGTACTGATTATGTAATATCAGCTCTTTGAAGTGCTGCATAGAAAGCCAACTATGTCCTCCAAAGGTTTCGTCACAGCTCTGAGAAAGTTCTATTGTAAGAAAAAGGCATAATTTGTTCCATCTGGAAGTTTTAAATACCAGTAGCTTATTTCCCACATGCAACATTCAGCATGCATCCTAAACTTACTAATATTCCTTATGTGCCAAAAAGTACATTAGTTTAAAAAAAGAAAATAGTTTTGTGAGTATTAAAAAACCTATTGAATCATCTTGCAAACTCTGGGACTTCTTCAACCCCCTCCAAAAGGTCCTTAGAGCCAGAAATGTGCTAGAGCTAGCTTAAATTGATTCAGAAAAGCTGATTGTTAAATTTTCGTGTAAGAAGTTACATCTTGGAAATTAGCAATTGCTGCAAATCAGAGCTTGATTGTTTTGTTAATTGTTGAAATTTAGGAAAGTAATGGAGAAAATGTTAATGAAGATTAAATTTAAAGTATATTCTGAATGCATTCTTTCTGACTCCAGATCCAGTATTCTATTCACTGGGTCACCCAGCTACCCCCAAATAAATGAGAACATTAAAAGATAAATAAAGAACAAGGATAAGGTGAAAATCTAAGAGAAGGTAGAAAGGAATGGGATTCAGGTAAACAGGATGATGATAATGGATGACTATCTGAAGGTTGAAGTACTCAACTGTAAATTTGCTCATTTTTTTTCAAAGGAGAATAATCCTTGAACTGGGAACAAGAGAATAAAAGAACATTAATAGGAGGTAGAAACCCAAGATGAGTTTTCAGGAAGCAGCACAATGAATTAAGTTACTAGGACCAGAACAATTACATCTTAAAGTGTCCAACAGCTTGACAGCTATAATTGCTGACCTGCAAAGGTCAATGATCTCTAAAAGATCATGGGCAAATGGCAGAAGTAGGAGCAAAAGTCCCAATTTTCAAAAAAAAAAAAAAAAAAGGAGGGGGGAGAGTGAGCAAAGGGTTTATTCTGCAAATTATAGACCAAAATGCTTGGCTTCTATTCCTGATGAAATTCTAGAACACATTTTCCATGTATTATTCATTTTTCTAGATGTTTTTTTTTCTTTCTTCTTCCTCTTTTCCTTTTTTAAAAGGATATTTTGTTAGATTTGGACACAAAGTAGATATCCCTCAATTGGGGACTGGCCAAAGTGTGGTAGATGCATATAATGGGATATGCTACAATAAATGTTTATGAGAATGAACCCTTACAAAGTGAAGTCAGCAGAAGAAAACAATATAGACAATGACTAACAATGTAGAAAGACTAAAAAAATATATTTTTAAATGAGTGGCACAAAATTACAAAGAGCAAGCATAGCCCCCCAAAAGAGATATGGGATCATTTTCACTCCCTAACTCTCCTAACTCATTCCCATGGAAGAGTGAGAGCACAAGTGGAAGGAACACTACATACATCACATTACTTTGATGTATTAATCATTTTTTACCAATTTTTTATCTTTTTTTCCTCATAAATCTTTATTATAAAGGATGTTTTTCTTGGAAAGGGTGGAGAGATACAAAGACTAGAGAGATACAAAGTAAAATCTGGGCAATATAGAAAAAGTACAAATAAAAACTTTTAAAATTTATTATAATGAATGGCTCACTAGAACTATGGGGAAAATCTAGAAAAATGTAAAAATAATGTATTGAAATAAAATCAATTTTATAACAAGAAATTTTAAAACACATTGTTACTGACATGTTTGGAAATGCTGGATTAACATAACTTCCTTTTTTTGACAGTATACCTAGACAGGCAGACATAAAAGGGAAATGTAGGTCCAATAATACTTAAATTTCAGCAAATCGTGGAATAAAACATTCTATGTCTGCAGATATGGGCTGGGTCATAGACTATTAAGTGAAATTAGAACAAGCTGAATGACTGCCCCAAAGAGTAATTACAATCTGGAATTCTTTCATGGAATACCCAAGATCTACCTTTGGCCTTTGGTTAATTAACTTTTTGTTTTATCAATAACTTGAACATAGGCAATTGCCACAACTGTCAAATCATCATATGCTAGCCTGGTACAGTGGATAGGATGCTGACTATACAAAATTGGAAAATCATGGTTTCCATCTTACCTCAGGTGTAATAGCTCCTTAATCCAGGATAGAATCCCTTAACATTTCTTAACTTCAATTTCCTCACCAATAAATTGGGGTTTAAAATGGCATTTTCCTTCCAGAGTGGTTGTGAAAAATAAAAGGAGATGTTTGCAAGCCTTAAAGCAAAGCAGAAATGTCATCTATCTTGATGACCTTGGCACAAAGCTTATAGTTCTTGCAGAAGAAATATCTTATTCTGAGAACAGTCTTATTGGCTTCGTTTTTGAAGAAAACCAAAATGACATTGCTATGTTAGAGTCAAGTTAAAGTGTCTGACTGTGGCTGATCAGACCAAGATAAGCCCTGGGGGGGGGGGGCACAATTTGTCTCTCTGAACATTTGAGGTGGATTCTCTAATTTTGTGCATCTTGTATTTTTTCTGAGGTAATTCACTCATTGGTGATTTATCGATATGATTATCAGTCAGGTACATGCTGGACTAGATGGCTTCTGATGTGCCTTCTAAGGGATATTTTATGACAAATGCAATTATTGCTTAAGTTATGGAGGGAAATTACGATGCTGACACACATTGTGGGACTGACTCCTAGTTGTAAAACTCGCTGGAACAATTCAATATAATCAATGTTTATTAAGCAATCACTATGTTTCAGGGGCTGGGGATGTACCATCAACAAAAAAAAAAACAAACAAAAAAAGCAGTCCTTGCCCTCAAGAAAGAATACCTAGAAGGAGAGGGCACCAGGCACTTGTTCCACACAATTGCCACCAGATGGAGCAGCAGATGAGGAGGATAATTAGCCCCAAAGTCCAGTTCTGCTCTCTATAAAGGCATTGAGAGGTATCTGGCAAACCACTCTCCAACACTCCAATCAGAGGGGAAAGGAAGCTAAGTGAGTGGTGTCCGTCTAGGCTTGAATTAACAGCACGGCAGTGAGCTTAATCTGAAAGTGGTACATGTCAAGCACTGGATTGATTTTATATTAAGATTATGATTCTGCCTACAAAAACCTTATTTATATAGTGGACAGAGAGCTGACCTGGAACCAGGACCCTCTGGATTCAAGTCCCACTTCTGATACATATTCACAGAACCTTCTCAGCAGTCTAGGGAAAGCTATGGTTACAGAAAAGGTGTTAACTACATTACTAAGAGCAAATTCCTTATCAGGAGGATCCTGCTACAATAAAATTACAAATTTTTTCCATCCCAGTCATCCCTACTCTAGTTGCAAAATAAAATTAATTTACCCACAACTTTTCAAATATATATGCATTATATAAAACATGATAAGCTTGTCAGTTTTGTTGAATTGTATTACATTTAATTTCTTGATCAAGAATACAAAATTATTTTCCCTCCCTTCAATCAAAGTGAGGGTAAACAAAAATGTTTCCTTAGAAGCAATTCACACGAGAAATGTTATGATTCTACTAATTACTAGTCATGTGATAATTACAAGTCACCACAGCTCACCAAGTTTCTGGTCACTGAGAATGGAGGTGAGGGGGTAGGATTTTATCACTTGTTTGTTGCACTCCAGCTTTAAAATGTAACATTTCTATATAGTGAGAACAGACTCAGTTCTATTTAAGGTATTTTCATAATTTCCACAGAATGAATATTTCCAATCACTTTCCTGAATTAAATCTTTCAAAATGTCGTGGCGACAAAACCAGCTAAGTCAGGAGCTGAGACCTGGATTCTTTTTCCAAGTAGTAGCTAGTAGAGGGCTAGGCTAAGTTAATAGCCCTGAACTAGAATCTTGATTCAGAAGATTTTAAGAGCTCTGTGATCTGGAGTAATTTAACTCCCCACTCTATTTTCTCATTAATTTGTCCAAAGTTTTTTCTAGTTTTTTTTTTGATAAGCCACTTTCCTCTGTGGAACAAAATTCATTGGAGGTAACAGCTAATTTCCCAGTTTCCTCTGAATGATACAATTTCATGAGTCCATGAAATCATCCTGAAAAATGTGCTTATGTATGTAGAAGAGGAAAATTACACAAAGAAACACACCATGTATTTCCATGTTTTTATTTTTCATTTGAGGAAAAAACAACAACAATATATAATATGTATATAATACAAGTCAATATTAACCCCACAGCTTTAGTTAGAAGAAGCTGGTAGAAAGGCACTTAAAGGGGGAGGTTTGTACATTGGCTTTCAACATTATAACACAAACTGTTGAGAACAGGAAAGGGAAAAGACTTAAAAGCAGACAAGTAACTTTTTGTCATTCAACAAGCCATTTGGTATGTATTTCTCAAGAACTAAGTCAGAGAAGACCTTATTTCTACTTGGAGGGAAGATATCTCTGAATAGCACCATTATTACTTTAAAGGTTTGTGGAACAAATCAGCAACTGTCATGCATTCCCTCACCTGTCTATAAAAGACAAAAGAACTGGGGTATTGGGGGAAAGGGGTTCAGACCCCAACCCACCTCTAACTTGATGGACCCCAGGAGGGGTTAGGATTTTATAAAAGACTCAATTTTCTGAAAACTTGTAAACACTGAGTTGGTGATTTTTGAAAAGGGTTTTTTTCTCTTTCAGGACAGAGAGGCAAATCTTTGTGTTTCAGAAAGCATGTATTTCCCTGTCCTGGTATTCAACAAAAACAATAAATAACCAGTCATAGGCTGATGGAGCTACAAATCACCCTCAAGAGATGCTCAAAAATCACCAGCTTAGGGCTTGGAACAGCTGGAGCAGCTGGAGATCCTGGAAGAAGGGAGATGTGGTTTTATGATGTCAGTTTCCACGGACTGTGTCAGGTCACTCTCATTGGCAAGTATATGCTTCACCAGGCATCTGGAGGCTTCGTCGATGTTTATATTTTCCTAGAGGGGAAGAGCAAACAGATATTTGTTTAGGCAGTATACAGAGATGACTACAAATAGGTCATGGCCCCAATGGGATCCACACACAAAAAATTATGAAGGAAAACAATCATGTTGAACTAATTATCAAATATTTAAAAGACAAAAAAACAAATTCACAGAACCCAAGTTTAAGAATCCTGATTAGATAATCCTGAAGGTTCTTTCTAGTTCTAAATTGTATGATCCTACATGCAAGAAATTCCTTAAAATCATCCCATAATGAATTTATATGGATTAAGCAGGCTTTTCTTTCTTTCAAACACTGGGCTTACAGGACATTTATAAATGTTGTAAAATTAAAGAGGAATAAGTGTAAGACAGATCTGGCCAAATCCATTTTCATTCCCTATCAGAAAGCCCCTAAAACTCTTGTCCCCTGTTAATTTTGGATCATCATCATCATCAGGATTCAAAGTAGTACTTTGCAAGAACCTAGCTGAGTAACAAAAGCAGGCATTTATTAGGCATTTTATGGTTACAAAATATAGTTATACATATCATTTCATCTGAGTCTTGCAACAATGCAATAAAGAAGGGATGATAGATATGACTATTCCCTTTTTCATTAAGATCTTGAGTGTCAGAAAAGGGATATAATTCATAAAAGGCCACAGAGTTATTAGGTGTCAGAAACAAAACTTGAATCTAATTCTTAGGGTTTGTGTATGATCATTCATAAATATGGTTCAAATTTAGGTTCCCATAAGCCTAAATTGTATAAAACTACCCAGCTCCTACACTGGTATTTTCAGTCATATTTGTACTTGAGAATAGATATTACCACTAGCAGCAAGATCTCTATGTATGAACTGCCTACACACACAGTGGCTGAGTAAGAATATGGATTATTTATGTTCTTACAGTGTGAAGAGATACTGAGAATGTCTAATACTCTAGGCTGTCATCAGTCTGTTCACATGATGTGTTTTTATGGTTTAATCTTTGCCTCTACTGAGATTGGGAGTTTTCATACACATGGATCCCTTAAAAATAGGTTTTAAAAACCACCCACAAACTGTCTTTAAAAACAGATGTGCTAAAAACCAATAAAGGGTAATGTAGCTTTGCTGTTTAATTTTAAACCAAGATTGAACACATTTTCAAATATATTATTTTTATATAACATTGGCTCCAAGTTCCTGTGAAAAGAACAGATCTTTATTCAAAGAACATGGGTTCAAACATTTATTACCTGTGTGACCCTAAGCAAATCTCTCTGAACCTCAGTTTCCTTTTCAGTAAAATGGTATTAAAATGTTTGCATTATATTGTTGGTGGAGCTGTGAACGGATACAGCCATTCTGGAGAACAATTTGGAGCTATGTTCAAAAAGTTATCAAACTGTGCATACCCTTTGACCCAGCAGCATTTCTATTGGGCTTATATCCCAAAGAAATCATAAAGGAAAGAAAAGGCCCCACATGTACAAGAATGTTTGTGGCAGCCCTTTTTGTAGTGGCTAGAAACTGGAAATTGAATAGATGCCCTTCAATTGGAGAATGGCTGAATAAATTATGGTATATGAATGTTATGGAATATTATTGTTCTGTAAGAAATGACCAGCAAGATGATTTCAGAGAGGCCTGGAGAGACTTACATGAACTGATGCTGAGTGAAATGAGCAGAACCAGGAGATCATTATACACGGCAACAACAGTACTATATGACGATCAATTCTGATGGACATGGCTCTCTTCAACAATGAAATGTTTCAAACCACCTCCAATTGTTCACTGAAGAAAGCCATATAAACCCAGAGAGAGGGATGCGAAATGTGTACCACAACATAACATTCTCATACTCCTTGACTGATGTTTGCTTACATTGTGTTTCCTTTATCTGATATATCGTTTGTGTAGGTAAGATTTTTCTTGCACACCAATGATAAGTTTGGAAATATGTATACATATATTCGATTTGCCAGTATTTTAACATAATTAACATGTAGTGGATATCCTGCCATCTAGGGGAGGGGTGAGGAGTTGGGGGGAAAAATTTGTAACGGAAAGCTATGTAAGGGTTATTGTTGAAGAATTACCCACACATACGTTATGCAAATAAAATAAAAATTTAAAAAAAAATGTTTGCATTATATATCTAACTTACTGGGCTGCAGTAAAGCTCAACTGGGATAATAGTGTTTACTATGTACTAGGCACTGTGCTAAACACACACATACACACACACACACACACACACATTGTGATAAACAGTTTTACAATTATCTCATTTGATCCTCAAGGTGCCATTTTAAAGATGAAGAAATTGAGGCAAACAAATGTTAAATGACTTGCCCACTTTTAAACATCTGAGACAATATTTAAGCTCAAGTTTTCTGACTCCAGATGTGGCGTTCTGTTCATTGCACCATTTAGCATCTCAGAAACCCCCTTTTCCTGGGTCCAATTACTCTTAAAATGTCACAGAATCTCAAAGTTGGATGGAATATCAGAGGTCAATCTATTGCAATTATAAACGGATATCCCCAACAAATGATTATCTTAACTCTGCTTGAATTACCTCTAGAGATGAAGAATTAATTTCTTCCCAAAGCAGCCTATTCCATTTAGGAGCAACAATGATTATTAAGAAGGTTCTTTTTGAATAGACCCAAAGTTTGCTCTTTGTGACTTCTCCTCATGGCTCCCATCTTGGCTTTTTGTATCCAAACTAATAATCCCTCTTCCACCTAACAATCCTCCAAAGACTTGTGGACAGTTCCAATCCTTCAACTCATCCTCATATGATATGCACTCACCATCAGAGACACACTAGTCAGTTTCTTGTTTACCAATTTCTTGCATAAAATGAGCCTACCACTGAAAACAATCCTGGGAAGTTCTGACTGCTAAGTTTCTCTTGTTGGAGCCTAAGATCATGCTGTACTTTCTAGCTGGCCTTGACACTAGCTAAAACATATTGAATTTGTAATCCACTGGCCCTTCATTCCCCCAAGTTCTTTTTATGTGAAATAACCAAGCTCCCATATCTAGTACTTGTGAAATTGATTCTCTGAAACCAAGTGCCAAGTTAAACTATTTAGGCCTTTAAGCTATTTTGCCAAATAAAAACAAAAACAAAAACAAAAACTCCCTGGAACTCATGCAATAATTATGTTTTTTGCTCCTTTCACCATGATACAAGAAAGCCTGGGACAAACATTTATACTCAGTTAAAAGCCAATATGGGTTCATCTTTCCTTTCTTTCCCCAAATAAACCAGCTGTAAACAAAACACAAATCTTCTATGTGGCTATGGCTCTAAATTCCTCAGCCCCTTAGCAATATTTTTCACAGCCCTGTGAAATTTAATTAGCACAGACACTAGAAGATAGCTCCAATTATGGATGTACAGAGAGTGAATAATCTTTCCAAATGCCACCACAAAGTGATCTTCCTAAAGTACAGAGCTGACCATATCTCTCTCTCCATTCCCTTCTCGATAAGCTACAGTGGCTCCCTGTTATACTCAGGACCAAACGTAAACCCTGTCTTAGGCCTTTAAAGCCCTTAGATCTGTCCCCTTATTAATTTTCTGGTCTTCTTACTCCACATAGTCAGTAAGGAGTGACAATAGCTTCCTTGCTATTCCTTGTCCAAGACACTCCATTTTCTGCCTGTGTTTTTCCTCTGACTGTTCCCCATGCCTGGATTTCTCTCTCTTCCCCACTATCCTGGAGTCCCTGACTACAACCTTTAGGGCCCAGAAAAAAGCCTACCTTCTACATGAAGCTTTTCCTGATCTACTTAGCCCTTTCAAGCTAGGCCTTCTGTCTGAAGTGATCTCCAATTTATCCCAATCATAGAATCTTGTTTGCATGTCTCCCACATAAGACTGTGAGCTCCTTAAGAATAAGGCACTGCCATTTTGCCTTTTTATATCCAGATTTAACTCAGTGGCTGGTACATAATAGATGCTGATTTGATTTAATTCATCCCTCTGGGGCAATTCCTACAACAAAGATTGAACCAAAATAAACTAGTTTTATGGTGCAGTGGGCAGAATGATGAATTTGGGGATAAGGAAAATTGGGGTTCAAAACCCACCTTTTCTCAGTAACTGTGTGACCATGGACAAAAGTCATTTAAAGTCTCTATATCTGTTTCCTCTTCTATAAAATGAATATGTTGAACTCAAACACCAAAAACCTCAAATTGCCTTCAAACTGTTAATCTATGATAACTTGGAAAAGCTAAATTAATTTTTTCAATATAAAGTTCTTTTTTTTACTGCCCCCACTTAATAGAATTTAATTTTTTTCCATTTATATGTAAAGAGTTTTCAACATCCACTTTTATTTTTCTTCCTTCCTCCCCAAGACTGTAAGCAATCTGATATAGGTTATAAATGTATAATCATATTAAACATATTTCTATATTAGTCATGTAGTGATGAAAATCAGAAAAGGACAAAACCACGAGGAAATAAAAAGGTGAAAAGAATAAGCTCTGGTCTACATTTAGACTCCATAGTTAGTACATGGTACAGTGTTACTGTTTCTGTGTACAATGGTTTTTTTTTTTTTCTTTTTTCTGATTCTCACTTCACTCAGCATCAGTTCATGGAAGTCTTTTTAGGTGAAAAGCTAAATTTTAAAAATTAATGGATTTTTCAGGTACTTACTCATGATAAGGCTTTAACTACATACCCAGAGGCAAGTAAATTAGAGACAATTATCTATTCTTCAATATGTTATTGAATGATGCATTCCAACCAACCAAAAGGATTTTATGTGACTCATTTGATTGAATAACTCTTTCACCAAAGTCCTCCTCTGATGTCTCATATGGGCCTGGAAAATGATTCTGAGTTTTTGAGGGCTGGACCAGCAAGCTCTTAAAGGTCATAAGGAGAAAGGTTTTGATTATGAGTCTATTGGAAAGCTTTGTTTCTACTGCTTGAGGATCTAGAGTAGTTCATGACCAGGTTAGGAGCAGGCAGACAGAACAGTGGACAGACCTCTGGAAGCACAGTCTGAATCATGTCTTAGATGCTTACTGGCTATATTACCTTCTGCAAGTCATAATCACTGGAAGGTAGGAAAGGAACTTAAAGACAATCCAGTAGAACTTGCCCATTTATAGTTGAAAGAACAAGCACAGAAAAGTGGAATTATTTGCCTAGAGTTAAGGAGCTACTACTTAACTATCTGAGGTAGGATCTAGGGACCACTTCATTTCCTGACGCATTAAGAACTGTCAAGCTGGATCAGGAAGAAACTGAGGGCTCCCTTTAGGGTAGGTAGGCCAAGGTCTGTTTTTGGGGATAGGAGATATGACAGTGAGGAGCTTAGGATTTTTCCTAAGAAGGTAACAGACTCAGTCTGTGACTATATAAATTCACAAGTGCTTCATAAATTCCAGGTCAATCAACATCTATGACTCTATGAACTCTATATCCATGGGACATTTATGATTCCATGAATATTCCTCACGTGCAGAAAGATGGTAGTAATATTTACATTATCTACTTTCAAAGTATCATTGTGATGAAGACACTGAAAACTAAAGTAGCAGGAGCTGAGTTTGAGTCCAAAGGTTGATTCTCTGGACTCCATGGGTATTAGCTTCACCTCCTTCCTTCCAAATGTATTTGACCAAGCCTTTATTTATGCACCAAGAGTTGGAAAATTAGAGGGCTGTGATTCTGTTCACACCTTAGTTCTCAATTCAATGAAGTATTTTCTTGGCAATTATTAGCATGTCAAATATTTTTACTGCATATGTAATAACCACAAACACAATTTATCACTTAAGCAGGTTTAACAGGCTTATTTTGATACTAACAGAGCTTGATGAAAAGAGAAGTCATTCAGTGAAAAAAAACAGATACCATTAGATTGAGCATGTAAATTTCAACAGGGTCTAATCAAGTAATTTCATTGTTTATGGACATCAGCTCCGAAGTAGTTTACTTTTCACTTCTGTTGTGAGTTCAATGTTTTCACTGTGACTCTAAACACCATCCATGCCTAATGGTGCTGAAATATTTCAGATGGTAAATAAGCTCCTAGGATTAGAACTGGTCCCAAGTAGTTCTCTTATGTATAGCTCCCAACAGTGGACTTTAGGGGATCAGAAGCTGCTAAAGGTTCTAAATGATGATTATCCTTGGAAGCAGAAAAATAAGCAATGATGAAATTACATAATAATGGATCATGAGAACTGAGAAAGACCTCAGACAGCATCTTCTTCAAAAACTACCACCATATATGGAAGGAAAAATACAGATGTGTGGGTTCAAAATAAAATATTAACTGAGTCAGTAGAAAAAAAAATATCGGATTAGATTCAAAGAACCAGGATTTAAATGTGAGTTCTACTGCTTACTTGCTATGTGGCCTAAGAAACTTACTGAACTGGCTGATAGTTATGTGGGTAGGATCACCTCTGTGTCACTTAGTCCTCTATAATTCTGGGTAAGTCACTTATATTGGCTCTCTACTCCTCAGTTCCCTTAACTCTAAAATGAAGGGCTGGACCTTAAGACTTTAAGTATCTTTCATCATGGTCTCCTAACAATTCTAATATCCATTCCTCCCAATTGATTAAGTCAAGGAATAGTTAGATAATGATAATAAGTATACATATATACATAATAATAAGCATACACATAAGTATACATATATGTATATACATATGTGTATGTATGCATAACATTTATAATAGTTTAGACAAGAGGAAGAATATTTTGTTACCAAGGGGTTTTAGATAATGACCAGGGGGTGAAGGAGAGGAGGGTGGCAATTTATAAGTGAGGATGGCAAAAACTCTCCCACTAAAGAGAATGAAAAGCCTGCTGGCCTACACAAATAGGATAATAAATTAGACCATACTCATTAGATTTGCTCCTATTCTAATGCTTTCAAAATAAATCATGATATTTTACAACCAGAAAAGATCTTCAAGATTACTTTGTCTAATCCCTTCATTTTACGTAACAGGGAAATAAAGCTGAAAATTGTGATATAAATTGTTCAAGGTCAACAGACTCCAAGGCTGACACTGGACTAAAATTCATAGTTCTACCCAACAGGCAGCTAGATGGCACAGTGGCTAGAGCACCAGGCCTAGATTCAGGAAAGCCTCAATTTAAATGAGGTCTCAGACACTAATCATGAGATACTGACCAAGTCCCTTAACTCTGTTTCCTCAGTTTTCTCACCTGTAAAGTGAGTTGGAGAATGAAATGGCAAACCATTTTAGTATCTTTGCCATGAAAATTCTAAAGCATGTCACAAAGACATAAGACTAAAATGTGTCTTGTAACTACTATCAGCATCTTCTTGTGCTTCTATTAAGGCTTCTCTCTGATTTGCTTACGGGACCTCTTTTTTATACACACTATGTCAAGCTGTATTTAGGAACTCAGAAAGGAGTACATTTATTCACTAAAGTATAGATATGTAGCACTAAGGACCTTGTGCCAGTTTGCCAATTGGCAACCTACAACTTACAGGGTTACTGGATGATCCATAGGGAAAACATATTCATGTATTATCCTCAAGGAGAAAGGACAAGCTCTCATAATTTGGGGAATGGCTTCTGGGCAGAGACCACCCAACCAACTTTGCTGACAATACAATTTAAAATTCTTTAGCCATACAAGTCATTTTTAAACTACAGCAGAATGGCTATATTTCATATAGAATTTACTACCCATTTGTTAGTAATATGGACCCCAATCTTCTCCATGCAAACATGATTTCTGCAGTCATGATACTCTGAGAAGCACTTGACAGCACAGATTAAGTTTAGGGTGAACCAAAAGCTGCAGGCGCAATGTATTTATCATGAAACCCATACAATGCTTCATTGAAAGTGTAATGTCTGTGTTAGGTGATGAAAAGTCAACAGCCTAATGCACATCAACCTTTGTCTTGAGAAGAGTAAGAGATCAATTTAAATTGCTTTGGAGCACTACTTCCAAGCAGTTTCTTTCCTCAGGGTGACCTATTTTTAATACAATTTCACTCATTCATTCATTCACAACAGGTGCATTAAGTGCCAACTGTGTAGTGTTGAGTATACAAAGGTACAGACTCTGCTGTCAAGAAACACAGACTACAAGAAAAGATGTGTACAGATACCCATTACACGAGGAAGGCTGGTAACAAAGCTCTGCCTACATAGCTAGGCTGGTGTGTCTCTAAAACGAAACTCCAGGCTTTTTAGCTCGGGAGGGAGAGCCTGCTAGAACGCTGGGCTGGCCACTCGATGAGCAGCGGGGATTCTGGCCAGCCCCATGGGAAATCTCAGCTGTCCTCACTCCTGGCCTCCTCCCACCATACAGCACGGACCTCGTGGAAGCTGCTGACAGACCAAGAAGCTGACTAGCAGATCCCAGAAGAGAATGCAGCTGTCACAGGCCAGAGTTTTTTATTCCATCTTCCTTGGTGATACGGAACAGCCCACTGGCTACCATGCCATAGGGGACCAGTGCCTTTATTTCCCTGGGAGTCCAGTAGGACTACAATCCGGACTCAGAGCACGGCCAAGGAGGATATGAGCAGTGATAAATCATCCTGAAGCCCCAGCTGGCCTCGAGCTGCGTAGCTGACCCTCTGTGACCAAACATTCATCAAGAGGGAAGACTTCCCAGGGATGTGGCATTCGTGAGAGACACTGGGATAACCTCTGAGACCCCTGTCACCCCCCTCCCCGAGGCATAGGAGGATGATTTCTGTGGAGCCCCCCCCCCCCAATATTTTATATAAGGCTAGAAGCATTGTCTAATTCAGACGGTGTAGGTACCTTTTTCTCTGGATTTCTAGAGCACCTTTCCCTGATATCATGGGAAAGCCCAGGATGAAGTATATTAGTTCTTCAAGTATTAGTCAGTTCCTGTTATATGCCATTTAGAGGTTTTATTATACCTGTTCACAGAGCCTTCTACTTTGACCTCTTTGACCCTGTGTAAAATACAGCAAGTTTCCCCAATTCTTAGGTAATTCTTCAAGGTATTCATTTGAGTCCAGAAAAAGGTAGCATGCTTGCCACAGTTATAAAGTAGATCTAATTTGCTATAGGAAAACCTATGGGAATTCTTCCAAGTTCTCAGACTTGTAGGTTAGTCTGTTGTGCCTCTCAAAGTAAACTAAATAAATCACAGCCTCATATTATTACCTATCATACCTAAAATTCATCATAAATACAAGGTACAGAAGAGTAGTTTTATAAGTATTGGAATTAATTTTGATTAATTTCAAAAAGTTTTTAATCAGATGCTTATTATGTCAAGGCATCATGCTACAGAGACAAAAAAAATAACATTGCTCTTGGGATGAGGTATGGGGGAAAAACATCTACTAAAGTTCATACAGTATATACAAAATTACTACAAAGTCATTTCAAGAGAAGGATGGAACTCATGCATAATTTGACTTGTTCTGACTGTTGAAAGGCTCTAGGGATTCTAGTAGTGAGTAGGGGATCCTTTTAGTCCTGTGCTATGGCAGGGCGTATTAAATTTTTTCCATTCATTTTCCATTCTGAGTTTACATTGACTTTGAGTATACAGGTACATAAAATATGTACATAAATCAAATATTTACTGATAATAAATCATGATTTTGTGATACTCCCCCACATTAGGTTACTCAATTTCCATATGGAAACACAACCCACAATTTAAGAAGCTTTGTTTTAAGGTACAAAGGCAGGAGGTTTAGTGTTATTATATATGAAGAACAGCACGGAGATCATTTTACAAATGAGGAATCTAGGTCCAAAAAATGGCCCGCATGGGACACAAAATCAGGTTTTTAATCTCTAAGTGCACTGTGCTTGTGACAGATTAAATTATCTCAAGAAAACTTTTTTGAATTTCAAGAAGGTAGGTACCTGATCTGGGTTTTGAACTCAAGTCTTCCTAATTCCAGGTTCAGTGCTCATCTACTGTGTCACCTAGTCATTTCTAATTATAATAGGCCTGTTCTTTCTTGAAAGGTTCTTTATGATATAGCAGAATGATTTTTAGAGAATGCTCACTATAGTTTATAGTAACTTATAGTTAAGTTCCCTGTGTCATTAAGGGTAGAGTTCTATGTTCATTTCTATAATTTTTATAAGGGATGAAAATGGTATAATAGAGCACTGATAAGGAGTCAGAAGGCTTGGCCCAATCACTGTAATCATACTGATAATAACTTGCATTCTTGAAAATGGATATAGTAATAGCACCTCCCTTATAGAGCTGCTGTGAGGATGAAATGAGATAAATGTACAGCACTAAACAAATATGAGCTATTCTTATGACAATGATGATTGTCAAATAGATGAGCACATATTTTAGGCCAAAGGCAGTAGGAAGCCACTAAAAATTCTTCAAAAAGGGAGTAACAGTCATAATCTATTCATTAAGAAGATTATTTTCTTGGGGGTAATAATAGAAATAATAATAATTATTATTATTATCATAAGAGTATCAAAAAGAGTTGTATCCTAAATCTTATGACTAATGAGTCAATTATAAAATGAGAATTGAATATTTTTGCTTACCTTCTAGAATTAAAAAAAAAAGTTTTCTGCAGATGATTTGGACAGCCACCTATTATGAAATACAAAACTCACAGAATTTATAGATAAAAATTGAATACCAGATAGGACACTTACTATAGGCCCAGCTACCTCATGTGTAAAATAGTGGCGGCAATATCCAAAATAATCCATTTCAAAAGAGTGGCCATGGTAATTAAATGACATAGTGCAAATAAGCATTTTATAAATGTGCTATCATTCTGTATCATACTCATGACCCAGGAGGGGACCTCAAGGTTAATATATTAAAAGTCTATACAAGTAGAAATCATGAAATGAAAAACTTTTGCTAATGAAATTAACTCTTGTCACACCCAACCTGGATTGATATCTGTCACCCAACTATGTTAGGGATGGTGAACGGGAACCACCACAACAATAATTATTGAGGATTTTGTTCCTAACTCAAACGACTATCTCAAAAAAAGGTCTTTTATTTGAATAAAAACATAATAAATTAAAATTGTAAAATTACAGGCTGATAATAGAAAGCTAGGATGCTAAGAAACTTTAGATATTACCTAAGATTTTACGGATGGGGAAACCTATCTTATGAGGTTCTTTCAAGAAAAAGGGATTTTGTAATTATCATAAATATTAAGCATTTGTAAATATTATACAAGTAACACTAAGAATCATAGTTGGCATTAAGATAGCACTTTCAGGTTCGCAAAATGTTGTCCAGACATTAAATATCTCATGTTAATTCCCACAAACCTTTCAAGGAGGTACTGTAGTAGTCTTATTCCTTTTGGGAGTTAAAGAAACTGAGAATGAAAGACCTTAAGGGATTGCCCATAATCACATGGTTAATCCAGGCAGGAATCAAACTAAGGTGTCCCTGACTCTAAGTGAGTTGCTCTTATTATTCAGAGATATTCTTATTGAAACTCTACTCTTATGGGTGGCTCCAAGAACTAAGAGGACTTAGGAACTAAGCCAACTGTGTGTCACGCACACAGGAATGAAGTATCTTTTCAAAGTAATATCCGTAGTAAATATCTGGGTCAGGATTTGAATGTAGGTTGTTATCATCAGTATGATTGCAGTGAGAGAGCCAGGCCTTCTGACTCCTTACCACTAGTTTCATCCCTTATGAAAATCCTTAAAGAGAACAGAAGCACCTTATTGACACAGGGGACCACAAGTCATTATAAACCATACAATGAGCACACAGCCACATAATCCTGCTGCTCCATAAAGGACCTTCCAAAAAAAAAAAAAAAGCAGGCCAACTTTCATCAGAGGAAACTAGGGGGTATGGCTAGAGCACAGAACTGAGAGCAAGTGAGATGTAGTTCAAAACCTGTCTCAGACACCTAAATAGCTGTCTACCCGTGAGTTAGTCACTTAAACTCTCAGCCTCAGTTTCCTAATTTGTAAAGAAAAAAAAGGGTAATAATAGCACTACCTCCTCCCAAGATTGTTTAAATGAGGTAATACATAAAAAGCATTTTACAAGGCTTAAAAAGCTAGTTGTTATTATTGGCTATTATAATGTGGCAATTAAACATTTAGTTAATGAGGACTTTTATTTTGTGGACAGGCTTTCTACTGATGACTTGGATAGCTCAGAGAAGTTTCAAAAGTTAGATAAATTTTTCTGTAGTTCGCAGACTGGTCCCTCTTGTCCACAAATTTCCACAGCAACTTCTTTTAGTGGTTAAAAAAAAAAAGTCTTGAAATTGGAGGTGGAAGCCAAGGTCATCCTAATCTTAAATTTGACATTTGCAAAGCTCTCTGATTTTGGCCAAGACACTAAATAGAAAAGCTGTGATTAAGATTATGATTCACAATACCTATATTTCCTACAACAAATCTGTCCAACAGGTAATGCCAGTATGATTCCCATTTTATAGATGAAGAAACCAAAGCACACAAAGATCAGTTTGTGATTATTTAGGAAGGTTAGCTGTGATCACAAAGCACTAACATTGCTTCATCAACCAGGAGTTATGCAAGATTGGACTTATTTCTTTTTTTAATGCTGTTGCTAGACTGGTAAATCAAGAGAATACTCTAGCCATGCAGTTGTTGAGATGTTTCAGACTTTTCTTTATCCCATTTGGAATTTCTTAACAGAGATAGGGGAGTGGTTTGCCACTTCCTTCTCCAACTCATTTTACAGATGAGGACACTGGGGCAGAAAATGATCAAATGATGTGTCTTGGATCACAGAGCTATTAATTGTCTAAGGGAAGATTTGAGCTCAGGATTTCCTGACACCGAGCAAAGTACTCTATCTACTGTGCTACCTGGCTTTCTCTACAGGGTGGGATATTTGTAAAGTGGTTTGTAAATGCTAAACTCCCATTATTCTTTCCCCAGGTCCTGGGATTGTTTTTGTCCCACAGGATTGTGCTTCTTCCAATACCTTCAGAGCCCCTGAGCCCTGTGGAGAAGGGAATCCAGATGGAACAGATCAGCTTCTTTTTCATCCACAACTGCTCTGCCATCTAGAGAAGTATTGATTTCTTAGAAGAGCACACCAGGGGGAAAATCAATATTCCATTAGACATAGCTGAGGACTAGCTCTGGCAATGCATCTGCAGCCTGTCCACTGTCCTAATATTAGGTCAGCATCCAGAAATTGAGTTAGATTGAAGATTTCAAGGATATTTGGGACTAATTACATTATCTACACAATCATATATCTGGAAAGCAATGAATGAAAAAAAAAAACAAGAAATTGTGAATCCCCTTTCACTGAATTAAATCATAATAATTTATACTTATGTCAAAGTAGCTTTACAGCTCACAAAACATTCCTCCCAACAGTCTCCGTGTGGTTGACAGTAACATATATAACATTTACCAACTTATAGGTATGGAAGCTAATGCCCAGTAAGATGAACAAATGAAAAATAAGCCCATGGTGACATAACTAAAAAGAGGAGCTATGTCCTGATTAGTGCAAGTATGAAATGGATGAATCATTTGAATTCACACAAAATATTTTCATTGAGCTGGACCATAATTATAACTTCTAATAGTACAAAATTCAAATAACAAGACCACTTCATGAGATTCCTTGCTCACACTGATGGATCCCTACTAAGCTGGGAATCCCAGGGGGTTCTTACGACCCAAAGTCTGCAAGTCCTATGACAAAACAGGACCATACTGTAAAAATGAACTGCGATGTCTGAGCATTCTCAAAGGAAAATCCTATCAGGTGGAGACTTTTACAACTCCTTGAAATACTGAGCTTCTTTTGAGGCAGCATGCTTTAGTGAAAGAAAAACCTCTGGGCCTGGAGCCCAGATATCAACTCCTTTGTTATATATTACCTCTGTAAGCTTGGACAAATTATTTCATCATATCTCTGTGCCTCAATGTCCTTATCTCTAAAATGGGGAGAGTAACCTAACTTAAAATAAGTATAGAGAAAACATTAGTGCTATACCATATAAATGTAAATAATGATTGTCATTATCATATGCTAAATCCAAACACAAATCCACAATTCTATCGCATTACTCACAAGCCCAGGAATATTCAGATGTACCAACCTCCAAATAGAAAAGAAAAAATCACAAAAAGACAGAGGTAGGTCCACCATGTGACTGAGCCGTGCATGGTCCCATTACCTTCCCAATGACTCCTCTCCCCTGTCTCTGTCTCAATCTGTCTATCTTTGTCTGTCTGTCTGTCACACACACACACACACACACACACACACACACACACACACACACACCACCTGTAGATTCCTTTCTAGCTCTCTACAAACATACTTCGATTAACAGAATCTTAAAAGGAAAAAGACCTTTCCTGTGATGCCCTTATGCTACCATCTTAAACATTTCAACCTCAATGAATAAATTCCTAGAGAATGTCATTTTTTAAAACTTTTTATATGCGCTCATTACTCACTCTTCTGCCCCTTATATTCTTGCTTCTGATTGACCACTCTACTGAAACTCCTTTCCCAAAGGTTATCTTTTAATAGCTAAATCCGACAGTCTTTTCTCAAATCAAAAATTATGAAGTGCCTACTGTCAGCATCGTGCTATTAAGTTCTTACTGTGTAACAGGCATTATGCTAAGCACTGAAAATACAAAGAAGGGCAAAAGATAATCCCTGACCTTCCGGAGAGCATAGTAATGGGCGAGACAACATGCAAACAACTGCCTGTACAAGAGGCAGATGCAGGACAAACTGGTGACCAGAATCACTGGGTCACAGACTGTGCAAGGAGTAAGGTGTAAGATGACCAGAAAGGCCTTGGAACGCCCGGCTCTCCATCTGACCTCCCTCCGCAGCCTTGGATTCTGCTGACACCCTCTTCCCAATGTTCTCTCTCTTTCCCTGGGTTTCCTGACATTGTTCTGTCTTGGTTTTTCTACCTGTGATCATGTTCCTTCTCTGGCTCACCTTCTACTCATCAGGGACTCAGTCCCCTTTCCAAGCCTTAATCTATTTGTCTAAGTAAAAGTAGTTCTGCTTCACTTAGCCCCTACAGCACCTAGTCTAGCTTTCTTACATTCTGTACTGAATATTTCTTATTTGAACACATGACTCCTTTTATAGGTCAGAGCTTCACTCGTGACCTGATTTTTTTTTGCCCAAGAAATTTGTGTGACTCTGACTATATAGGTTTATAAAAAAGGTACATAAATTAAACATTTACTGATTTTGCAACATCTATATTCAGTTACAAGACCCCATATGGAATTGCAACTTTCAGTTTAAGAAGCTTTGTTATAGATTATAAACTTCTGAGTACAGGAACTAAATAATTCTTATCATTGTAACCCATAAAACAAACTACACTTAACACATGTTTGCTGAATATAAACATTTTAATTTTGTTTCTGTTTTATTATAGTCCAACCATATTATTCCCCTACTCAATAAAGTTCAGTGGCTTCTTATTACCACTAGAGGGGCCAGAGTATGCTGCTGAGTTCCCTTATAAACCTCAGTAAAGGTAAACAGAGTTAATGCAATGAAGGAAAGGGAGTTTTACACAGGCCTAACAAACTATGACTCTCATGGTAGAATTACATGCTAATTATAGTTACCACTGACAATCAGATTAACCCTTCTAAGATCAGTGAAGACAAAATACAGATTTTATAATACCTGGAGGATCAAAGGCAGTCATTCCCTCCACTTGGCCATAAAATTCAAAGTAACAGTAAGGGTCTCTGAAACTTCATTCTGTTGTGAGACTTATCATGGCTCCCTTGAGATTGAGGTGGTTAATTCAGGGCACCAAACAAGGCCTGAACATCTAGCTATGTATTTCTGGAAGACCAGGGTCTAGAAAACAGTGTACTCTTTCATCTTGGCCTTGTTGGAACAGCTTAAATGTCAAGTCCGCAAGCCCTAATTAAGCAAAGACAAAACCAGGCCCTGCCCTCAAGGAGCTTATAATCTAACTGAGGAAATGACAGGTAAACAAAATTGATGATAATCTTGGAGAGGAGGTACTAGTGTTTAGGGGACCTTGCAGAAGATGGAAACCAGAAGACAACTATGTTCAAGGAGCTATGAAACTGAGCACACCCTTTGAATCAGCAGTATCTCTGCTGGGTCTGAATCCCAAAAAGAAATTAAATGATTTACCCAAATTAACACAACTTTTAAGTGACAATACCTGGATTCAAACCAAGATCCTCTGATTCCAAAATAAAACTTACTTTTCATTGTGCCATGCTGCCTTTAAAATGGCTTTCAAATTAAATAACAGTCTAAAAGCATGCCTAAAAAGACCTTTGGACACTAATTAGCTAAAGATGGTGCCATGTGCATGGGGCCTTGCAGTGCTACAGACTGCTCACTTGCCTAGGGGCCTCCCTGGTGGATTGCCCCCGGCTTTGGGCTTTGCAGAGGCCCCTGCTGTGAGGTTGGGGCCAGCAGGGTGGCTACTACCACTGTACTTCTTGGAACTTCTCCCCTCTCTATCTGTCAATCACCTGGATCAATTCTGAGGTTTCCTAGTTGTTAGGAGGGGAACTTGGGAGAGCTTCAGTGTTCCTTCCTCAATCTGTCACCTTGGCACTTTGTCAGGGCAATGTTAAGATACTAATAAACAAGGAGGGGCAGAGTGGTCCAGATATTCAAGGAAATGCTGAGAAAAACAACCCTGAACTATAGCACCCGAAGGACATTCCAAATACAACCCGTCATTGCCTAGCAGACGAAAGCAGAAGTTGCATTTGATTGTTCATTATTTGCTATCTATCTCTCATGACCCAGAGCTCATAACCCTTCTCTATTCTCCATGACCACTGCAGCGGCTCAAGAGATACCCCTCTTCCCAGACCACTTACTCAGAGTACACTCTGGGCTACATGGGCTCCAGCTGTCTTCAGTGGCCCCTTAAATCTCACAGAATTCCTGAGGTTGTCACAAGTTTAAGTTTTCTCCAAGGAGGATATATGCTCAACAGGACTGACGTACTCTCATTATTGTTTGGATTCTTTCCCATGCCTTGACATTCAGCTCCAAGCTTACACAAAATTGGCAATCAACCAGAGCACACACCATTCTGGACCCTGAGTTAGCCCAAGCCAAAAAGGATCACCAAGCAAATTATGACCATCTATTACTCCTAACCTAATATGAGATCCGACCTTGAACAAAGCATCCCATCATCTGACTCTAGACATCTTCACTGGTTGGCTCTCCCCCCCGCCTATAATTCTTATTTGTATATTATTTGCAAGTTATCTTTCCCATCAGACTGAGCTTTTGAAATGAGGGACTCTTTTTTGCCTTTCTTTGTATGGTTAGCATGGTGTCTGGTAAATGTAAGACTTAATAAATATTTACTGACTGACTGAATTTCATGTTGGAAGAGATTCAGTGGCCAAAGAATCCAATCCATACCTGACAAACAACTTTCATTACTACGTGCCCAATGAGTGATCATCCACTGTATGTTCAAACACATCAATCAGATGAGAGAGAATACAATGGTCTCTGTGGGCAGCCCCAGAAAAAAAGGAGAAATTTCTAAACATCAAGCCTAAATTTTCTTTACAATTTCTACAGATTTTGTTTCAAGCCCTCCCCTCTGGGACCAAGCATTCTTTTTCTCTCAAACAGTATTTTATTTTTTCAAATACATGTAAAGGTAGTTTTCAACATTCATTTTTGTAAGATTCTGTGTTCCAAATTTTTTTCTCCCTTATTTCTCCCCTCCCCAGCAAGCAATCTGATATAGATTATATATGAATAATCATTTTAAACATATTTCCACATTTGTCAATGCAAGAAAAATCACACCAAAAGGAAAAAATAACCACAAGAAAGAAAAAGCAAACAAATGGGGGCAAAAAAGTGAAAGTACTATCCTTCGATTCACATTCAGTCTATAGTTCTCTCTCTGGATGCAGATGGAATTTTCCTTCTCAAATCTTTTAGTATTGTCTCAGATCACCACATTGCTGAAAAGAGGTAAATTTATCATCATTTAATCTTGATATTACTGTGTACAATGATCTCCTGGTTCTGCTCACTTCAATGAGCATCAGTTCATGCAAGTCTCTCCAGGCCTCTCTGAAATCATCCTGCTGGTCGTTTCTTACAGAACAATAATATTCCATAATATTCATATACCATAATTTATTCAGCCATTCTCCAATTGATGAGCATCCATTCAGTTTCTAGTTTCTAGCCACTACAAAAAGGACTGCCACAAACATCTGTGCACATATGGGTCCTTTTCCCTTTTTTCTGATCTCTTTGAGACACAGGCCCAATAGAGACACTGCTGGATCAAAGAGTATGCAGTTTTATAGCCCTTTGGTTATAGTCTCAAATTGTTCTCCAGAATGATTGGATCAGTTGACAGCTCCACCAATAGAACCAAGCACCTTCTAATTTCTTTACAATATGAAAACTCTTTAAGGACAGCTTCCATATCCTCCCTGAATATTTTCTTCCTTGGACTAAAAAATCCCCAGTTTCTTCAACTAATTGTTACATGGAATAGATTCACTATACTTGTGGTCTAGTTTACCAAAAGTACCCAGAACCGAATCGAATTCCTTATATAAAATCTAATTCTTATATATAATTTAACTCATATATTATCCTTATACATATGTATATAATCTTTATATAAAATCTAACCATGTGAGAGTGTAATATTATTAACATTTTCTTACTCTCAAAAGCTGAACCTCTACTTATATAGTTCAAGACTGCAGTTTTTCAGTTTTTGAATAATGTCTTATCATGTGTTCACATTACAGTCAACTGCTATATGCTAAATTCTCAAATATTTTTCTAGACAAATCTCAATCTAATCTTTCCTTTCTCTTCTTTGTGCTCATAGTTAATTTCTAGAAGCTAAGACTAATACTTTACATCAATCCTTATTAATCTGTATTTTATTTAATTTGGGCAAATTTTCTATTTGGCAGAAATCTTAACCTTTTCTCCTAAACTATTAGCCAATGTCTCCCATGTCCCTTCTTTGCCTTTAACCAAATCAATGATAAAAATAAACAAAGCAGAAAAAGGACCATTCTAATGCAGGCTTCCTTCTAATTTGACATAGAAACATTAAAGACTATTCTTTAATTCTGCAAACTCAACCACTTCTGAATATATCTAGTTATAACTCACACTCCATAAAGGAATAGCAAAAGCAGCTTTACCAAGTACTTCCAAAAATCTAAGTAAACTTTAGGCTTTAGTCTACCAGTTTAGTAACCCTATCAAAAAATAAAGAACTTATGTTATCTTGGCCTGCACTGTTCTTGAAGCTATGATGGTTCTTTGTGATCATTGCATCTGCAGGTTTACTAATCAATCCTTTAATAGCCTGATTGTCCACTTTACTAGAAATAAAAAATAAAGCTCAGGAGGAGCCTTTAGTCTGCACATTTCCTTTCCTTATTTTGAAAATTAGCACATTTGACCTTTTCTGGGCATAACACATAACAATTTTCTTATCTTCCAGAATCTTTTGAATTTCGTAAGATAGGGTCAGCAATTAAAAAACAATCAACAAGTATTTATCAAGAGTCCATAAAATGCAATGCTAAATGCTGAATGCTGGGAATACAGAGAAAAATTGAATGTTACTGCCCTCACAAATGATCTGCCATCCATCAGTACCTAAATATGTAGCTCATTTGTCTAGAAGACTTTAATCTATCTGGGGTATTTTAAGTTTTTTTTTTTTTTTTTAAATTTGTAATGTGTGTCTATAATGTAGAAAGACATTTGGGCTTGAAGTCAGGAAGACTCATCTTCTTGGCCTCTGATAACTTTGTGTGACCCTGGCAAGTCACTTAATACTCTTTGTCTCAATTTCCTCATTTGTAAAATGAACTGGAGAAAGAAACAGCCAACTATTCTAGTATCTTTGCCAAGAAAATCCCAAATAGGGTCATGAAAAATCAGGCAAAACTGAAGCAACACAATAATAATTTTTTTATTAAAACTTTTTATTTACAAAACATATGCAAGGATAATTTTTCAACACTGACTCTTGCAAAGCCTTCTGTTCCAAATTATCCCCTCCTTCCCCTCGCCCCTTCCCCTCGATGGCAAGTAGTCCAATACATGTCAAATATAACACAGCAATAATTTTTTAAATGCATCATACACACAAATATTTGTGTATATGCACATTGGAGACCCCTAAAAATAACTTCCACAGTAACTGTATAGGATGTTTTCAAGCTAGCTATTGCCTGAAAAGTCAATATCTACTTGTAATTCTAATGGCTTTCCTCTCTATTTTATTCTTATATATGCTATAGCTGGTTTTCTATGTGAATACTGCAAACCTTCACCACAGAAACTAGGAAATGAGACCTTTTTTGGCATCTGATACTTAGTACGGATGGAAGCTTATTTAAATTGTTTTTTACCTTTGCTGATGTTTCAAACCATCCCACAAAGCCATTTTCCTTGCAAAACTGGTCCATCTTGAGCCCATTGTTGAGGAGCACATCTTTCCCCTGGTCGCACTTGTTGGCTAAGAGAACTACTGACACGGGCTTGCCATTAGGGAGAGTTAATTTGGAGTCCAAGTCACTTTTCCACTTTGTCACTGCCTCAAAAGTGGCTGGTCTGGTGACATCGAAGACTATAAATGCTCCCATGGCTTCTCGGTAATAGACCCTTGTCATATTTCCAAATCTTTCTTGGCCTGTCAGAAAAAGCAGAGTGCACACATTTGTAATTTTATTACAACTCTCTAACTCCCTGCAGACCAGCAAGTTTTCAAGAAGTGCTCTACATATCAAATCTAGAAGTGTACTTTTAAACATCTGAGTTGGAAATAAATATACACAATTTGTCTACAGGTCAACATCAATAAGCATGTATTAAGCATCAGCTGTATGCCAGATAATATGCTAAGCACTGAAGATACAAAGAAAGGTAAAAGACAAGCCCCATCCTTAAGAATCTCACAATGGGGGACAAAACAGACAATGACTTACAAGATATATACAGGAGACATGGAACCTCAGAAAGAAGGCACTGGCAGTAAGGGGACCTTGTAAAAAGGGGACATTTTAGCCAAAATGTGAGGAAGGCAGGGGTGAGGAGAAGAACATCCCAGGAAGGGGGGACAGTCTGGTGATGGTGACACAGGAGATCAGAGTAGCCATGAGGAACAACGTGTGGGAAAGGAACACGTTAGAAAGAGCTTTAAAAGCCATGGTTGATCCTGAAGATAGCAGGGACCCAGTGGAGCTTACTAAATGGGGGGGAGGGGAGCATGACACAGTCAAACTGCATGTGGGGAAGATGATCGGGAATGTGGCAGAGACAGGAGCAAGGGAGACTCCATCAGCAGGAATCCAGGTGTGAGGAGATGGGAACCTGCACCAGGGTGGTAGCAGTGTCACAGGAGCCAGGGCCATGGACCAGGGATGTTTGATACTGGACAGAAGTAATGGGTTAGAACTGGGAGGTAAGAATGAGGAGTGAAGGATGACTCCTAGCTTCAGGTGTGGACATCCAGCCTCATTTTTTGAGGACGGGTGTTTATGTATCTCTTTTCTCTAGACATACTCTCTTCTCTTAAATATATATATATATATATATATATATATATATATATATATATGTGTGTATATATATATATAATCTCATATACATATATTATCTCATATGTTATATCTAGATATATTATCTCTCTTAATTCTATCTTATATTATTTATCATTCATCTCTATATCTGTTTTATCTCCATCACTGATCTCTAATCTATCTCTATTATTTTTCATAGCTATCTGTTCTAATATTTGCTCTCATCATTATCTCATATCTATTATCTCTTATATCCATATTGAATATCTATCATCAATCTTCTATCAATCAATTAATCAATCAATCAATCTATCTATGTATCTGTGTATGTATCTATCTATCTCAAAAGAGATGCGAAATTCTGGAAAAGTGAGGAGGGGAGAAGGATCTTCTATTAGCTTTTCCATCAGGCTTCTTTATGATTCAACCTGGACACAAGAATGAACTCCAGACTGCTTATGAATTCATATGACCTTCCTGAAATGTTAAACTAGAACTTCCAAGTCAATTCACAAAAGCAAGTGCTTAGTATATTTAAGATACCACAGTCACAAATCATGAGATTTCAGAGCAAGAACAAGAAGTTAAAAGTATCTTGTCCCACCTCCTCATGATAAAGATGCTGAACTTGATTGGCAAATGATGTTGCCAAAGGCCATCTGGGTAGCAATTAGTAGAACTGGGCTTCTAAAATGTGTGGCTCCAAGTGGAATTATTTTTCCCTAACACCATGCTGTTTATTACCCCCTAGACTAAGTGATGGATCTCCAGAGTTTGTGCCATAATCAAAGACCATAAATCTAAGCACTCTAGAGTGAAGAGGGCCTACTGATTATTTACTACTTGTATATGATTCTCCCACCTGTGTCTTAGAATTCACTCTCTCCTCATCTCTGCTTCTTAGAATCCCTAGTTTCCTTCAAAGAATAGCATAAGGGCCACTTCCTGCACAAAGGCTTTTTACTGATGATAAGTCATTATCTTTTAAATTCACTTTGTATTGGGTGGTTGTATTAACCTATCTGTGTACAGGCTATGATCCCCTAGAAGGATCAATCCATAAACTTTTATGAAACACCTATCACGTATCCCACACCGTAGGACTCCCTGAATATAAAGATCATGACATCATTTTCTCTTATATGCTCAGTTTTGTTGTTGGTCAGTCATTTCCAGTTGTATAAGATTCTTTGTGACCCTGTTTGGGCAGAGTTACTGGAGCGGTTTGTCATTTTCTTCTCCAGCTCTTTTATAAGTGAGGAAACTGAGGCAGACAGGATTAAATGACTTGCCCAGGATCTCATAACTAGTCAGTGTTTTGTGCTCAGGAAGAGTCTCTGTCCATTGCATCACTTACACCTATATTGTCAGTGCCTAGCATAATATCCTGCATATTCTAAGTGAATAATAAATGCATACAAAATACAATGAACTGAAGGATTTCCAATGTACCAAAGTACTACAGTTAACAAAGAAGCATACTTCAAAAAAATTCAGAAAATTGTGAAATGGGCACAGGATAGTCCTGGCCACACTTACTGCAAAGCCTGTAACACCAAAGTAATATTTTTATTTCTGTATTTTTTTAGTGCAGTCAATCATGAAATGATGTACATTGGGGCAAGGGGTTGGAGAGGATCCATTCATATGACACATTACTCCTGGAATGAACTCCTACCTTTCCCAAGTAAGGCCGGGGCTTGTATGTCTGAGTGCGAGTGTATGTGTACTGAAGGGCACACTGGTTTCCTTTGATAGAGCTCATCACAGTCATGGCATTTCAGAAAAAACATATAGTCATTCAGAACTCTAATTGCTTCTGGGCTTTTTAATGGTCTCATGATCCATTTCCGTGAACTAATCAGATGAGGGACTAAGTCATGTGTTACTCAATAAGCTCCTTGTGAGGAGGTTTTTCCACTTTAAAGTAAGGTGGCCTTTGAGAAGAAAGACTGTGTTTCATAGCACAAGTTTTATTATTTATTTTTTTCATATTGTGGGAATCAAATGCACATCTCTGTACTTATATTCACGTACATGTGGGGGAGGATGCAGGAGATGGGAAGAGTCTAAATATAAATAACAGGTTTTAAGGAGGGGAAGTGATTGCTGTGTATTGAGGTCACTGGGCTGGCTGCCTGTGAAGTTTGTCTTTTAAGTTTTTTTAGCACAGAGGTCACCCTCAGAATACAGACAGCATGGATTCTCAAATCTGGCATCATAGGTTTGGAATAGGAAAGGCTCTCAGAAGTCATTTGACCCATCCCTTGCATTTTATATTTGAGCAAGCTAAGGTTCAGGTGAAATGATTGTCCTAAGGGTCAAAGACCTAGTAAGCAACCTCAAAAACCAGAGCATTTAAACTCAGGTTAAAAAAATCTGGTTTATACTGCACTCTACTTTGTCCTCTCCTCCATTTCAATTCAACAAATTAGTCATAAAAAATGAGTATAAAATTAAAAAAAACCCACTTACTAAGTGCCTTATACTGTGCCAGCACTATAATATTTGCAAGCTATGATTCCAGGTTCTGATAGAAAAAAAGATGGAAAAACCCATTACCTTCAAAGAGCTTATGTTAGGTTTCATATGAAAAATTAAATTAACATAAAAAGGACAATATGGTCCCTGTTTGTTTTTTATTATATGTACATATACACATGTTTATATGTATATATTACACACACACACACACACACACACACACAATATCCTACATGCAAGGTAAAGATTTGAAGCAAATTATGCTGATTATTTGGCAGATGGACCTTTACTAGATTTAATTTAATGATTAATCTTAGTGATTAAATTATCAAAAATCATCGCACAATGGCCCACTCTTCATCTATGTAGATACAATCTATGTCTGTCTACTGGAACATGAGAAATGACCAAACAATGAAAATATTGGTTTCAGATTTTGTTTCCTGAGGTGAAATATAGACTTTAAAAGCACACTTTTAATATTATGTTTGTTTGCTTCTAAATGGTGAGCTTACTCTCATTTCTCTTCATTCTTTATGGATTCAAAGTATATAAACCAATTTATAGTAAGAATTCAAGCTAAAAAAATTCTTTCAAAAAAATTCAAGTAAGTTTGTAATTTTAATTAGAGTATGAAGTTAACTGTTTTGACAGTTTATAACTGTGTTTTTAAATGCTTTTTATCTTTCACCTAGGCATCTCAAAGTACTTTAATAATTAATGCTTATTCCACTGAGAGAGGATTCTCTCTCTTCCATACCAGAAGACACAGGAGAGTTGTGACTTTTTAAAAGGTACATGCCTAATTAGTGGAAAAGGTGATATTAGAATTCTGGAAAATGCCTATTTCTAGTTCAGCTTTCTAAACTATTAAATCTTTAAAACCTTTATTAAAGTTGCAGCTTTTCTTTATAGAATAATGATTTTAAGAGATTGATAGGGAATATAATGTCTATATTCTTATAGCTAGATTTTAATATTATACAGCAAATTATTTTCTATTACTATAATTAGAAAATGTCATTAACTATGATGTCTTTACTGGTGATATCTAGCATATTTGTGAAAATGCTGAATGCTCAAGAGTGACAAAAGAAAGGATACGAAAATCATGAGGAAAGAATACATTCTAGCCATGACAGAATGAACAAAGATCTAAGAGTTTGGAGTGATAGGATCTAAGCCAGTCCCTGACCCTTCTTAGCAGTGTGATCCTGGACTCTCATTAAGAAAGATAACCCCGGGGCAGCTAGGTGGCTCAGTGGTTAGAGTACCAGCCCTGAAGTCAGGAGAACCTGAGTTCAAATCTGGCCTCAGACACTTAACATTTCCGAGCTGTGTGACCCTGGGCAAGTCACTTGACCCAAATTGTCTCAGGAAAAAAAAGAAGAAAGAAAGATAAACCCCAAAGTGCTACAGAAATGTGAGTCTCTATTTTAGAATTGGAATGATACAGATAATATGGTTATAGGGCACTGGTATTGAACTGTGAAGGGTTTGGGTTCAAATTCTTAGCCCTGTTACTATGGGTTTATCACTTAATCTCTGACCCTCAGCTTTCTCATCATACTGGGGATAATATCATCTGTAGTACCTTTATAGTGTTTTAAAATATTTTAATAAAAAATATATAATTAATTTAATAATAAAAATTTTAATATTTTTTGTCCCCAAGACTTAGTGAATGGCACATAGGAGGCCCTTAATAAATGCTTACTGACTGACCCTCCTCATTTTAGAGAAACCGAATCCCAGAAAAATAAAATGATAAAAAACAATAGCTAGCATTTCTGCAATGTCTTTGCAAAGCAGTTTCCAATATATTATCTCAGTGAGCTATGGTCATATGGTTTACTAATGTCTCAGCTGGAAAGTTAAACGTTCTAACCCCTTAACTTAGCTCAATGTTCTTTCCACTACCACTTTGTGAAACTGTTTTGTAAAATTTGGGTTGACTTAGCTATTAAAAAGAGATAGCATAGATTTATATATATATATATATATATATATGCACATATACATAATCTTGTGTGCACTGAAAATACCCTGAAGAATTGCCACCCCTCTATATAAAAGACTTTTCCTGACATTACAAGTTTCATTCTGAAAGCAACAAAACTGGACTTCATCACAGGAAAAGGATGGACACCAGGAACATAATAACCTTTTTCTCACATACAGTAAGCAGTGGGATATAGTGGAAAACAACCTGGCTTTGGGGTCACAGCAAGTGGGTTCACCTTCTGCCTCTGCCTGTGTAACTAGAAAAGTCATTCAATCTCAAAGCCACAGTTTTTTTTATCTGAAAACTGAGTTTAGGCCACAGGGCCTCTCAGGTCCCAACCAGTAGCAGATCGGTGATCCTGTAACCCAAACAATAGTCTTTTGGTAATAAAGAGAAGCAAAGGGGCAGCTAGACTGGACTGGACTGTTCTGGGGGGCATGAGACCAGGGTTTGAGGCCCTTTCCTAGCACTTCCTGGCTGTGGGAAAGTAATTTAATTTCTCTGGGTCTTCATTTCTGCAGGTTGACTATAAAATGTGGGGTCTGGGTCCTCCCATTATGGAACAGGGTTACTGTGAGAAAAACACTTTGTATAACACTTGGTCATTGTATGATATCTTGGAACAAGATTCCCTGTATTGGAAGAGGCCTTTGGAATCCCTTTATTCTCCCCACTCAAATTATCAAAGAATCCTAGATGTCAATCAACAAGCCTTTATAAAGTGTTTACTTTGTGCCAGGTACTGTGATAAGCAACAAGGATGCAAATAAATATAAAATTAAATCGTTTTAGAGATGTAGTGAAAAGCTGAGGTGTCCATTAATAATAGTAGCTAAAAAATATACTGAATAGGTATCAGAGATGTTAAGAATTTTTTTTTAATTTTTATTTTATTTGCATAACATATGTGTGGGTAATTCTTCAACAATAACCCTTACATAGCTTTCCGTTACAAATTTTTCCCCCCAACTCCCCACCCCTCCCCTAGATGGCAGGATATCCACTACATGTTAATTATGTTAAAATATTGGCAAATCGAATATATGTATACATATTTCCAAACTTATCATTGGTGTGCAAGAAAAATCTTATCTACACAAACGATATATCAGATAAAGGAAACACAATGTAAGCAAACATCAATCAAGGAGTATGAGAATGTTATGTTGTGGTCCACATTTCGCATCCCTCTCTCTGGGTGTATATGGCTTTCTTCAGTGAACAATTGGAGGTGGTTTGAAACATTTCATTGTTGAAGAGAGCCATGTCCATCAGAATTGATCGTCATATAGTACTGTTGTTGCCGTGTATAATGATCTCCTGGTTCTGCTCATTTCACTCAGCATCAGTTCATGTAAGTCTCTCCAGGCCTCTCTGAAATCATCTTGCTGGTCATTTCTTACAGAACAATAATATTCCATAATATTCATATACCATAATTTATTCAGCCATTCTCCAATTGAAGGGCATCTATTCAATTTCCAGTTTCTAGCCACTACAAAAAGGGCTGCCACAAACATTCTTGCACATGTGGGGCCTTTTCCTTCCTTTATGATTTCTTTGGGATATAAGCCCAATAGAAATGCTGCTGGGTCAAAGGGTATGCACAGTTTGATAACTTTTTGAGCATAGCTCCAAATTGTTCTCCAGAATGGGATGTTAAGAATTTTAACACAAAAGGTGGGGCTTCTATTAATAGTAATCTTAAAAATCTATTATCAGATTTCAAAATTAATTTTAAAAGATTGTAAACAAATACATGTACACCCTTTTAGCTGAAAAAAAAAGTAGGGATGGCATATTAGATAAAATGATGGTTTTTGAGCCAGGAAGGACTATCCTGTCTCATATTTCCTCGCTACATGACCTTACATTTCTCTGTGCTTTGAGAAACTTTCTATGACTCAACTATTAAGCCACAGATGAACAGCAAACTAATTCTGAGTTGGTGTATGGCTGTAAAACATTTGATTTTTTGTGAAAATTATTCTGGAACAAGATTTACTGCATTGGAGTAGAGCCACTGGGATCTCTCCATCCCTTCCAAAGTCAAAGGATCCTTGGTTTCAATAATCAGTAAGTATGCAGACAAAGTTAAATAAATAGGTTTAGATGTGTATTAAGTTTCTGAAGTTTCCCTAAAACTAAAAAAATCACAGATCATAGGATAGTTTTACATTATTGAATTTAACAAGCATTTATTATATATCAAAATGTACCAGCCATGGTGCTAAGTATTAGAAATATAAAAGCAAAAAACCAAATCATTCCTGACTTTGAACTTATAATCTATTAGGAAAAAATAATATATATTTTTAAAAAACCACCCTTAAGCAAAAGACATAAAAAAGTAATGGATTTCTTCGTAATAAAACTGATCCTATTTTTCTTGTTCTTACATATTGGAAGTAATGAAATTATAGACAGAAACTGACCTAGATTTTTCCAGTCTGATTAACTGTGTGACTATTCAGAGTGGAATAGGGGAGATAGTTGAGATTTGGATGAAAATCGAAGAAAAGACTGATAAAAGAATATTCATAAAGAAAGGAGGAAATATGACAAAATAATGTCACAAAATCCTGTGGAAGAGAGATTATCTATGAGAAGGGTATGAGACAAGTCAAGGATGAGGACTGAGAAAAGATCAGATTTGACAATTAAGAGATTTCTGGTAACTTTGGAAAAGAGCAGTTTGTATTGAATGATGAGGTCGGAAGCCAGAATGTGAAGGTGTTGGTAAGTGAGTGGGAGGTGAGAAAATGAACACTGACTGTAGAAAAAGTTTTCTTGACCTTGGACTGTGAAAAAAAAGAAAGATGTAGTTCCCACAAATGGTAGGGTCCAGTGAAGATTTATTGAGGATTTTGATTGCGGTAGGAAGGAGCCAGAGGATAAGGAGAGACTGACAATTAGGAAAACCCAGTGAATCTTCCTGATCTAAGCCCAGTGCTCAATCCACTATGCCAAATAGTTGCCCCACTTACATATAAATATGAATATACAGATATAAGGTGATTTTGAAGGTAAGGCAGGAGGAGCTCTCTCAACAAGGACAGGCTTCGGGGAGTGCTTTGAACTAACCTTACTATGAATCCTGAAAGATGAAGGCAATATATTTCATTGTAGGCATAAGAGGTCACCAATGCATGAAAATCCAAGTGTTATTTTTGAGGAAATGGAAAGAAGTTCAATTTGGCTGGGTCACAGTGTACATAAAAGGGAGCATATATAAGAAAACTGAGCAGGAAGGAAAGCGCCAAGTTGTGAAAGGCTCTAAATGCCAAGCAAGAGTTTATATTTGATTCTAGAAGCAGTAAGATGTCCCTGTTATTTATCAAAAAAAAAAAAAAAAAAAGACCTGGCGTGTTGAGACTTGTAGGAGGCCAGTGGTAATGAGGAAAGGCCTGAGCTAGGGTGCTGACAGTGTGAAAGAGGAAAAGGGGCAGATGAAAGACATGGCAGGGTTTAATAACTAGTTGGATTTGGGGGCAGAAAGAGGCGAGCAAGAGGGAAGAGCAGAGTGAGAACCTAGGGCCCAAGGAGGATGGACTGTCGTGTCCCTGCCACAAATACAGAGTGGGGGAGAGAGGCAAGTTTACAAGGAAGGACAATGGAAACTGAAACTGCTGGACAAACAGCTTGAAATGTTCAGTAGGCCTTGATGGACTAGGGAAACCTTGAATCTCTTTGAATCTGCTGGCCTTCCATTCTCCACTGAATCCTAGATATCTCAGTTTCTTAAAATGGTTCTCATAACTGAATGTGGGAGGGGAGTTGAAACTTTGATTTATTACCAAGTATAGCTATATACTTGGAGTCACACAACTTCCCAGCAGAAAGAGTCAAGAGTAGAAAAAAAATAAGATCTGCAGTATATAATACTATTGATAGAAGTTCTCTAAGTCATTTATACAATAAAGCTGCTCCCTCTTAGCATAAATCAATAAAAGTATTTCATGCCCAGGAGCTGTGCCTACAAAGAAACATTTTCACTTATTGTGCATTCCTAACACACATATTTAGTATCTTAATTTGCTCTTTCACTCACTAACAAAAACAGAAAAGAGAAAAAGAAAAAGAAAGAAAAAAGGAAAGAAGGAAGGAAGGAAGGGAATGAGGGAGGTAGAGAAGAAAGAAGGGAGGGAAGAAGGAAGGAAGGAAAAATAAAAGGAAGTAAGGAAAGAAGGGAGAAAAGGAAGACAGAAAGGCAGGAAGGAAAGAATGAAAGGAAGGAAGAAAGGAAAGGAAGGAAAGGAAGGAAGGCAGGAAGGAAGGCAGAAAGGAAGGAAGGAAGGCAGGAAGGAAGGAAGGCAGGAAGGAAGGCAGGCAGGAAGGAAGGAAGGAAGGAAGGCAGGCAGGCAGGCAGGCAGGAAGGAAGGAAGGAAGGAAGGAAGGAAGGAAGGAAGGAAGGAAGGAAGGAAGGAAGGAAG
>JAJPUD010003114.1:182112-212613 GCA_023553655.1 Myrmecobius fasciatus | reverse complement strand
AAGGAAGGAAGGAAGGAAGGAAGGAAGGAAGGAAGGAAGGAAGGAAGAAAACAAACCACTATCCTGAATGTGTACAGTCTCTATTGATCTGATTGAATGAAAAAAGCCCCAAGAAGAGAAATCAGGAGACTTGGATTCTAATCCTGGCTTTGACCTCAACTACCAGAGTGTCCTTAAGCTAGTCACACAATACCACTGTTTTGTCATCTGGAAAATGAGATAGAATCATATGATATCTTGCATGCTTCTAAGCCAAGGATATTAGCCTCTTTGGTCAGTATTCTGTCAATTTCATTCTTTCAGGAATTTAATGGGTTACCAAAAATAAGTAAATATTCAAAGAATATTTTTTAAAGTATTCACAAATGGAATACTTCATTTGTAGCATAAAAATGAGGAAGGATATTAGAATTAGATAAGTTTACTAAATAGATTTTCAAAAATCTTACAGATACCTAATGTTCCCATTTAGTTCAAAAAAAGATTTAAAACAATAATTATTTTCTTTTGCACATACTTAGTTATTATACCTATTATAAATTATATATATAAATTATAAATTATAATTATTGAAATATAATTATAAATATTGAAAACACTGAGGCTAAGTGAGATAACTTTCCCCTGCACTACAGTTATCAAGACTTGAACCCTAGACTCCTGGATTTAGGTAGATCCAGTGCTCTTTCCACAACATAACTTCTTTTCTATGGGGAATTAATTAAGTTTCTAGCCGCAAAGCCCTTTTTGATGATAATCTGAGATAACTGGGTCAATAAGCATTTATTAAGTGCTTACTATACTGTTCATCTTTGAATCTTCTGGCTCTGTCTGATGCTCATATTCTGGATTAGAGCTCTGGATGTCACTGCCACTGAACAGCTGGGCAGAATAGAATATGATGAAATTTAATAGGGATAAACATAATTAATATCTCACATTTGGGTTGAAAAATCAAGTAGCTAGGCAAAAGTTCATATAAAAATATCTTGCAGTTCTGGTGAACTTAAAGTTCAATATTAACAGTGTGAGATGGCAGTCAGAAAAAGTCAGAGATCTTGGGCTACATGATTTGTTCAGTTGTTCTAGTCTTGTCCTATTTTTCATGGTTCCATTTGGGGTTTCCTGGTGGAGATACCAGAGTGATATACCATTTCCTTTTTTTATCTCATTTTACAGATGAAGAAACTGAGGCAAACAAGTTATGTTGGACTCTCCGTAACTCCATTTAGGGTTTTCTTGGCAAAGTACTGGATAATTTGTGATTTCCTTCTCCTGCTCATTTTAGAGATGAGGAACTGAGACAGTTAAGTGATGTGCCCTGGGTCACTAGTAAGTATCTGAGGCCACATTTGAAGTCAGGAAGATGAGTCTTCCTGATTCTAAGCCCAGAACTGTATCCACTGCACTCCCTAGCTGGCCCGTGCTAGTTTACAGTTATTTACATGTTGTTTCCTCCTTTACAATACAAGCTCCTTGAGATCAGGGATTCCCATTGCTTCACACAGTGCCTGACACAATGACTTCATAATAAATGTTTATAGACTGACTGTCCAGTCCTATAAGTCAAAATTAAAGCCAATGGGCAAAAGCTAAAAATTTAGGTTTTAGATTTTAAAAAATCTCCCTAACAAAGAGCTCTCCAAAACAAGAATAAACTACATCAGGAGGTATGCAGCCTTAGTGAGGGGCATCAGGTGAAGTCTGTATCTCTTGTCAGGTATGTGGCCACTGAGGTTCCTTCCATCTCTAAGATGCTGTGAATCTATAACTTCTTCATTCCATTCCCTTGGTTGTGACTCCACTTCACCAAATTATTATTCTGGTTTTCAGGGAGGGGAGCTTTTTTATTTCATTAAATAAAACTGATTTTATCAAAGATGCATATCACCATAGTAGATATCACCATCTGAAGCAATAGATTCTTATTAAAGTATTTTTTCTTATGCATAATGCAAAAGAGTTTGAAAAGGGGTTCTAACAAATCATAGGTTTCTTAAGGCCAGGACACTCAACTGGATTCAAAATTCATCTGTAAGATAGTGATCACAGTCTTCTATATGTTCTCATTTTATGTGGGGAAAAGGGAGGGACTGGACCTGTGTTTTCATCAGTACAAGAAGTTGTCGGTGAGGAAACTCCCTCAATAAAAGCAGGTCAGTAAATGAGTCTTAGAAAGTATGCACGCTTGGTTCCAGAATTAGAGCCAGCGTATCTGGAGGAAGCTGAGACTGGGTTTTCCAAGATCCAAGCTCAGATCCCTATCCACTATACAGGGCAAGTGGCAATCACAGGTTGTGGCTGATTACCTATGGTGAAAGAAAACTCATTTCTTAAAGAAGGTCCAAGAAGCACCTCTGCTGAATTCTTCATATATGCTTTCCAGTGTATCAAAACTGATTCTGCAGGCCAGCATTGTACCTTATTTCTACAAAATCATTGAATCTTTGAATTGGAATCTTATCTAAATCATGACTGTCATCCCCTGCAAAGACCACCAGAAGCAAGGAACTCATTACTTCCTTGCAACGTTCCACACCTCAGGCAACCTATCTCATTTCTGGATAACTCTCATTGTTAGGATATTTTTTCCTTATGATGGCCTGGGAGCAGCTTGCCCATAATTATCAATCACCATTACTATTAAGTGTTATAATACATACTAAATTAGTGCACCTAGTCCCTTAATATGGAAATAAGTTGTATTCTCTATGCCAGATAGCTGTTTCTTATATACCTCATAGCACTTAGTCCAGTATTAGGTAAACAGTATGAGTCCTTCATTGATTGAATAAAGGAATAAGGAAGCAATGTTGCATAGTGGAACCCCCTGCCTTGCTACTAGTAAGACATTCCAGCTCTCAGCTCTGGGCATTTTTTTGTTTTCTTTGCCTAAAATGCTCTTTCTTCATTTTGCTCTCAGCCTCCCAGGTTCTTTCAAATCCAAACTAAAATTCCATCTCTACAAAAAGGCCTTTCCCAACTTCTTTTAATCCTTGTTCCTTGCGTATTTATCCTATATATTCCTTGTTGATATATGTTTGCTGTCTGCCCCATTAGACTGAGAGTTCCTTAAGGGTAGGGATCTTTTTGCCTCTTTTTGTATCCTCAGTACTTAGCCTGGTGTCTGACACAGGGCTCTGGAGGGGAAAATGAGGCAGGTGACTTTGCCCAGCCCTCCCTTCCTCCAAAACATGTCATGGCATCCCCTCCCCCATATTATGGTCCTCTTCCAGAATAAAGGACAAACAACTTAGCACAATGCCTGGCACACAGTAGGCACTTAATAAATTTTTGTCCATTTAATGAATAAATGAATGAATGCCCATTAGACCAGGAATAAGGAAAGCCCTGGTTTTGAATTTCACCTTAATTCTCACTAGCTGTATGGCTACGGCCATATGTCCCCTACTGGCTATCCCCCACCCCTAGCTAGAATACTCTGCCCACTCATGTCTACCTTCTGATTTCACTGGCTTTCTTCTAGTCTCCGCTAAAACAAAAAATTTCTGTGGGAATCAAATGAGATAGTATTGGTAAGTCCTATAAGCTTGGCACAGAGTAGGTGCTGCTTAGTAAATGCTGATTTCCTTTCTTGAAGCAATATTTTTATTTTGTTATTCTGATTGTAAAGATTAAGTAAGCAAGGTGGCTTTATAAAGCTCACAAAACTGTGGTGCACTTTGCTCATTTATGAAAATAGACTATTTCCCTTCCCAGGAGATACTTGGAGGATTGTTAAGTGGTCTATTTTCATCCCTTGTTCTTACACTAATTCTCTCTGATGCAAGCTCAAGTTCTCTTATTGCGTCAATGAGCTGCCTCAATCAGGTAGGATTAAAATAAAAACTGAAGTAAGCAAGTCAGTAGAGAAGGATAATGAGGTTAGCCCAATACCAGACAGTTTGCGGAACTCATCGTGAAACTTAAGGTAGACTTTATATAACATCCAGGCATATATTATAACCTCATTCCCCAGAATCTCAGATACATTCCACATATAATCGGATTCTACCATCTGGGTGTTCTATTTTCATTTCTTCAACATGCCAAGGGAATTCTGGAATAAAACACTTCCTCTGTATAGAGATTGTTTCATTTTCTGTTTGTATCCCTAGTACCCAGCATAGGGCCTGCCTGAGTTTTATATAAGGTCAGTTAATTAACAGGATCTTGGAAATCATCTACATCTAGCCCAATTCACTTGATTAAAAACAAACTTGAGATTTAAACTTGATTAAAAATAAACTTGAGACTTAAGAGGAGTGGGCCTTCTTCTAGAGCCCAGGATGTTTAAATCCTAGAAGAAGATTCATTTCTCTAATGATAACTCGTGTGTGTGTGTGTGTGTGTGCGCGAGCGCGCGCGCATATACACACACACACACACACACACACTCTTAAAGCTCTTTTCTGACCCCAGACCTACAAGGTACATAGTGTAAACAGTATCATTCTCATTATAAATGAGGGTTGAGTGATTATCCCACCCAAGTGAGAAAGAGGCAGTTACCTGCTCCATTGGGTACACTGTTTTACAAGGAGTCAAGAGGACCTGAATTCAAAACTTGCTTCTGATACTTTTACTAGCTATGTGATCCTGGGAAAGGCACTCGCTGTCTGCCTCAGTTTCTTCACCTGTACAATGAGGATAATTATAGATCATGCTTCTCAGGACTGCAGTGAATCAAATGAGGCAAAAATGCATTTTGCAAACCTCTAAGTGTTATATAAATGCTAGCTACTATGGTTATAATTATATGGATCCCAGGCTCTGGGCTCCAAATCTAATATGCACGTAGCTAATAGTTCCAGGTTTAGGAGAGGATACGGGATGTTAAGTGCCACAGTTTCTTTGGATTCTTAAAATTTAACCCCTTAAGGACATCACAAGAAAGTAGTAAAATTCTTGAAATATAATATAATGATCCAAAAGGTCAAGCTTGGGGCCTTCCTAGCTCAGTATTTTAGATAGTGACAACTTCGGATCTGTCATGAGAAGGAGCAGACAACTTGAATCTCAACAAAAATGCCTCAAAACATCCTAATTTCCTTCCATAGGAAATGTGACCTGCTCCCCTAAATCACAGGACAAGACCCCAGTTCTCCAGGGCTCAAGATTTGGAACAGGTCAGAATGATAAGGACAGTCTAGAGAAAATTCAAAGATAATTAACCCCAATCCTGCTGCCTCCAATTCCATTATTTTTATTCCCTTTCAAGAACTCATTCTATACATAATTTCTTCAAACTTTTAAGAAAGGTATATATCTCACCCTGGATTTCATAACTGAATTCAGAAATTTCTGCACATGCTAGGTACCAAGTAACTTATGAATGAAGTGGCCGGGGAAGGAAGTGTGGGTACAGTGGAAATAGTACTGATGGGGCTAAAATGCACTTCCCACACCTTTGAGCCATGTAACATAGGCAAATCACTGTGCCCTACAGAAGGGACTTGGGTTGTCTTAAGCCTCAAATAACAGAGGGTGTTAGGATCATAGACAAGGACCACTGAGGCCATTTCATCCAACTCCCTCAAATACATTTAAAGAAACTCAGCCCCAGAAAGTTAATTGGTTTGCCCAGATCACACACTTGTGAAATATTAGTCAGTGAGTATTCGAGTACAAGAACCCAGGTCCCCATAAACTCCGGCACTTTCCACTGAACCATATGTGTGTATACCCATACACTGGCACAAAACACATGTACTCTCATGTGTGTCTAGTATTATAAAATAACTGTGTACAAGTGTGGTCAGAAAACTGACTCCAATGGGGAGGCCAGAGAAGCTTTTTGGAGAGCCTGCATCTGAGGGTTAGAATTTGAACAGGGGGAGATGAAGAGGGAGCAGAAAGGGAGACATTTATACAAGTACTTGGCACTCAGTGTTTTCAACACTTGAATGGATGGATATATTTTCCAGGTTTGTGTCTATGAAAATCCCTACCTAAAAAAGTTTAGCTTTTGTAAGACAGACACAAGGTTCACTGAAGTGTCATTTGGCTTAGTCTGATAAATCCCCTCAGTTGCTGCCGCCTGATCCCCAAGGATTGTGGCACATCTTAACATGATATTAAAATTATTTAACAATTTCCCCAAACAAAAACCCCCACCCACTCAATAAATGTTTATTGCCTACTGAGTAAGATGGGGTGGATCAACCTAAGAATTTTTCTGCTGGTTATTTCTAGGATCTGGAATCTCCCCAAAATTTCCAAAGCAAATTCTAGCCTTCTCATTTAATAAAACTTTTGGTAGTCATTAATATTAACATTATATAATTATAATGAGATAGCATCTATAAATTGATTTAAAGTTTGCAAAGCATTTTACAAACGTTAACTCATTTGATCCTTCACTACAACCCAGTGAGGTTGGTGTGATCATTATCCCACTTTCATGGATGAGGAAATTAGGGCTAAGAAAGACCTGCCATGGGCAACACAGCCAGCAGGGGCCTGAAGAAAACTTTGAACCAGAGGAAAAGTCCTTCACTCTACCCACTGTACCACCCAGCTACCCTAGAACACCGAAAGGTGACATAACCCCCCCCCACGTCTGGAATGCTTTCCCCCTCTCCATTCCAAATGCAGACCTCTCTGGCTTCCTTTAGGACCCAACTAAAATCCCATTGCTACAGGAATCCCAACTCCTCTTAGAGTCAGTTCTTTCTCTTTGTTAACTCTTCCTATTTATCCTGAATATAGCTTGTTTCGAATATATTTGTTTGCATTTTGTCTTCTCTATTAGATTGTAAGGTCCTTGAGGACAGAAAATGTCTTTTCCTTCTTTTTGCATCCTCAGATCTTAGCACAATGCCTGGCACACAGTTGGTGCCCAATAAATGTTTATTAAATTGAATTAAATGAAGAGTAATCAGAATTTGCAACAACATTAGAGATTCTGTAGAACTGCACAATCTCAAAGTTGGAAAGGACCTTGAGGGTAACTGAACCTCTCAAGTTTCTTAAACTGTGGGTCATGATCCTAAGGTCTCATAACTAAACATTGGGGTTGTGAACTTTTAATTTACCAGTAGATGTTTGTTTTGTATATCTTTTTTAAATACTTATATACCTGGAGTCATGTAAAATTTATCAGGTGAAAAGGGTCATGAGTGGAAAAAGTTTAATTAGTCATGATCTAGAATGATGAAGTCACATTGAAATATAGAAAGAGGAGCCACAAAATCATATATAAAGATCCTATGACCCACATGTTCCCTCTAGATATTGAGAATGCAAGTTTATTGAATGTTGGGACTATTTAGCACGCTTTTATTTCCATCTCCAGTCATTAACACAGTTACCTAGTACATAGTAAAGATGGTCTGGTTATGTGATATGGGTAAATTAGAATCTGTTTCCTCAACTATAACCTGGGAATTATAATATTCATATTGCCAAGTTCAAGACAAATGAGGATGGCTGAAGGAACTAGTGTTAAACCCAAGTACAGATTAGTCAGACAACTAAGTGAATAAAGTACTAGACCTAGAGTCAGGTAGACTGGTGTTCAAATATGAACTCAGAAATTTAGAAGCTGAGTGTAATCCTACGCAAGTCCCATAATAACTGTTTGATCTCAGTTTCTTCAACTGTAAAATGGGGATAATAATAGCATCTACTTCCTAGGATCATCGTGAGGATCAAAAGAGTATATTTGCATAAAAATGAAAGGGTTTTAGCATGTACTTGACACTTAGGCACCATAAATATTCTTATTCCCTTCCAAGCTGATGTGAAGATCAAATGAAATAACAGTGAAAATCTGCTACCTAAATGATAGCTGATATTATTACATAAATATTAGATAAATATTATTATAGTTGTGTTCAGATGTTTGAAGAGCTCTGCAAGGAACCTGAGAGGTCATTAATCTAATTTCTAAGTCCTTAAGACATTAGTCATTTTGCAGAGGACCAATTGACTTGCCCAAAGTCACATGAAGAGCAAATTGGATTTGATCATATTTTCCTCTCCAAATGTACCTCTAAAGCCAAAAGTCTTCCCACAGAGCTCTATCTGCCAGGATGAATAAACCAATTTGGTGCTAGTTATGGATAATTGGGTAGGAATGGCAAAAAAAAAAAAAAGGAAAGTTAGGCAAAGACCAGCTAATTCACAAGCTTTAGGAGATAGTGAGCTCCTTCTTATATAGTAAGTCTTCAAACAAAGGCAAGATGGTCACTTAGTAGCTGGGATAATGCTTTGAAAGGGTCTTGCTTGACAGAGTATCTGGAGCATCAGAACAAACCAGCCAGATAAAGCTAGCTTTATCTAAACTTTCCTACAGTTATTGTTATTCTCATTTTCAGATGAAAAAAACTGGAGCTGATCTGGCCCTCAAGGTAATAAATGTTAGAGACAGGATACAATTCAAATACTATCTACTGAGGCAGGAATATTGGAAAGGATACATTTTTTTTTCAGTTATGAATTGGACTAGAGGTTGATGAAAAACTTTTCACCAGGAAAATTGATTCTGTAATCTATAAATATAATTTTTTTATATTTTCTTTAAAAAAAAAGTTCCTATGAGAGAGAGGGGATATGTTTTCCAGTAGGGAGATAAGAGTGCTGATCTTGAGGGTACAAGTCTGGCTCTAATGTCTATCCCTTAGGCATATGGCCTTGGTACAGTAACTTACCTGAGTTCTCATTTCTGTAACTAACATGGGAATACAATAAGAATTGGTACTTGTTACCTCCCTACCTCTGGGGATCATTGTAAACAACACTTTTTTAAAGAGATGCGTGAGCATTAGTTTAGGTGATGATATTGGCTATATTGTGTTGGGCCTTTGAGATGGGAGGATCTGACAGACTTCCTCTGATTCACTATAATGACTATGGGTAGGTCAAGTGACCTGTGTCAGTATCCCAGGAAACTAATTTTCTAAGATTGTTACACACATCAGCTTCCATGATGGAAAGTGTGTCTACAATGGAAACATCCCTCACAGATGAAATCAAAGCTCCAGACCAAAAGTCAAATCAAAACAAGCAAAACAAAAAAATAAATTGTAATACTGTCCAAGCACAAGATAGTTAAGTCTGGCAATACCTTTCTATGTGTAAATGTTTGGTTCATTCTTTAAATTTTGACTTGGATTCCAGGTCAGCAAATTCAATTGCTTTAATAGTTTTATTCCACTATGTTCCAGAGATGCCCAATTAAGGTGGCAATGATTTCTGCCCATAGGACTAAAAGTATTCTTCTAAAATACTTTAATAATTGTTTTCATCTTAACCCCTATGCAGATTACTCCCAGATCTATATTTCTAGTTTTAGTTTCTCCTTGCTATAGTATCATAGGATCACCTACCAACAGGACATTTTAAACTGGATGTCTTGGAGACATCTTCAGCTCCAAATATGCAAAACAGAACTCAAGATCTTGCCCCTAAAACCAACCTCTCATCTAAACTTCTCTGTCTTTTGAAGGTACTATGATTTTTCCAGTCACCCAGGCTTGTAATCTTGATGTTGTCATTGGCTTCCTGACTCTCCCTCACTCCGCATATATTAATTGCCTTTATATCTCTATGGCCTCACTCACATTCAGCCCTTTCTCTCTACTTACAAAGCTACCACTCTTATCACCTCAAAATAAATGATGTCAAACTCAACTAGGAACAGGGGCACTAATCATACAGAGCAATTCTTGCTTCATATTGACTTGTTACTGTTTTTATTATATTTTTGTTTATTTTGTTAAATATTTCCCAATTACATTTTAATCTGGTTATACTACTCTAGGGAGTTATGAGTCTCATGTAGCCCTAGGCATTTTGTTTTGACAACTCTGACCTCAATTATTTTACAATTAATTGGTCTTCTGGTGTCTTCTCCAGTTCATCCTTCACACTGTAGTCTAAATGATTTTCCTTAAGCTTGAACCAGTCCCTGTGACTCCTCTAAATAATTCACTCCTGTAGCTCCCTATTGCCTTCGAGATAAAATATAAAAATTGTTTGACTTTGAAAGCCTAGCTTTCCAGGTTCACAAATAACACTCTCGCTTCTGGACTGCACGGTATAATCAAGCATTCCTTTTTCATTTGTGCTTAATAGAATGTCTTCCTTCAAGACTCATGTTAAACAGGACCTTATAGGAAGCTTTTCTTGATCCTCCCCCTGGTAGTGTTCTTCCTTCCTAACAACCCTGTATTTGACTACCCATTTGTCCCCTTTATGTTTATTCTTTATATTCTTATATATGGACTTGCCCCTTGGAATTTAGGCTTCCTGAGAGTAGAAATTGTTTGATTCTTTGTATAGGTAGTATGGAAGATAGAGTGCCAACCCTGGATTCAAGAAAATCCGAGTTAAATTTGGCTTTAACACTAGCTGTATGATGTTGGACAAGTCATTAAACCCACTTACCTCATTACTTTTGTTCCTTTGTTGTTTTGAGAGGCAATTAGGGTTAAGTGACTTGCCCAGGGTCACACAGCTAGGAAGTGTTAAGTGTCTGAGGCCAGATTTTAACTCACATCCTCTTGACTTCAGTGTCAGTGCTCTATCCACTGAGCCATCTTATCCCCTATTTTCTCATTCCTAATATGAGGTAATAATAGCACCTACCTCCCAGTTTTTTTTGAGGGCCAAATGAGATATTATTTACAAAGTGCTTAGCACAATGGCATATGCATTTATGTGTATAATTACACACATACAAACACACACATATAATTATATGTATGCATATATATGTCTATAATCATGTGTGTACATGTGTATGTAATTAGATTGTATTGTGCACACATGATTGTATTCATATATGCACATATGAATGGGTGTGTGTGTGCACCTGTGTACACATGCATATATAAATGTTAGCTTTATTATTATTGTTTCCCTCCATACCTACTACAATTCTTGGCACATAGTGGGCACTTCATAAATGCTTGCTGATTAACTGAAAAACATTTTTTTGTGCAAATCTATCAGTTAAACTCTCACTTTCAACGAGGGATTATTAGTTTGGATTAGGCCTATACTACTACAAACACTCACATAAGCGCATTGGTAAAGACCAGATAACATTTAAGAGATTTACTGGCAATTGCTAAGCACTCAGAATGATTTCTACAAGTTTTAGGTACTAAAGTGTCAAAACTTGAATCTACAACTTAGGTGGAATCACATTAAAGTGTAACTATGAGGAAAGTAAGAAGAAAAGTAAGAGGAAAACTCAAAATAAAGAGAGATCCAAGTTTCCAAAGTGGTAATGGGCTGTCCTCAATTGTAGATCTTTAAGCAAAGCTGAATGACCAACTTGTTCCACATGTTGTACTCTGGTTGCTTAAGTACTTCCCAATAATGGGGGATTGGAGGCGGGAAGGGGGAAAGAATGCCCTATTTTTGTGATTCTACATTGCAGAGGGCCTCTCCCTTTAGGCAGATAGTTTGGGCTAGATGCTGGGGTCTCTTCCTATCCAGATGCTGATGTGTAAAAACCCTCACTGCTGCCCTAGACCCTAATTCTGGACCTAAGAGAACAAAACCCACTTGTGATTTTAAAAGATGCCAAAAAAAAAATCTTATTTTCCTAATCTCTGCATATGAAGTTCTTCAGCTGAGTGGATAAATCCATGACTGGCTGAGAAAGCAGGCCAAGGCATGCCTTCAGAATTTGCCTCAAAAGTATTTTCAGTCAAGTCTTGCCAAGTTTTTAAAGTAAAAAATGAAAAAAAAATTTCTAGCAACCCCTATCTCCCTGACTTGAGGGGTATTTTAAATCTTTAAGAGCTGAGTACACATAAATTTACCAGCCTAGTCTAAAGATGCAAGGGACGGCATCTCTACCTAAAGCACGTGATGAAAAGGCTAAGCAGGAACTGGATAAGCCCGACACTTCCAGAAGCAAAATGCAGGTCAAGGCTGGCTCTCCCTGGCTCGAGGACAGCTAGCCACTTCCAACAGAGCGGGCCAGTTCCTCCTCCCATCCACTGGCTCACCCTCCTGCAGTCCCTCAGTCAAGTCACTGTCATGGGGCTGAGGGCCCTTGGGGAGCAACTCAAAGGGGAAAATAGGAGCCAACAAGGGAGAAGAGAGGGGAAGAAGTGGGGGAAACGGCTGGAAAGAGGATTATATCTCAGGCCTGGGTTTCTCCCAGTAGTATAGGAGGATCAGGAGAAAGAGGTCTCTGATTTCCCGAATTTCTAAACCTGAGAGAGGGAAAGAGAGAGGAAAGGGAAGGAGAGGGAGGGGGAAGGGAGAAGGGAAGGGAAAGTGAAGGAGAGAGAGAAAGGAGGGGGAGAAGGACACCTGAAAGAGAGAAGAAAAAAGAGAGGAGGGAAGGGGAAGAAGAGGGAGAGGGAAGAGAGATGCACGTGTGGACATATATAACTACATAGGATGTACACATGTATATTTGCATGCATGTGTAGATACATGCATTTGTGCATACAGATATACTGATATGTGTATATACTATATACACATTCAGATAATGCTGAAATGTCTTTTACTTGACTATGCAGGCTTACTGCAAGGGTCTTTTTCCCTCGCGATATCGGGGACTGGGCGGAACGGTGGGGGAAGGGCAGGGGGAAAGATGAGATATTTCTTATTTGAAACATAAATCTGAACATTTAATATGAAAATGGGAACACCTGAGTGCCCCAGAAAACGGGAACTTCTAGGAAATTTGGCTGAAGGAAACCTAAGAATGAAGTTATTGAAGTTTTCTTTGCCTAAGTTAAGAGTTGAGGAAACTTCGTCTCCTTTTCCCCCTCCACCAAGTTCTGCTCCCACTCTCCGCAGTTCCCCCAGGCAGAGGCCTCCCGGTGCCCGGAGATTAGCCTTAGTAGCTGGGCCGCATAAACCCGTGCTTGGCTCCGGGGTGGATAGCCTGGACCCTAAGCCTGGGCCGCACTCACCCGCGATGTCCCAGAGCTGCAGGCGCACGACGGTCTCCGCGTCCCACTGGAGCACCTTCAAGGCGAAGTCCACCCCGATGGTGGCCCGGTAGTGGGAGGAGAAGTTCTGGTGCACATAGCGCTTGATGATGCTGGTCTTACCCACGCCCAAGTCACCGATCACCAGCAGCTTGTAGAGATGCTCCCGCGCTTGGCTCTCCATCGTGCTTCAGCGCCCCTGGCCGCGCGCGCTGATCGCATGCCCCGCGCACCCGGCCCAGGAGGGGCGCAGCCCCGGGACAGACCGCGGCGTGCGAGGGAGCGTGAGAGAGTGTGTGCGTGTGCGTGTGCGTGCCTTAGGAAGGGAGACTGTTTACCCTGAGAAGCCGGGGGAGGAAGGGAAAAGAAACAGGGAGGAGAGAGGAGGCGGGGCAGGCAGGGCTCCGCTCCCCGGGACCGCCCCGCCTATCCAGGGGCTTAATACGGTTTACAAAGCAAAAAGCAAATCTCTGCCTCGTCCCAAGGAGAGGTGAAAGAAAGGAGTAAATGGGAGGAAGGGGAGGAAGAGGAGGAGAGCTACAACTCTGTAGCCTATCACCTCGGAAGACCTGTGGAGAACCTATGAGGAGGTTTTTAAGCACAAAAGAATCAGCAATAGAAACTTCAGAAACTTCCCTCTTTTATTCATCATTCTGTCTCCCCTTCTCCCCTGAAGACCTCATCCGATGCCACACTGTGGCCGGGAGGTGATCTTGTGTAAGGGGGAGTGCCATCGTCTCCCCAGGCTGAGCTGAATTTAATTGCCAGCCCTTGAAGATGTCTTCCTTCAAACGCTGTTCGGTCAGATTTCTGGGAGTGTTATTTCCTTGGTGGAATATCAAGGGTTCATCGACTGCTGACAAGTTGCTAATCAAAGTTTCCTTCTTCTCAAGAGATAAGTAGACAGGGGGATTCACTTTGGTTTTGAAAAATAAAATGCTAAAGTTCCCACAGAGCGGAATTTCTAATCCTTAATCCCAACTGTGTTATAGTAAGCAAATAACCTCACATTTTTTCTATGCCTTTCCATAAATGTAGGTGACACGGCTGACGTGGTAGGTGTTGCTAATTAAAATAATTCTAAATCTTTTGTAAACTTGAACTTTGTTCAGTCTTTTTGAACTCTTTGTAATCCCATTTGGTGTTTGCCACTTCCTTCTCCAGCCCATTTTAAAGATAAAGAAATTGAGGCAAACAGCATTTAAGTGTCTTGTTCAGAGTAACATGAGGCAGGATCTGAACCCAGCAAAAAACGAGCCTTTCTGATTCCATCCTGGCAATCCCCTGCACCACCAGTAAATGCAATCAATCCTACCTTTCTTTCTAAAATATACTCTTTATTTCGTCACTTCTCTGCCTGTGGGTTTACTAGGTTGCATTTATCTTTGCCAAAGTGAGAGTTCTAAGGAATTATTCCTTAAACTTAGTAAGTTCTTGGTCCTTTGTAAGAAATGTCAGGAGATAGGTATGAAATAGTGCATAGAGGGCTGGTCTTAAAAAGAGGAACAACTGAGTTTAAATCTTGCCTCTAATGTTAGCTATATAACCAAAGACAAGTTTTCTAACCTATCAATAAACTTGATAATTTTCAAAAATTAAATTATGCAGTTCAATTATTGATATGGGTCTGTGGATGCAGTTTCTTTCCTGAGAGTTAACCACACCAGTGAAATCACTGCCCTGATATGAGAGGGGGAAAAAAGTTTTAAGTAATGGCCAGAGAATTATAATAATAACATAAAGATGATGATAACAATAATAGATATGAGTAGAGTGTTCTGCAGTTTACAAAGCACTTCATCATGTTTTTGATGTGGAGGAAGGAACAAGAGCAAGGGTTTGAATGGTTTTGTGTAAGAAGAGGGGCCAATTCTGCTTAAATTAACACCATTATTATTTGGATTGTTAAAAATCACTAAGCTGAAAAACTGCCCTTTCTGAAAAACCATTACATGGTTATCAGATGTGATATACCACCAGCACATAAAAATACCCCAGATCACTATTTTAATAGAAAGTCATGGCAACTTTAAAATGGTGTTAACCTATTTTTGCTTTATCCAGTAAGCGATCAAGCAATGAATGCTCTTCCCTACTTGTCTGGGACCTGTTCTAACTTGCTTTGCAGATGATATCTGTCTTGGATGCAGGGCTCCAACAGAGACTGTCAAACAGGAAATGACTTTTGTTTTATCTGTGAAGAAGATAGAAAAGGATTGTAGTTGCAAAAACTCTAAAGGAATGATTTAGACTAGGTAAGCTCTTCTACAAAAAGTGAAAGGAGAAGTATTTACTTCTGACAACTAAACACTGAATTGTGGGATGGAACCTGAAACTATGGACAAAAGTTGCAATTTTATTTTTAAAGGGGAAATTTAGGTTTGATGTATGCAGAGCTTTTCAAATTGGGACTATTCAAAAGTGGAATGGACTATCTCAGGAAGTATCGAGTTTATCTTTACTGCAATTTTTGAAGCAAAAACAGATGACTGCTTTATAGACAACTTCTTGGAGAGGATTCTTGTTCCTGTGTGGATTGGTATATAAGGTACTAGGTTTCTTATATCTCTGAAATTCAATGGAAGGCATAGAATATTCCCCAAATTTATCTTTAGCAACAGTTTTGATCTCCACTAAACATTTTTGTTGTTGTTTTTGAGATAAATGATTATTTTTCCCACACTAATAATTAATTATTTAATTAGGGCCATGATTTTTTTCAGAAGCAATGGGTTCAGTCTCTGAAGGATGTTGCTAATAATGAGATTGAATTAACTTTCCCCCTTAACCTTGTTCAGATCCCACCTTTACAAAGAATTTAATCTAATGTGGAGAAGCCCATTGTGCTCTACACAGGTATGAATGGGAATAAATTATTTTATTAGATTATTAGATTTGCCCAACTGCTGGGCAGCCCCTTTAAAATATTCATTCCTCTTGTCTATTTTTTTTAATTTTTATTTTTCCCTAGTCACATGTAAAAAATTTGGGGAGGTTGTTTACATATTTTATGAATCATGTTAGGACGGAAAAATCAGAACCAAAAAAAAAATCATGAGAGAGAAAAAAATGGACAAAAAATATAAGTGAATATAACATGTGTTGATTTACACTCTCTCTCCATAGTTCTCTCTGGATACAGATGGTGTTTTTCATCCAAAGTTTGTTGGGATTGCCTTGGATCATGAACAGCTGACAAGAACCAAGTCTACCATAACTGATCATTGCACAATCTTGCTGTTGCTGTATACAATGTTTTCCTGGTTCTGCTTGTTTCAGTCAGTATCAGTTCATGTAAATCTTTTCCGGCCTTTCTAAAATCAGTCTGTTCATCATTTTTATAGAAAAATAATATTAATCCATTATCTTCACATACAGTAACTTATTTAGGTGTTCCCCAATTGATGGGGAACTCATTTTCCAATTCTTTGCCACCACAAAAAGAGCTGCTACAAATGTTTTTGCACACCCGGGTCCTTTACCCTCTTTTATTTCTTTGGGATACAGATCCAGTAAGTAGCACAGCTGGATCAAAAGGTATGCACAGTTTCATAGTCATTTGGGCATAGTTCCAGATTGTTCTCCAAAATGTTTGGATCATTTTACAATTCTAGCAACAATGTATTAGTGTCCCAGTTTTCCCACATCCCTTCCAACATTACTTTTCTGTCATCTTAGCCAATCTGAGAGGTATGAGGTGGTACCTCAGAGTTGTTTTTATTTGCAATTCTCTAATAAAAATTTAGGACATTTTTCATAACTATAAATTATTATTTTTTTTTCTTTTTTGTGAGGCAATTGAGGTTAAATGACTTGTCCAGGGTTACACAATTAGCAGTATCTGAAGTCCACATTTGAACTCAGGTCCTCCTAACTCCAGGGCTGGTGCTTTATACACTATGCCATCTAGCTGCCCCTCTTCTCATCAATTGTTAACCAGAACTGATTGCCAGCCTTAGGAACAGTCACTCTTTCAGGGGTATATAAACTGTGAGCATTTTTCCATGATTTGTCTTTGGCATACAAGAGTGTCACTGACCCATTTTTTGGTAATATGCTAGCATTATTGATAACATGATTACCTAGAAATTGTGTCTCTCACACCTTTTATATGTTACATTTTTAAGTTAGCCTGATATACTGGGAAGACCTTTCAATTCAGAGGACTTCATTTTGAATCCTGGCTCTGCCATTTAGCTGTGTGATCTTCGATAAGTCAATTAACTTCTCAGAACCTCGATTTCATTGGTAAAGTGAGAGGGTGGACAAGATTTCTGGTAAGGTCCTTTCTAGCTCTAAATTCTATCATCTTTTCCAAGTGATGTGTTTGCATAGTAGAAGGAGAACCAGATCTAGAGGCAGGGGTTTTCATCTCAACTTTGTCTTTTGGGGGAAATCATTTAACCTCACTTCCCTTATCTTTAAAAATGGGAATAATACTACTCATTCCCTGCTCATTTCACTCCCTGATCAGCTCCACTTCTTCACCAGTCTTGTCTACTTCTGTCCTGGTCCTGCTCTCCTCACTAATCAGTCCGTGGCCTGGATGACCATATCTTGAAGAGCTCCAGCCACACTTGCCTCATTCCCAGCTTAAGTCACTTTCTGTATTGCTGAACTTCCCCACCAGCATTACCCCTGGGTGGGCACTCTTTGCTCCTTCCTTTCTTTCTCTTGTTTATGTTATGTCTTCTATTGGCTTGTAATCTCCTTTAAAATAAGGATCATCTCATTCTTTTGTTTATGTATTCTTGGCACTTAGCACATAAATGCTTTAAAATTCTGTTTATCTATCATTAATCTATTTGTTACCTATCTATTATATACCATTAAGTATTTCATGAACAGTACAGTGGATAGAATCAGTCAGATCTGACTTGGAGTTAGGAACGGTCATCTTTCTGAATTCAGATCTGGTCTCAAAACCTTACTAGCTGTGTAACTTTGGAAAAGTCACTTAATCCTGTTTGCCTCAGTTCCTTGTCTATGAAATGAGCTGGAGAAAGAACTGACCAATTATTCCACCATTTCTGCCAAGAAAACCTCAAATGGAATCACAAAAGAGTTGGACACAACTGAAAACAAAACAACAAAATTATTTCATAAAAATATTGTGGGAATCAAATGAGAGAATATATTTGTTAAAAGTCCTTTGTGACCATAAAGTGTCATATGGGTTTAGATTTTGTTATTATTTCTACTATTACAAGTTGCTAATACTTTTTAAATGTCATATTTTAAGCTCACCTTCCTTCCTCTATCAGTCCACAAAATAAGAATGGTAATTAAAAATGAAATGTTCCAAATTCAGATATCTAGAAGTTGAAAAGGGGATCAAAAGATAACTCAGAAACTATCATTGGCCCACAATGATACTTGATTCTACTTCCATTTTAAGAAAATTTAGGAACCTAGAGAAGCATTAAATAGAGATGCTAAGTAATTAAGGCTGAAGGTGATATTTCTGACCTGTGTGAAAATACAGGCAAAGTATCAAGACAGATAAATGTGTCATGTTTAGTAATTGAATCCCAGTGTCAGAAGAAAATTCCTAGATTTTCAAGCTGAAAGACACCTTAGAAATCATTTCTTCCAACTATCTTGTTTTATGTATCCAAAAACTGAGGTCCAAAGAGCTTGGGTCACACATATAATAATGTTAACTATTATTTCTAATTAGCCAAAACCTGCCCATTTAAGAAGGTAGATCGAAGGAAAACGAACAAGTATACATTAAATTACTACTATGTGCCAGGCACTGTGCTAAATTCTTTGCAAATATCTCATTTGGTCCTCACAACAACCTATGAGATAGGTACTTAATATGCCCATTTTACAGTTCAAGAAACTGAGGCAGACCGAAATTAAGTGATTTGCCTCCGGTCACACAGCTAGTAAAAGGTAATATTTGGATTTCAGTCTTCCTGACTCCAGGCCAAGTAAATTATCACACTTCTGACTCTCAGATTCCCTAGCTTCAGACCAGGTTGAGCTCATGTACTCTTTTACACTAAATCTTTCCAGATCCCTGTATTTCTTAGTTCTCTCTCTTTCCTTAAACTTTCATGAATATATTTAGCTATTTCTGTATTCTATGTTCCTCTCCCCCATTGGAAGGCAAGTTCTTTGAGGATAAAAGCGGTTTTCTTTCTGTCTGTATCCCCAGAGTCTAGCCAGTGCTTTGTCCATGTGAAGGATGCTTAATGGGATTGGTATTTGATTAGTGTCAATAGGCAGTACATATAATCGATGCAATAGGAATTTATAGAAGACATTAGAGACTGGGTTGAGGCAAGGAGGGGGAGGTAAGAAGAGAAAGCCTCACAGAGGACATGGGTAAGGAGGGAGTCAAATGAGCTAAAAGGAGGGAGTAAGACTTGGAGGGAAGCCATGCAAGAACAAAGAAGAAAGTAATAAAATGTTGGAGATGTTTTGTCACAAATAAACCTAAACTCAACAGATAATTTAACATATAAGAGCCAACATCAGAAACTAATTTCAAGGGACTCAATAAGGACAAGCTATTTATGTTTTACATGTGGAAATATGAACCATATGTCTAAGATTGTCTTTAGTAATTGGGTAGTCCAAAAAAAAAGATTAGGGTAGAGCTGAGTATGATGTGATTCTAGAAAGCAAAATTGTAGAAAAAAAAAGGTAAAAATAGTATTATGCTATGCAAATGAAGTACAAGAGCAAGAATTGACAGAGGAATTAGGGAAGGAAGGCTGGTAGTTCTGAAATACATACTACTCACATTGGGAATGGATTAAAGAGGAAATGATACATTTATAGATGTAGGGATATCTATCTATCTATCTATCTACCTATATCTATATATACCAAGAAGAGCATAGCACCTTTGAAAATCTAAAAAGAAATAAGAGGGAGAGGGAATAGGATATGATGAAATACAGAAGGATGTGTAGAATAAAGAGAGTGGGATAATCTATGTAGATTAATTGGAAAGGGATAAAGAGGGAGGGAAAGGATTTTTTTAGGAGGGAAGTTAAAAAAAAAAGGGAAAAAAAAGAAATGTTAGAGATGGAAGAGATGAGATCAGTCATTTAGAACAATCCCCTAATTTTACAAATGAAGAAATTGAGACTGAGAGGTAAAGTGATTTATCACATCCACAATGATAGTTAGTGGTAGAGCCTAGACTTAAACTGAAGTGTCCAAGTCCAGCAATCTTTTTTTTAAACAAACTGCCAACCTATTTTCAGCAGAGTATTTTAACAGGAAAGAAGTGGGAGATAAAATTGTAAAAGTGGGAACCTTACTGTAGAGGCTTTAATGGAGAACTATTCAATGTTTTTCTGCAAAAATGACATCATGAAACCATTTTTAGGCTAAGAAATCATCCCACAATATGTAAATTGGACCAAAAATAGGAAAGATCAGAAGCAAGCTGACCAGCTAAGGCTGCTGCAATAGTCCAATCATAAGATGATAAAAATCTTAATTAGAGTAGTAGTAGAGTCAGTTTGAAAGGAAAAAAAGAAATTTTAGAGATGGAAGAGATGAGATTTGTGAGAGGCATTTTCTTTTTTTCTTTTTTTTTCTTTTTTTAAATTTTATTAATACTTTTTATTTGCAGAACATATGTATGGGTAATTCTTCAACATTAACCCTTACAAAGCTTTCTGTTACAAATTTTCCCCCCTACTTCCCACCCCTCCCCAGATGGCAGGATATCCAAATACTTAATAAAATGAATATATGTATACTTATTTCCACACATCATTTTTGTGCAGGAGAAATCATATCTACAAGAAAGAATAATCAGATAAAGGAAATACAATACAAGCAAACATCAATAGAGAGCATGAAAATTTTGTGTTGTGGTGCACATTTCATATCCTCTCTGGGTGTATATGGTTTTCTTCAGTGAACAATTGGAACTGGTTTGAAGCATTTCATTGTTGAAGAGAGTCATGTCCATCAGAACTGATCATCATATAGTATTGTTGTTGCTGTGAAAAATGATCTCCTGGTTCTGCTCACTTCACTCAGCATCAGTTCATGCAAGTCTCTCCAGGCCTCTCTGAAATCGTCCTGCTGGTTATTTCTTACAGAACAATAATATTCCATAACATTCACATACCATAATTTATTCAACCATTCTCCAATTGATGGGCATCCCTTCAGTTTCCAGTTTCTAGCCACTACAAAAAGGGCTGCCACAAACATTCTTGCACATGTGGGGCCCTTTCCTTCCTTTATGATTTCTTTGGGATATAAGCCCAATAGAAACACTGCTGGGTCAAAGGGTATGCACAGTTTGATAACTTTTTGAGCATAGCTCCAAATTGCTCTCCAGAATGGTTGGATCCGTTCACAGTTCCACCAACAATGCATCAGTGTCCCAGTCTTCCCACATCCCCTCCAACACCTGTCATTATCCTTTCCTGTCATTTTAGCTAATCTGACAGGTGTGTAGTGGTACCTCAGAGTTGTCTTAATTTGCATTTCTCTGATCAATAGTGATTTGGAGCACCTTTTCATATGACTATAAATAGTTTTAATTTCATCATCTGAAAATTGTCTGTTCATATCCTTTGACCATTTATCGATTGAAAAATGGCTTGAATTCTTATAAATATGAGACAATTCTCTATATATCTTAGAAATGAGACCTTTATCAGAACCCTTAAATGTAAAGATGATTTCTCAATTTGATGCTTCCCTCCTAATCTTGTCTGCATTAGTTTTGTTTGTACAGAAACTTTTTAACTTAATATAATCAAAATGATCTATCTGGTGGAGAGAGGCATTTTAAGGGAAAAATCAACAAGTATTGTTCACTGATTGGATATGGGCAAAGGAGAATGAGGAGGCAAAGATTATAAAATTGGAAAGGTTCCTAGATTTAAGGTTCTAGAGCTGGCTCTGACCATTACTAACCCTGAGTCTAGAAGTAAATTCTTTATCTCCTGGGGAGTGTCAGTTTTTTCATCTTCCAAATGGTGATAATATTCATTCTGATTTCACTAGGTTATAGTAGGAAAGTGTTTTGTAAGCTTTAAACCATTGTTTATATGTGAATTGCCATCTAGTCCAATTTCTCACCTTTATTCAACAATTACTTATTAAATACTTACTGTCTACAAACTACTTTCCTAAACATTGAACAAGATACCTGGTAGAAATGAGACAGGCTATACATTTACAAAGTTCCCCTTGGAGAAAGAGAATGGCAGTGGATAGAGCACCAGCCCTGAAGTCAGGAGGACCTGAGTCCAAATCTGGTCTCAGATACGTAACAGCTGTGTGACCCTGGGCAAGTCACTTAACCCCAATTGCCTCAGCAAAAAAAAAAAAAAAAAGAGAAAGAGAATGACATAAATATATATATACATATTTACATGTAAATATATATTTATATATAATAAACAAATAAATAAAAATATATAAATAATAGCCAGCATTACCTGACAAGTGCAATAGAGAACCACTGGAAGTTTCCTATGAAGGCCTAGGAAAGGTCATTACCAAGAGCTTGAATGGGGATCAGGGAAGCTTCTTGGAGAAGGTGATATTTGAGCTGGGTTTTAAGGATAAATAGGCACAGAGAGATAAGGCAGAAGTTTTAGGTGTAGGGAAAAGTCATGGAGAAAGGCATATGAGTGCATGACATTCAGGGAGCAGAGAGCAGACTAGCTTGACTGGACCATTAGGTACATGAAACTTAGCAACATAAGATAAGATTGGAATGGTAGGATGATGTTTGCATTCAAAAGAGCGAACGAAGGTGAGAATATGAAGATTGCTAGGCAGAGGAGTGGCAAGATTAAATTTCATAATTAAGAAAGATTATTCTGGCAGCAGTAGGAAGGACACTTTAGAGAATTTTCAAGCTTGTCGGCTGGAAGAGTAATGGCCAACTTTAAAATAAATAAGGAAGTCAGGGAGGGAAGCTATTTTGGAGATATCCGGGTTCAAGTGATAGTATTGATGCTTTATAGAGTCTCCTCGGAGATAAGAGTCATTCTAGGTTAGAACAAATCCTGTCTGACTGGTTGGATGTTGTCACACTGATTGTGCCACCCATAAAGTGAGCACAGTAACTACCTGGGATCAGTAGGATCAAGATAAGGAATTTCCCCAGAAACAAAAGAAATAAAGCCTAAAACACAAGATACCTGACATAGGACTCTAACTATGTCCAGATCTGGCAATGAGACAGTACCATTTATGAGGCCCTACAGAATGCAGAGAGAAGTCCTAGAGGCTTTGGGGTGTTAGAAAGGAAGTCATGGTCACAGGGTCTGCAATTAGAGAACAAAGAAAAGTATAACTAACAGATAACACTTCAGTCCTCCTGCTTCTCCCCTTCCTCCTCCTCCTCATCTTCTTTCTTTCCCCCCTTCTCTTTCTTGAATTTTATCAACAAAAATTTTTGTGGAAATTTCTTTTCTTTCTTCTTCTATAGGTATCTACATAATTTCTTCAATTTTGCCTCCTGGTCCTCGAAGCCTAAATATTTATTAACTAACCCTCTATAGAAACCATTTGCTGGTACCTTATATACTTAAGAAAGTGATGGAGCAAATTTTGTTACTGCAGAGTACATTTGGAATGGTATGCGGCACACTTTTTCCCCCATGAACAGCTAGTTGTTAAACTTTGCTAGTTTGTTGCTTCCAGTCATCTAAATTTATCTCAATTATTTCCCACAAAAAGTATCAAAACAAAATTATTCTCACCTATTTGCTAAAAATGGAGATAGACTGGTATAATAGATAAAGAGGTGGCTTATGAGTCAGGAAGCTATGTGTTCAAATCCTGTCTTTGGCATACTGGTTGTCTGAAATTGGGCAAGGCGTTTAACATCTGTGTCCCCAGGCAACTCTGCAAGACTAAGTTACAGAGAAGGTACCATTCTATCTTAGGAGAGGGCATTTCTTATATTGATGATATCTCAGGACAAGTAAAAAAGGAAAAAATGATGATATATTCTTCATAGTGCTTTTAAGAAAAGCCTCGGGTCATGGTGATTTTAAAAAGCCAGTAAAAAGGGTTAGAATATGGTCAATGATGAAAACAACATTTATAAAAACATTTGTTAAAAAAGGGAAAATAAAACAGACAAAAACTCCAACATCTCCACATAATACATCAGGAAGCCCCAATCCAAGCCATTTACTCAAATGTGAATTTGCCCAAATCACTAATTCTTTCTATACTTCAATGATCTCCTAGTCCCTAGAGAGGTTGGGTCACTATGGGTCAATCTGGGAAGGTATCAGGTAGTTTTAGAAGCAGGGAGGAATGTTGTTTGGGAAGGAACATCCACAGGGAGTGGGATTATGAAAGGATGGATACAGGAAGATTAGCTTGAATAGAAAATGAGAGTAGGAATCAGAGTATAACATAAAGACACTAAATAGCCAGGAGAGATTTGTTGGAAAGCCTTGAATCTGACTTCCATTTGGTGGAAAAGCTCTATGGAGCAGTTATAGGATTCAGAGCAAAGGAGTAACATAATTCAAATGTCACTTGGGGAAATTCAGTCTAACAGCTGTGTAGAGCTGAGATTGGACTAGGTGACATTGCTCCATTAGGCAAAGAGGAGACAAAGAAATCAAAACAGACTGAAACTGTGAACGTGTAGACCACCGGGGGTCTCTTCCTTTAGCAGTCATCTCCACAATAGCAGAACAGAAAGGGAGCTCCCTTTGAAGCTGTGGCCATAAGGGGCCCAAAGGGGACCTCAAGGGTTGTGTATCACAAGGCTGGAGGTTGAGAAGCTGTTACATCCCACCCACCTATGGATGACCAATTGTGAACTTCATCTTCTTATTCTTCACCCTTTGTAGCCTTACACTCCCACACCCACTGTAGTCCAGCTCCAAACTTTCTCTTTCTAAACTAATTATTGGTCTCCAAGGACAACAGTAACTTAATCCCAACCAAATATTCGTTGTGCCATTAGGAAAATTTCTCTTTCCCTAGCCTCCACCAAGTATATGCGTAAAGATAAAAAGATTTACAGAGATACATAATTGAAAAATAAGATCCTGTTTCTGTATTTATCCTTATTTTATCTACTCATGATTGGTGCATTCAGAGGTAGATTGGGTCTCCTTACTTTATTATTTTTTTCATTTTGTTTTTTTTAATTAAAGCTTTTTATTTGCATAACATATGTATGGGTAGTTCCTCAGCATTGATCTTTACAAAGCTTTCTGTTACAAATTTTACCCCCAGTCTCCTCCCCTCCCCTAGAAGGCAGGAAGTCCACTACATGTTAATTCTGTTAAAATACTTGACAAGTTGTGCAAGAAAAATCCTATCTACAAGAAAAAAAAGAAAATCAGAGAAAGGAAACACAATGCAAGCAAAACTCAATAGAGAGCGTGAAAATGTTATGTTGTGGTCCATATTTCGTATCCCTCTCTCTGGGTGTATATGGTTTTCTTCACTGAACAATTGGAACTGGTTTGAGACAATTCTTTGTTGCAGAGAGCCATGTCCATCAAAATTGATCATCATGTAATATTGTTGTTGCTGTGTATATTGATCTCCTGGTTCTGGGTCTCCTTACTTTAAAACATTTGTACATAACTCGAGCTTCCTTCATCTATCTCATTATCAAATCCCCTGCAATCCAGCCTTTCCAAGGCCATCCAAAACAAGCCTACTTTGTTCTGGGCAGAGTTGGTTACCTGAGACTATCATTCATTGGCTTTGTTCTGGAGTTCATATATCCTCAGCATCTTCTTCTTCCAATGTTTCTATTCCTATACTACCAATAAGCCTCTTGGTTAGATCAACTATGAGGCTCAATCTCTATATTTTGAAATTCAAAACCAAATTGGCAAAAAAGATAAAGTGAAATTTTCAAAAACAATAAAAATAATTTCTGACATTTTTGTAAGGACTTTGCATGAATTATTTCACTTGAGCCCCCCCCCCGAACTCCATGAGACAAGTGCTACAGTTATTATGATCCCCATTTTACAGATGAAGAAACTGAAGTTCAGAGAAATTACTTGATTCATTCACGGTGAAAGAGGAACATAGCACCTCATAGAGAACAAAAAACAAGTATAATTATAATTGTGGGATCTTTCTGATCCCTTAAATCTGCCATTCTGTCCATTGGATTACATTAGGATTATTTTAGTGGTCCCACTAAAATAAGGAAATAATACAGTAAAGATTTATGGCTAGAACAGACCTTAGGAAGTTAGACAGTTCAACTACCTCATTTTGCAAATGAAGACACAGTTGAGATAAATTACTAAGAATTTTTTTTGAATTTATTCATTTATTAATACCTTTTATTTGCAAAACATATGTATGGGTAATTACTAAACATTAACCCTTACAAAGCTTTCTGTTACAAATTTCCCCCCCTACTCCTCACCCCTCCCCTAGATGACAGGATATCCACTACATGATAATTATGTTAGAATACTTAAGAAATTGAATATATGTATAGTTATTGCACCATTTTTTGTGCAGGAGAAATCGTATCTACAAGAAAGAATAATTGGATAAAGGAAATACAATGCAAGAAAACCTCAATAGAGAACATGAAAATGTTATGTTGTGGTCCACATTTCACATCCCTCTCTCTGGGTGTATATGGCCTTCTTCACTGAACAATTGGAACTGGTTTGAAGCATTTCATTGTTAAAGAGAGTCATGTCCCTTAGAACTGATCCTCATATAGTATTGTTGTTGCCGTGAATAATGATCTCCTGGTTCTGCTTGTTTCACTCAGCATCAGTTCATGCAAGTCTCTCCTGGCCTCTCTGAAATCATCCTGCTGGTCGTTTCTTACAGAGCAATAATATTCCATAACATTCATATACCATAATTTATTCAGCCACTCTCCAATTGATGGGCATCCATTCAATTTCCAGTTTCTAGCCACTACAAAAAGGGCTGCCACAAACATTCTTGCACATGTGGAGTCCTTTCCTTCTTTTATGATTTCTTTGGTATATACGCCCAATAGAAACACTGCTGGGTCAAAGGGTATGCACAGTTTGATAACTTTTTGAGCATAGCTCCAAATTGCTCTCCACAATGGTTGGATCCGTTCACAGCTCCACCAACAATGCATCAGTGTCCCAGTCTTCCCACATCCCCTCCAACATTCATCTTTATCTTTTCCTGTCATTTTAGCCAATCTGACAGGTGTGTAGTGGTACCTCAGAGTTGTCTTAATTTGCATTTCTCTGATCAATAGTGATTTGGAGCACCTTTTCATATATGATTATAAATAGTTTTAATTTCATCATCTGAAAATTGTCTGTTCATATCCTTTGACCATTTATCGATTGAAAAATGGCTTGAATTCTTATAAATATGAGACAATTCTCTATATATCTTAGAAATGAGACCTTTATCAGAACCATTAAATGTAAAGATGATTTCCCAATTTGATGCTTCCCTCCTAATCTTGTCTGCATTAGTTTTGTTTGTATAGAAACTTTTTAAATTAATATAATCAAAATTATCTATCTGGTGTTCAATTAAGAGTTCCAGATCTTCTTTGGACATAAATTTATTCCATCTCCACAGGTCTGAGAGGTAAGCTATCCTATGTTCCTCTAATTTGGTTATAATATCACTCTTCATATCTAGATCATGAACCCATTTAGATCTTATCTTGATGTGCGGTGTTAGGTGTGGGTCCAGCCTTAATTTCTTCCACACTAGTTTCCAATTTTCCCAGAAGTTTTTGCCGAATAGTGAGTACTTATCCCAAAAGCTGGGGTCTTTGGGTTTATCAAACACTAAATTGCTAACGTTATTACCTAGCTTGTCCTGATATCCGATCCTATACCATTGATCGACTGCTCTATTTCTCAGCCAGTACCAAATGGTTTTGATGACTGCTGTTTTATAATATAGTTTTATATCTGGTACAGCAAGGCCACCTTCATCTGTCTATTTTTTCATTAATTCCCTTGAAATTCTTGACCTTTTGTTCTTCCAAATGAACTTTGCTACTATTTTTTCTAGATCTGTAAAATAATTTCTTGGGAGTTTGATTGGTATGGCACTAAATAAGTAAATTAGTTTGGGTAGTATTGTATTTTTATTATATTCGCTCGGCCTACCCATGAGCACTTAATGTTTTTCCAATTGACTAGGTCTGATTTTATTTGTGTGGAAAGTGTTTTGTAGTTTAGTTCGTATAGTTCCTACTTTTCCTTGGCAGATAGATTCCCAAATATTTTATACTATCGACAGTTATTTTGAATGGAATTTATTTTTGTATCTCTTGCTGCTGAACTTTGTTGGTAATATATAAGAATGCTCGTGATTTATATGGATTTATTTTGTATCCTGCAATTTTGCTAAAGTTGTGAATTGTTTCTACTAGTTTTTTACTTGAGTTTGTAGGGTTCTCTAAGTATACCATCATATCATCTGCAAAGAGTGATAATTTGGTTACCTCATTACCTACTCTGATTCCTTTTATCTCTTTTTCTTCTCTTTTTGCTGAAGCTAACATTTCTAATACAATATTAAATAGTAATGGTGACAGTGGGCAGCCTTGTTTCACTCCTGATCTTATTGGGAATGGTTCTAGTTTGTCCCCATTACATATGATGCTTGCTGATGGTTTTAAGTAAATGCTACTAATCATTTTAAGGAAAAGCCCATTTATTCCTATACTCTCTAGTGTTTTTAATAGGAATGGGTGTTGGATTTATCAAATGCTTTTTCTGCATCTATGGAGATAATCATATGGTTTTTGTTAGTTTGCTTATTAATATAATTGATTATGTTGATAGTTTTCCTGATATTGAACCAGGCCTGCATTCCTGGTATAAATCCTACTTGGCCAAGATGTATTATCCTGGAGATAACTTTCTGTAATCTTGTTGCTAAAATCTTATTTAAAATTTTTGCATCAATATTCATTAGGGAAATTGGTGTATAGTTTTCTTTCTCTGTTTTCACCCTACCTGGTTTAGCTATCAGCACCATATCTATATCATAGAAGGAATTTGGTAGTATACCTTCTGTCCCTATTTTATCAAATAGTTTGTATAGTATTAGAATTAATTGTTCTTTGAATGTTTGGTAGAATTCACATGTAAAACCATCTGGCCCTGGAGATTTTTTCTTAGGGAGTTGATTAATAGCTTGTTCTATTTCTTTTTCTAAAATGGGGCTATTTAAATAATTTATTTCCTCTTCTGTTAACCTGGGCAATGTATACTTTTGTAGATATTCCTCCATTTCATTTAGATTATCAAATTTATTGGCATAAAGTGGGGCAAAGAAACTCCTAATTATTACTCTAATTTCCTCTTCATTGGAGGAAAGTTCTCCCTTATTATTTTTGAGACTAACAATTTGATTTTCCTCTTTCCTTTTTCTGATCAAATTAACTAAAGGCTTATCTATTTTGTTGGTTTTTTCATAAAACCAACTTTTAGTTTTATTTATTAATTCAATAGTTTTCTTATTTTCAATTTTATTAATCTGACCTTTTATTTTCAGAATTTCCAATTTGGTATTTAATTGAGGGTTTTTAATTTGCTCTTTTTCTAGTTTTTTTTAATTGTAACCCTAATTCATTGATCTTCTCTTTCTCTATTTTATGCAAATAAGTATCTAGAGATATAAAGTTACCCCTTATAACCGCTTTGGCCGTATCCCACAAATTTTGGTATCTTGTCTCATTATTGTCATTCTCCTGGATGAAATTATCGATTGTGTCTATAATTTGCTCTTTCACCCATTCATTCTTCATGATTAGATTATTTAATTTCCAATTAACTTTTGGTCTATTTTCTCCTGGCCTTATATTACATGTGAGTTTTATTGCATCATGATCTGAAAAGGATACATTTACTATTTCTGCTTTTCTACATTTGATTTTGAGGTTTTTATGCCCTAACACATGATCAATTTTCGTATAAGTTCCATGAACCCCTGAGAAAAAAGTATACTCCCTTCTATCATCATTCAATTTCCTCCAGAGATCTGTCATACCTAACTTTGCTAACATTTTATTTATCCCCCTAACTTCTTTGTTATTTATTTTGTGGTTTGATTTATCTAATTCTGAGAGAACAAGGTTGAGATCCCCCACTAGTATAGTTGTACTGTCTATTTCTCCTTGCATCTCTGTTAGTTTCTCCTCTAGGAATTTGGATGCTATACCACTTGCTGCATATATGTTAGTATTGATACCGCTTCATTGTCTATGTTACCCTTTAGTAAAATATAGTTTCCTTCCTTATTTCTTTTAGATCTATTTTTGCTTTTACTTGATCTGAGATAAAGATTGCTACCCCTGCTTTTTTTTTGTTCACTTGAAGCATAAAAGATTCTCCTCCAGCCCTTTACCTTCACTCTGTATGTATCTCTGTGTTTTAGATGTGTTTCTTGTAAACAACATATTGCAGGATTCTGGCTTTTAATCCAGTCCGCTGTCCGTTTCCGTTTTATGGGAGAGTTCATCCCATTCACATTCACAGTTAAAATAACTATATCTATATTTCCTGCCATCTTATTTACCCAAAGTTATATTTTTCTCTTCCCTTTCCCCTTACTCCTTTCCCCCCTCCCCAGTATTTTGTTTTTGATGATCACCTCCCTCTAACAG